>JALIGW010000028.1:5257500-5790000 GCA_023053685.1 Diadophis punctatus similis
CTGTATTCTGACATTCAGGAAAAAGAAATGGAAAAGCAGAAAACCCTCTATCAGCAATCCCGACTCCATGAACGTGGAGCTGCTGAAATGGTATTGCAGATGATCAGTGCCAGCAAAGGTAATACAGTAAAAATGGAAAGGTTATTTGATATTTATTTATGTATTTCTTTGCATGTATATATTTCATTCTGTCTTGAAAAGAAAGTCAGTCGTCATTAAACAGGCTATAATAAATTCCCTTCTCACCTGTATGGGTGATATGTGCCTTCCTCAATTTCAGGTCCTCTCCAGAGGCCTGAGAATTTGAGAGTTTTGCATATTATCTTAATTATTCCTAGCACTGCACTCTTCTGGTCAGAGAACTTTCAGGATCTTTGGATCTGTGGAGGGTTCCAGGACCTTCTCCCAGTGTAGGAGTCACAGCCTGAGTGTTCTTGCCACCACTGGAACCATTTTGGCCTTTATTTTCCACATCCACTCTAATTCAGGCCATGGTACTTCTCCAGCTTCTATACTCCTTCCTGAAGTTGCAATCACTTGGCTAACCACAACAATTGACTATTACCTGCCTGTCCATCTGATTTTAATCTTGTTTTTAAGCTTAGAACCTTTTAAAATGATCATTTTGTGACCACAATGTAAGCACTGTATTACTGATTGACAGGTGAAATGGGGCCCATGGTAGTTGAAACCCTGAAGCTTGGTATTGCTGTTCTAAATGGAGGTAACTCCGTTGTTCAACAGGTAACCACATTCATAGTTATGCAATTTTCTCTGTGGATGCATATGCTTTTAAGAATTTTAAAGTACCAGTTTGTATGCAACTTTACATAAGTTTACTTTTATTTATTTGTATTTGCATATATTTTTAGATTCAAAATTTCTGAACAAATAATGGCCAAATCAAACTATTATTGCTGTCCGTATAGCACCTAAACCTACCGAGTAATGTCCTTGACTTTCAGGTAACATTGCAACTACCCCAAGATAAAACCCAGATTTAATGTCTGATCTTCAGCATGGGGCGGCACGGCGGGCTTAGCAGTTAAGACACTGGGTTTGTTGGCTGGAAAGCCAGCAGACCAGGTTCGAAACCTGAACACCATGCAACAGGGTGAGCTGCCATCCTCGCCCCAGCTTCTGCCAACCTAGCAGTTTGAAAACATGCAATTACAGGTAGATAATAATAGGTGCCACTTCAGTGGTAAGATATCAATGCTCCATGATGTCATGCTAGCCACATGAGCACGGTAATGTCTTCTGACAGAAGGCTCAATGGCCTTGAAATAGAGATGAGCACCTATAGTCGATCACAACTAGTGGAGTAAAATCCATAGGGACTCTTTTATCTTTACTTCAGCATGACTTGGGCCATCAATAATTTGGAGGCCATGAATTCCTGAACCCTAAACACAGTACTGCTGGGAGACAGGTTAAAATTCCCAAGAACCCATTAGACTTGGACTTCAACTTGTAATGAACAGGTGTAATCTAGCAGCTCCGGCAGGGATATAGCGGGAAAGATGATGCACAGCAGCAATAAACCTAGCTAATTTTTGATGCCCAACTTCACCCATTAGGTCTCACTTCTCGTTATTTATTTATAGTGTAGACCTTTAAAAGCGATGAAGGGCTCTCAGATTACCACATCCATCTGGTTTGGAGCTAGTGCAAATTCAAAACCTGGGTGGGCAAATTTCCAAGATTGGAATTCCTACTCTGGGTCCACACAGGTCTGAGCTACACAAGCCAAGTTGGTAGACTTCTGCATGATCAAATCATGCATCAAGGACCTGATCACTTGTCCCACAAGAACTTTTATTAAAGCCTGGAAACCTATTATGGATTTTATTGCAGAAAATGGGGGGGGGGGGAACTGTTAATTTATGGATTTGCTAATTAAAAATTGTTGAATATGAGCAGAAGAGAATTATGGCGTAATTTTAATGAGGAAGGAGAGAAAATAAATTTTGTAACTGGTGTAAAGAAGATTGGAAGTTATTTCTTTGGATATCTTTTGTTCTTTTTCCATTTGAATTTCTTTTCACTTACTTTTTTCTTACCTTTATTTTTCAAGCCTCACTCTATATTATTTAATGTTTATCCACTACTTCTGTGAAAATCCTTAATAAAAATTATATATTAAAAAAAAAGGATCCAGTCACCTATCCTCAAGGGTGAATATTGAGGGTTGGTGGGTAGAAATTATCATAGTTATCTAAGAAATCAGCCTGTGAGTTGTTTCTTTCAGATTCCTGTGATATTCCCTGTGCCTGTCATAATACTGATGGCCCTTACCTCACTCTATCTCAGCCGCCCCCATCCCGTTCCTTATTCCAGGCTTTACTCTAGGACCCACCACCTCCAATTCCATGCCCATTTCCAGACACCCCTCTCAGTGGTGGGTTTCAAAAAATTTACTGGTGGTTCTGTGGGCATGGCTTGGTGGCCATGGCATGGCTTGGTGGCCATGGCTTGGTGGCCATGTTTTGGTGGCCGTGGCAGGGGAAGGATACTGTAAAATCTCCATTCACTCCCCACTCCAGGGGAAGGTTCCTGCAAAATCCCCATTTCCTCCCGATCAACTGGGACTCGGGAGGCAGAGAATAGATGGGGGCGGGGCCAGTCAGAGATGGTATTTACCTGTTCTCCAAACTACTCAAAATTTCTGCTACCGGTTCTCCAGAACTGGTCAGAACCTGCTGAAACCCACCTCTGACCCTCTTAGCACTCAGCGGAAGGGGTGGTGTCCAGCCAAGACAGCCTTTAAACATACCATATATAAGCTTACATTATCCAAGTTCCCAAACCAAGTCCAAAAGTGCCAATAATATGTTAAGATTGTAACTTATTCTTGTCCTAGCAAAAATATATTCTTGTCATTAAACAACTCAGACTGTTTTTAATATATATATTTTTCAATCTCTGATTCAGAAAATGTTGGATTATTTGAAAGAGAAAAAGGATGCTGGTTTTTTTCAATCTATTTCTGGCTTAATGCAATCTTGCAGGTAAAGATTTTCTGTGCTCAGCTGCATGTATGAATGGAATTTTGACTGATTATGTGCTATCAAGTTGTTGTCAATGTCCATATAGATTGATTTTCTCTAGGAAGCTCTGTCCCTAATCTAATCTTTCACATCTTCAGTGGGATATACTTTTCATATTTTCAAAAAATTCATGTTTTTTGAAAACTCTGGAGAAATGTGATAATGTGAACTGAGATGCAATGGATGGATTTTGTTCTGGGGCATGCATTATTTTGCCCTTTAAGAATCTTTACAATATTTTCATGCCAGCATTCTTAACTGGTTGTTATTGTTAATAATAACAACAGTTTAAGGAGTAAATCTGTTTATCCAGGAACACCAGATTCTTACTGTCCTTACCATTGGTGAAAAAAAGGAGAAAGCATTGGATTAGGCTAATTTTTGTCTCAATTGATATATTGCAGTGATATCAACAGAAGGAATATTGAAAAACTGGTTTGGGTTTAGGAGGTAATATTGATAGAGAAGCATTTAATACTGATTTCAGTGAAACTGTTCATCTTTCAGATGTATCATTTTTAAACCTTTATAATTCATTTTTTACTGTTTGAATGATTTGTTAAATTATTGTTCAGTCTTATTTGATTCAGCAATCTTTTCTTTATTGTCTTTTTTTTATAAGTGTTCTTGATTTGAATGCATTCGAGAGGCAAAATAAAGCAGAAGGCCTTGGAATGGTTACTGAAGAAGGAACACGTATGTACAATGAATCAATTCAGATAGATTTACATTTATTTATTTATTTTCTTTTCCAGCCCAATTGTTCAGTTCACTTAAGGTCTCTTTATTTAACCTCCTTAAAATGATGTGCGGTTAAACTATGCTGTTTCATTTAGTTTCCAAGAAAACATTTAATAAAATATATAATGTAATTATAACTTGCTTATTTTGTATTCTTATTATTTTTCTTTGATCCACAGTCATCATACGTGAGCGTGGTATGTTTGGGTTTACAGCTTTTGATGCTATTGTGTGTGGCAAATACAGAAAGAAATCTTCTTTAATTGCATCTTTATAGATATCTTTTAGGTTAACTTTCATGATCTGCAGATGATTGTGTATGGGGCTTGAAGAAACAATTTGATGCTTAATTAAAGAAGCGTCTTTCATACCTAAGGCATGGTTTGATAATGACTAACCATTTCCTATTAGATTTTTAGTCCTGTAGTTTGATCATGAATGCTTTGGAGTGCTAAATATTTTAGCTTTGCTTTTTCTGTTTTATAGTTTGCTTTTATCATTTCCCCAAAATATTTCTTTTTTTAAAGAACGAACTACTGTAAATTAGCTTACAGTATTTGCTTTTTATTACAATCACTTATTACAATCACTTAGTTTGAAGGATGCTGTTGAAAGACACTTTGTTCTGCATGTTTAGAAACAATTGATTATCGTGTAATTCATTGTACTGTATATTTTCAAGGTGAGAAAGTACTACAGAATGATGAGTTTACTAAAGATCTATTTAGATTTTTACAACTGCTGTGTGAAGGTCATAACAATGGTAAGTGATGTGCAATATATTTTCAGCAATTTACTGTTTGATTTAAATCTTTGGGGAAATAAGTTATTCCAATATCTTTCATACTTAAATTGATTTTCAATTCTTCAACTGTTAATCAGTTTCTCAGATGAGGTGGACTCAGAAATAATTTTTCACATGTATAAGTTCTTTCAAGATACAAATCAAATTGCCATTTTATTAAATTCAAATCTTGTAAGTGAGAAGTTTTGCTATGTAATATGTTATGCAATTACTATTTCATACAACTTTCATTAAAAAGATTGCACTTCTTTCATATTATTAGACACAATTACTGTGGTATCCATCGGGGTGGTTATGAATGCAATTTCCTTTCAAAACAATACACAATGTTTCATTTTCTAAATGAACAAAAAAAATGAAAATAAGTAAGACTATATTGAATCTTTTATTTATATAGCACAAATTATTTTACCTTTCAGATTTTCAGAATTACCTGCGCACACAAATGGGCAATACTACAACAGTGAATATTATCATTAGCACAGTAGATTATCTTTTGCGGCTTCAGGTAAACAGAGAAAATATTCTATATTATATCACTCTGTTTTGAAAATCCTTTGCCGTTACAGGTTTTTAGCTTTCATCACACTTGGTGTCTATTATTTTTTCTTCTTACAGTTCCATGATGCAGTAATTGTGTCCTCTTTTTCAATTATATTGTATTAATTGAAAGAGAAGCAGCATGGCAACCAATTTGAATAGAAAGTGTAAAATCTAAGCTTGAAAAAAAACCCTACAAGAATATTGATGACTCTTCCTAACTTTAATTTGAGGCAAAACATATTAGGATTTAAATGTTTGATTTGAATCACACTCAGGTTTTTCTTTTCCTACCTGTACTTGATGTATTTGATGTATTTGAAGTCTGAGGAAAAATTGATTTTTAAAATATTGCTTTGCTTTATGTTTGCAGACACCGTGAGGGAATTAAAAATTAATTCTGTTTTCATGAGAAAAGAAATAAGCGGCTGCTTGATTTTCAAACCTCCCTGGTTTTATACACAGCAGTAAAAACACTGATGTTTAGGGATTTTTAGGCCAATCTCATTGAGGCACTTAAAGATCAGTCCAAAGAGGCTTGCAAAACTAAAAAGAAGGGATTTGTTTGGACAGGTTGATTGGGAACTTGTCAGCTGATTCCATCCAATTCCCAGGAATGTGAAACTTAGGCTCCAGGAATATCAGTATCCAGATCCTGACTCAAGAATATTTAGGATATTTAAGTAAAGCAGCCTTTTCTAATCGAGGCACAAAAGCCTTGAATTTCCATAATTACTCAGATAGTTTTGTCATGGCTACGAATTCTGGGAATTAAAGTCAGTTTATTTTGTGTGCCCAGGGCTAGAAAAGCTGAAGCAGGCATTTAAGTAGGTGCAGCATGCAGTCATGCATTAACTGGTTTTTTTAAAAAATTAAATCTACATTTTAAAAGTTAGTTTGTGAGTTAGTAATTCTTCTAATTAGATTATCAGAAGTTAAACTCTATTTAGGTTGGAATCCTGGTTTTTGGAGCACTTTTCCAGCTGGTTTTACTTGATCCTGACCTCAATATCTCTTCAGAGCCAGGAGAAAATTGTTCTTTTCTACAAGAACATTTAATATACAGTATAAATCTGCTCATTATGTCTTACAGTTTGTATGGGGGTATATTTTGGGTTTAAAGTGTTTTGTTTCAAGGTGTTTTAAATGCATATTGTGATGTAACACAATTTGTTACATTGTTTAACATCAAAAACTAAACTTAATTGAAAGGCAGCATAGAAGGTGTTTTAAAGTAGTGTATAGTGAATGAAATAATAAAATATGCTCTTGGAGGTTTTTTTTAAAGTGAGTAGTTTTCTATTTGCTATTGTTTGGATTCAGAGTTTATTGGAGTAGATACAGATTTTATCATAATAACTAGAAAAAATTATATATATATATATATATATATATATATATATATATATATATATATATATATATATATATATATATATATATATATATATATATATATATATATATATATAGGATTTTTTGCTGATAAATGAAAATAAAGGGAGACTATATATATATATACACACACACACACTACAATTTACTTTTTGAATACTGAGTCCCTCGGGAGTTGGGCGGCTTATAAGAAGGAATAAATAAATATTACTTCATTAATATATACAGGAAAAACCACATATTTTTTATTCTTAGGAATCAATCAGTGACTTTTATTGGTACTATTCTGGCAAAGATATAATTGATGAATCTGGACAATATAACTTCTCTAAGGCTTTGGCTGTAACCAAACAGATTTTTAATTCACTAACTGAATATATACAAGTAAGTAAAACCTTTATCTTTGTTATATAATTTGCTAACATGGATGGATGGATGGATGACATGAATGAGTGCCAAAGGTTTACTTTACTGGAATTAGTGGAATTTCATGATTACTGCCATTTGTAAAATCATTTTAAAAAATTAAAAAATGAAGAATGAAGATGATATCTACAGGTTGTTTATGGAGATTCTGAGTCATCCAGGTCATGGTTGTCCCAAAGGTGCTTTTTCAAGAGGCAACTGGACTTTTTAACAAACTGCATCACTGTTTGGTTTGGTGGCAGCAGTGCCTCAGATAGAAGAGCCATTCAGAGTGGTGAGAACAGCTGAGAAGACTATAGGAAGCTCGCTTCCCGTTATTCAGGATGCTGCTTATAAGCACAATGTGCTTAGAGCTCAAAGCATTGTTAGAGATCCCACACTTTATGGTCTGTTTCTGTTGTTCTGGGAGAGGTTTCAAAGTATTTCTAGCAGGACTACCAGAATCTGTAACAGCTTTGTTCCCTATGCCATCCATTGGGTAAACTCGCAAGATTTCTTTTTCTCACCATGTACATGTATACATCCGAACCAGACTGTGTTGTTTCTCTGTGTCATATAATATATGTTGGTATACTGTATGCATATTTGTTTGTTTGTTTGTTTGTTTGTTTATTATTTGTTTATTTATTTAGTCATTTAGTCATTTATTTAGTCATGTTTATGTAGTGTATATTGGAGGTGGTGACCTTTGAGAGCTGTATGTAGCAAAATTTGATTTTAATGTATGCCGATTAGTGTAGATTTAAAGTGACAATAAAGTTATTCTAAGACTAAGACTTTCTGGTTTTTCTTTGAAGACATTTAGCTTCTCATCCAAGAAGCTTCTTTAGCTCTGCTTGAATGAGAAGCAAAACGTCTTCAAAGAAAAACCAGAAAGTTCAGTTGACTCTTGAAAAAGCATCTTTGGGACTACAGGTGTGTTATTCTCCCAGATCTTTTTATATACAGTAGTTGGGGGGGGGGAGAAAACTGAGATTTTACATCTCTTAAAAATATATATTTCCTTCCAAGCTAAGGAATTGGATGGGGATATAAAGAGAATGAATTCTTTGACACAGTTTTAATAAAAATTTCAGTTCAAGCAAATCCTCATGCATAGTATTTCACCTGCAGAAAGTTGTCTCAAAATGCCTTCTCACTTTCTAATACTTGCATCCAATTTCATTTTGTTTCATGTTCTGTTTTTCCATTTACCTTTGCTCTTTGTATACCCTCGTTTATGTCTTTTCTGCTATGATCTAGTTTTATGGAACAGCATATCTTAGAAACTGCTACGTTTGACCTGTCTATAGCAGATTTCTAGAAGTTCTTACAGAGTAGTTTTGATTATTTTAATAAATATATATTATCAAATTATTTTATGATGATTTTGTTACAATTCTTATTCATTGTTACTATATCTCATGCTTGTATATATATGTATACAAAATGCAGTACAGTAATATATATTGCATCATTACTGTGTGGTTTAAGCTTTATATTTTTCATTATTGCTAAATAATAATAATAATAATAATAATAATAATAATAATAATAATAACAACAACAACAACAACAACAACAAAACAACAACAACAACAACAACAACAACAACGTTGGAAGGGACCTTGGAGGTCTTCTAGTCCAACCCCCTGCTTAGGCAGGAAACCCTACACCACTTCAGACAAATGGTTATCCAACACCTTCTTAAAAACTTCCAGTGTTGGAGCATTCACAACTTCTGGAGGCAAGCCATTCCACTGATTAATTGTTCTAACTGTCAGGAAATTTCTCCTTAGTTCTAAGTTGCTTCTCTCCTTGTTTAGTTTCCACCCATTGCTTCTTGTTCTACCCTCAGGTGCTTTGGAGAATAGTTTGACTCCCTCTTCTTTGTGGCAACCCCTGAGATATTGGAACACTGCTATCATGTCTCCCCTGGTCCTTCTTTTCATTAAACTAGACATACCCAGTTCCTGCAACCATTCTTCATATGTCCCCCTTTTTTTTCAGAGTTCTTTGTAGATTTAGAGCATACTATCAGTAATTAAATAATAACAATACTTATTGGGATAGATTCTTGAAAAGAAAACTTAAAACATCATTCTTTAATTGTAGGGGCCTTGCATTGGAAATCAGCAGAGTTTGGCTCACAGTAGACTATGGGATGCAGTTGTTGGCTTTCTTCATGTTTTTGCTAACATGCAAATGAAGCTTTCACAGGTAAATTTTATTCATCCTCTTTGCTGAAAATGTAAATGAATTGATCAAGTATATACATTTTATTTCATATTTCATAAACTAAGGTTTGTGGAGGTAGAAATAAGCATCACAGCGATATTCCTGCTTATTTGTCCCACTACTCTCCCACCACACACACATATTCTGTATTAAGTGCTGTAATCCTGATTTGAATTAAACCAGAGATGCTGGTTCCCCACCTCAAATGGGGAAGCTCAAGTTTGATCTATTAGAGAGTCAGGATTTCTGATTTAAGAGAACACGGGATTGAAGCACAACAAAGAGCACATTAGAACTTCAGAACATAATATTTTAATAGTGGTTTGCTCTCCGAGCTTGCCATTTAGTTTCTGAATGTTTCGTTACCAGGCTAGGTAACATCATCATTGGGAGTTTTGTAGAAGTGTCTTGTCCTATTCTTCTTTAGCATGTATAGTGTGCCAGTATGGTCAGTTGGCCATTTGTTTGGTGCTATATTTAAATTCTGAGAAGCTGATTGGTTCCTTGTTGATTGGTCATTCAATTGGTTTGGTTTCTTATGTGTTCATATGCTGGATCTAAATGAATATACTTGTTAATTATCCTTTTGTAGAGTACCAGGCTTCAATAAATTCACCTCTGTGACGGATGTTGGCATAGCCGAATATTTTTGTTCCTTCCCAATCGAACTGGTGTTGTTCATTGTCAATGTGGCTTGAGATCAAGGATATTTGGTCGTGCTTTTTAAATGCTAGCCGATGTTCATGAATTCTTGTTTTCAATTGCCTTCCTATTTGTCTGACATAGAATTGATTACAATTGTTGCAATTCGTTTTTTTATGTTGTATATTGTTGTTTATGTTGTATATTGTTGAATATGTTGTATATTATGTTGCTGTTTATATAAGCTAAAGAGGAATAGGACAAAACACTTGTACAAAACTCCCACTGATGATGTTACCTAGCGTGGTAACGAAACATTCAGGAACTAAATGGCAAGCTCGGAGAGCAAACCACTACCATAATCTAAAACCCGAGCAACACATATTTTCTATTATTTCAATGTAAGATTTCGGTTAGAAGGTTGATCAAAGGCTGTTGTGATCTAGTATTATAAATCACAAGTTGGCCAGCTAAATGCACCAAGAAAGCCCAGAAGTGTGTATAGAAGACAAATCACTCTCTACTGCAGTTTCTCCCTAACAACTGGTATTTAAGGTAGGCTGCTTCTGATTCAAGAGATGGTAGATAGTTAATAAGATTAGCAGCAATTGATAATCTGATTCTTCATCTATATTCTTCCTTTCAACACACTGATGCTGGTTAATCCCATAGTTTAATGTACTTTGTGCAAAAAAAAGCAAAAATAAAACTTCTAGCACAAGATAGTTCTTTACAATATATGTAATTTACCTGCCAATGTCCATCACATTATCCTATGCATTTATTCCAACTAAAAGAGTACTTCCTATTTGTCTTAGGAAATGAATTTGATGTTTCTTGAGAAGGCATCGGTTTTTAAAAAATGGCATGGATCCAGTTCCTTCCAGAGATTCACAGAATAATTTCCTGTCACTAAAAGGCAGTTTTTGCTATTACTATTTCTTTTTCCACCCTTCTTAATATGTCTTATACTGTTCTGGATAATTGTCTAATCCTCTGGGACAGATTTCACAGACATTATGGGAAAGAACAAACTGGATAATGAGATAATGCCTTGATCTTGAAAGTGGCATCTTGTTCATGGGGCATCTTAATATAACCCAGTCACTGAAATCTTTTAGTGTAATTGTGTAATGATTCCAGATATCCTTTTACCTGGCATAGTAGTTCAGTGATCAGCTGCATTTATTTATAAAATTTCTGCCATCTTTTTTGGTTCCAAAGTGCTTTCTTTGCAGTTGATCTCAGATTCGGTCCCTAAGGTCTTTAGTTAAAAGGAAACAGCTGCTATGGAAGATTGCTGCTTGACACTTTGGAGTTGGTAGATTGCCATGTATCCTCAATGGAATAGATAAGGTAGCTTTCATTGTTCTATGCCTTACCTTGGATGGCATTTTCTGCACTTAAGCATTCTGCCAGACACACATAGTTCATTGGTTCCAGTCATGTAAAACATAACCATGGTAAATTGAGTTGATGTTTAGATCATTTTAAAAGTAAATGTTAACTTTATATGTATCCTAGGATTCCAGCCAAATTGAATTGCTGAAAAAATTACTGGATCTTCTGAAGGATATGGTGGTGATGCTGTTGTCACTGCTTGAAGGTAGAATCTTTTTAAAAGTGTATATTCCTTCCATTGCTATAGGTCACAATAAAATTAATTCGGGAAAAAAATTCTCAATTTAAGCTGTATTATATCTACCACAGTAATTCTGCCTTGTAACTTGAAAAAGACATTGCAATAGATTTAAACATATAATATAGTTGAACAGTGGTTGCAAAGCTAATTTAAAGCAACATTATAAAACTGGAAATAGTTGTAATCATTTCTAAACGTGATTATAGATCAAACGTGATATATGCATTTCAATTAAATAATGTTTACCCTTGTGATTTAGGTAACATTGTAAATGGCACAATTGGAAAACAGATGGTAGATACACTGGTCGAGTCATCTAGCAATGTAGAAATGATTTTGAAGTTCTTTGACATGTTTCTCAAGCTGAAAGATTTAACAAGCTCAGAAGCCTTTAAAGAGTATGATTCGGAAGGAAAAGGAATAATCTCAAAGAAGGAGTTTCAAAAGGCCATGGAAGGTCAAAAGCAGTATATGCAATCAGAAATTGACTTTCTACTGTCCTGTGCAGAAACTGATGAAAATGATATGTTTAACTATGTTGATTTTGTTGGAAGATTTCACAAGCCAGCTAAAGATATTGGGTTTAATGTGGCAGTGCTCTTAACAAATCTCTCAGAACACATGCCAAATGATTCGCGCCTTCAAACTCTACTACATCCGGCAGAGAGTGTCCTTAATTATTTTGAACCTTATCTGGGACGCATTGAGATCATGGGTAGTGCCAAGAAGATAGAACGAGTTTACTTTGAGATTAGTGAATCCAGTAAGACACAGTGGGAAAAGCCCCAAGTGAAAGAATCAAAAAGGCAGTTTATTTTTGATGTTGTAAATGAAGGTGGAGAGCAAGAAAAAATGGAGCTTTTTGTCAATTTCTGTGAGGACACCATTTTTGAAATGCAGTTGGCGTCCCAGATTTCTGAAACTGATACAATTGACAGAATTGAGGAGGAGGAAGAGAGTGAAGCTTGCTATCTGAGGGAGGTTGGAGAAGATGAGAAAGAAGAACCATCTTTTGAATCAGCTTCAGCATTTGCAATGGCATGTGATGCAGTAAAGAAATACGCTGCCACAATTCTCAAGATCATTAGACTGAAAAATCTAAGGAAAAAGTATAGAAAAGTGAAAAAAATGACCTTTAAAGAACTGGTGAAAGTGTCCTTTTCTTCTCTTTGGATGCTATTTATAGGATTCTTCCAAATGTTTCTTACTATAATATGGAGCATTTTTCAGATTCTTTGGAGTACTGTGTTTGGTGATGGCTTAGTTGAAGGGGCCAAAAACATAAGAGTTACCAAAATTCTAGGAGACATGCCTGATCCAACACAGTTTGGAATTCATGACGATGTGCTCGAAGCAGAAAAAGTGGAAATTTTGGAACATGGCATTGCAGCTGAAATCTTGCAGTTTGTAAAAAAAGAAAAAGGAGAAAGTGACCTCTTATCAGATATTTTTGATATTTATACAAAAAAAGAAAGTGGATCAAAACATGGTCATGATATTGGCCTTGGGGACATTGCTGGTACTATTGGATCAGAAACACCACCTTCTTTGGAAAGTGCAGTTCGTAAGAAGAAGAAAATTCAGGTAGGTAAAACAATGCATGTGCTGTGTATTATAGATAGATAGATAGATAGATAGATAGATGGATGGATGGATGGATGGATGGATGGATGGATGGATGGATGGATGGATGGATGGATGGGATGGGATGGGATGGGATGGGATGGGATGAGATGAGATGAGATGAGATGAGATGAGATGAGATGAGATGAGATGAGATGAGATAAGATAAGATAAGATAAGATAAGATAAGATAAGATAAGATAAGATAGAAAGTTTTAAATCTAATTGATGGATTAAAAATTAGAATTCTAGAAATTCTAGTAAAGTATTTGTGACAGTTTAATATATTGTGATGCATTAAAAGACCATAGAAGCTATGCTGAGATATATTTTAAATCTTTTGAAGTTTTAAACATTCATTCAGTAAAATCTATGTTTCCATATGATAGTACAAATAATGGTGCTACCCCCCCCCTTTGGATAGCTTCTTGGTGTATTATTATCATTGGTGATTGTACTCAATTAGTCACTTCAAAATATTCAATCCCTTCTCTATGGTGTTGCCATTACTGCTGCTGCTATATTCCATTCTTCTGGAAAGAAAGGTTTATTTGATAATGTTGTAGTCACCTGATGGCTTCTATTTCTCTATACCTCTTGCATGGGCAGCCCATGGCCTTCATGTGGCTGTGCAGCATCCCAGTATCATATCACTTAAATTTAGAAGCCAAACTGGCAACTTTTCAGCAGCACAATATTTTTCTTAAGGGTAGGATGGAGAGCAGGATGCCATTGGTTCTCACGTTGATAAGAAGTCTAGTAGTCAATTTCAAAACAATCTATAGGTACATTCTGTCCTGCCTTCAAAAAGAGACAATTGTCACCCATTGTACATCAGAAAAAGCACAAAAAAGAATCAGAATTTTACTGTTTTATTTATCTCTAGATTGCTTTCTTGTCTGAATTCACTAGAAATCTTACGTTAGAATTTTCAACTTATTTCTAATAAGGATTATTAATCAGAGCTCCAAGACACATATACTTTAGAGCAATCATTTCTGATTCTGGTTGCTACAAAAGAAGTCTGAGAAGGAACCAAATAGCTTCCATTTCTGGTACAGCAACCCCAATTCTTGACATTGCCTTTTTTGACCTCTAGTCATTGGGACAGGACATTTAGCAGGATCTACTGTCTGACTTAGGGTGGCAATGTACAACTGGAAATAATCAGCCTACAAATCATACTGCACCCCAAATTAACAGAGGGTTTCCAGGGGGTTCATGTAAATGTTAAAAAACCATCAGAGAATAACAAAGCCTACTGCATTTCATAAGAGAATGTCCACCTGGTTGATCTCTCCACCCATATCCCAGTGCCTGAAACCATCCAATAAAGAAGACTGAGAGGTCACACAATATTGTTACAAAACAGGGATTAGAGCAGGACTGTGAAGGTGAATATATACAATCAGAGAGAGGTAAATATACTGGGTAAGGCTCTAGGAAATCTTCTGAATTTAATTTCTATAGCCACCCATCTTTGCAAACAATTCTGGGCAGCTCACAATTTAAAAACATATATTACGTTAAAATCTTTAAAACATTTTAAAACAGTAAAAACCATTAAAACAATTTAAAAAACATCTAATTTGAATACATACAAAGCAGGTCATCTGGCCTGCAAACTATGTAGCCATGAGGTGGGGCCTTTGGCACATGCAGTGCCCCAGGCTCGGGAGCATAGACAGTTAGCCTTTATGGAAGGCTAACAGGGTTGGGGCCATTCTAATCTTTGAAGGGAGGAGGTTCCCTAGAGCAGGAGCTGTTATAGAAAAAGCTTGTCTTCTACTCTCCGTCAGCCAACATTCTTTGGCTTATGGAATCTGCAGCATGCCCACCCTGTTTGATCTAGTTGGACAGATAGAAACTCTGGGGAAAAGGGTGATCCCTCAGGTACCCTGGTCCCAAGCCATGTACAGCTTTTTACACACAAACATTTTTGGGAAAACAGTCATCAACATGATTTTAATTAATTGAAATATTCTGTGTATTTTCAAAAAATTTCAGCTACCTGAAGTTACAAGGGATGATGAATCAGAAACAAGAACAGAATCTGAGAAGGCTGAGTAAGCTATATGTAGTTAAACACTGTTGATGTGATATTTTTATGTTAGAAAATGTGGTTGAAGAAACTTTATGAATATTTTGAATATTTTGAATTGTACAATGAAACAGTCAACTTTTTCCTCCATATTTTAAGTCCAGTTAATTCTAATGGAGCTGACGGACAGAAACTTTATTTTGGTCATTCATCAATAAAAATACATTCATTCAATCAAACAAACAAAGCAAAGTTAAACCCTAACATCAATGACTAATGGTGATAGTTGTGAGGGAAGCTTACCATAATATAGTTTTTAGAGAGAAAGCTTTATTGTGGTTAGTTAATAAATAGTACAAATAACAATTTTTGAAGTGTCCCAAAAAATTGGATTAAAAAAGGGTAATCAGCTGATGGCAAATGCCTTGTAGAACTAGCAGTACAAAGAACTTTGGTTTCAATAACACCTTTGTCAGTGTTGCTTTCTAACAAAATACTTGAAAACCAAAGGAAATATTTTTGTTAGTAATAGAGATAGTTTATAGAATTGCCTGAAAATTTAATCCAAGAGCCAAAAAAAAAATCTTAATTACAGACAGTCTTTGATCTACAACCACAATTGGGATTAGAAAATACATTGCTAAGTAGTGTGATTGTTAAGTGAGGCATCGTGTGACTACACCCAATTTTGCAACCTTTTTTGCTGAGGTCATTAAGTGAGACAGCACATGATCGTGATTTGCAGCTTTTACTGCCCCCATTGACTTTTATGTCTACGAAGGTCACAAATAGCAATCATGTAACCACAGGTTGCAGCAGCAGACATAAATGTGAGCCCATTGCTAAGAACCTGGGCTGCAGTCACATGACTGCAGAAATGCTACATTTTATGTATGTGGTAAATCACATTTTTCAGAGCAATTGTAACTTCTAATGATTGCTAAACAAATGGTCCTAAGTCAATGACTACCTGTATGGTTTTGTTCACATTTGCACTCCTTTTTTAGTTATATCAACACAATAATTTATCTTTTTGAATAAAAAATATCTATTTAAACTTTATATTTAAAAATTATCTAACTCTCCTTACATTATAAATGCATTTATACTTACTCTCAAACTATATAATATTTAAACTGTTATGCAACGGCTGTTTCACCATATATCATGTTTCCCCGAAAATAAAACCAGGTCTTATTTTCTTTTGACCCCCGAAATAAGCGCTTGGCCTTATTTTTGTGGTGGCCTTATTTTTTTTTGAGGTGCAGGAAGCAGCAAGCGTGGTCACCTCATGGCTGCTGAGCCCCTTAACCGCGGCCTGCAGATCAGCTGAGCTGATCGGGAGCTGTCTTTCTGGACACCTGGAGGTGTTTCTTGCACACTCTTGCCAGCCCCAGCCCTGCCACGACACCAGGCAACCTTGCAGCTGAGGGCCCTTTGTCGAGTCCCGATCTGGAGCTCGCCATACCTGGGGGGGGGCACGGAGCTGCAACCATTGGAGCTGGCGAGTCCAATGACGAGCAAGGCTGTGGTGGCAGGACACATCAGGACAGCACCAGCTAGCCACTCATCAGCAGGCTGCTCTCCTGGCCGGGTCTGGCTGCAAGTGGCACCGGCAGGCAACGAGGTGCATGGCCGGCACGAAGAACAGGGAGGCGATGGGACTCCGGTGGTAGCACAACACAGCTGCTCATCAGCTGTTTGCCCCTGCGGCCGTGCACGCGCTTCCTGCCTTGCTTCCCAGGACTCTGCATCATGCCGTTGGCCCAGCCACACCGCTGCGACTGGATATACCATCACCGTTGCCTGCCAGTGCTGCTCATGACCAGACCGGGCCAGGAGAGCAGCCTGCTGACGAGTGGCTGGCCAGCACTGTCCTGACGTGTCCCGCCACCACCTCTTGGAGCAGGACTCTGCTTCTTCTTTTGGCTGCACACAAAGAAAACAGCAGAAGCAGTAGAAGTCTTTCAGAGTCCTGTTCCAAGAGGCGACAGCAGCGTGAGGAGTCTCACAAAGACTCACTTCTGGCGGAGTTTGGGGGAGAGAAAGAAAGACTTCTACTGCTTCTGCTGCTTTCCTTGTGTGCAGCCAAAAGCAGAAGCAGAGTCCTGCTCCAAGAGGCGGCGGCAGGACACGTCAGGCCCAGCTGCCATTAGCTGACCGGTAAGGGAAGGGCTGCCTCCTGTGCTGGCCATGCCCACCCCTTCACTAGGGGTTACTTTTTGGGTAGGGCATATATTAGGCTTACCCCCCAAAAATCGAGCTAGGCCTTACTTTTTGAATAGGTCATATTTTCGGGGAAACATGGTATGTGTATACACAATCCCCTTGACTGTCATTGGCAAGATTACAAGTATTAAGAGGCAAAGTTTCAAAGTCAAGGAAGTAATAAAATGTGATCGGTTTCCACTGTAGTTTGAAAACTGATGACACATTTGATCATTATTGTTGCATATTTTCAATTGTTATCATCTATTAAGCTGTTGTTTATGGAGTATTAGCCCAGAGAAATTCTTATGCCTTGCAATCTCTGCAACCGCAGAATGTAAACCAAGGGAATGTATTAAAAGGCACCTTCATGCACAACAAACAACTGATTGGAAATTTTAATGGGATAAGTGTCCTAATACAGAGAAAATTGGCAATTAAAAGCTGATCCTGGCCAATCTTATCCTACTAATTTGTATTTTCCATGTAATATGCAATTAAAATGTTATTATTATGCAGTTTTTGTACTTCTCTAAATTTTGTTTGCCTTGCCACATGAAAAGATTAAACAGAGGAAATTGCTCGAATGCATGCATTCATTAACATTTGTATATAAAATGCTTTTTGGGAAATTACAGAAATTCATATATGTATATTGAAAAATGCACATCTTCCAATCCATCTGTTCTAAATGTTTACCTTTTAATTAACTTTGTACAATGACTGACTTTCCATGGTTTATATCTGGGCATTGTAAATTCATAACATGTCATTTCCTATAGCATGGAGGATGGTGAAAAACACGATAAGATAAAGGATGATGTATACTCTGAATATTTGGAAGTTGAAGAACCTAAGAAAAGAAAACGACATGGACACAAGTTAGAGAAGCCAGAAGCAGTTATGGCTAATTTCTTTAAAGTACTGGAGATCTATCAGACAAAGGTTTTGGTATGTTGAATCTCTTTTAAATAATAGCATTTTAAACTTAAAAGGGGTTGTGATGGCTCAGTGGTTAAAGACACTGAGTTTGTCAACTGGAAAGCTGACAGGGTAGGTTCAAGACAGGGCAGAGTTCCTGTTACTTGCCCCAGTTCCTGACAACCTAGCAGATCAAAAACATGCAAATGTGAGTAGATAAATAGGTACAGCTTTAGTGAGAAGGTAGCAGCATTACATCTACTTCGGCATATAGTCATTCTAGCCACACGACCACTGAAGTGTTTTTGGACAATGCTGGCTAAGAAATGGAGGGGAGCACCGCCCCCTAGTGTTGGACATGAATGTACAGGGGAAATCTTTACCTTTACCTTTATTTTAAACTTAAAATAATAACTGGGCTCTGTGTGGCCTTTTGTAAGAGAGATTGAAAAGGGAAAGGAAAATTTGACATGAAATATAATTAACATTAATATAATCAGTTTAATTGAAATAAATAAATAAAGTTATTATTATTTGCAGTTTGAAAAATTATATAGAAGTTGTGAATGCTCCAACACTGGACGTTTTTAAGAAGATGTTGGATAACCATTTGTCTGAAGTAGTGTAGGGTTTCCTGCCTAAGCAGAGGGTTGGACTAGAAGACCTCCAAGGTCTCTTCCAACTCTGTTGTTGTTGTTGTTGCTGTTGTTGTTGTTGTTGTTGTTGTTGTTGTTGTTATTATTATTATTATTATTATTATTATTATTATTATTATTATTATTATTATTATTATTATTATTATTCAGATTTCCTTATCATAACATTTTAGATCTGAACCTTCTTTATGAACTAATTACATTCTTTATCTTTTTTTTTTTTCCTCCAGCACTATTTGGCAAGAAATTTCTACAATTTAAGATTTCTTGCACTTTTTGTTGCCTTTGCCATCAATTTTATTCTGCTCTTTTACAAGGTAATGTAAATATATCTATTCTATGCAAAGAAAATCTAAATTTTCAGAGTGATACTTACAACATTGAAAATCTTAGCTAATTATTATTATAAATTAGATAATGAAAGTGAATACTAGTATTATAGCTCAAATAGTGTTATATTCCAAACACATTGATTCATAAATAGTTCCATCTATTTGCAAAGAATTGGGCTCCAGGAGAAGCAGAAGAGCAATTGATAATACTTTCTTAAATTCTTTCTTCTCTCTGCAACCTCCAACATCAGTTTATAAGCTGTTCTGAAATATCCTTCAAGTGGCTTGGATAGTCATTCTGGGGATTGTAAGGGACATGGAAGATAGGAAACATTTTTCCCTTCCTTTCCACCAACTCTATAGAATCTATTTCCATATCCATCAATAAGTTACTAATTCAGTTAAATTGCAAAGAGGTAAAAAATCTTAATTGCATATTTTTATGATGTTACTGGTTTCTATTCTAGTATTTTATACCTCAATAATAATGTTTTACAATTTAAAGTATTCCGTGTGCTTCATACATACTATCTTTGTTATAGGACCTACAGTCTGGTAGAACAGGATAATTCTATTGTTACCTCGGTTGTTTTGCTTTAATACAATTATAATATTTTATATTTTCATCCACTAAGTAATACAGAAATATAGTATGCTTGCAATAAGAAGACTCATAGCAAGCCATTTGAATTGCTATCACACTAATCCAATGATTTTATATTTCAATCATTTATGCTGTGTTTAAAGTGTAACTTACCTATTTTTATGGCTTTGAGAAGCATTATCTAGGAATTTGTTGTTTTATACCCATAAGAAGAATGTGTGTGTATCTGTGAATGACAGGTGACAGAAGAACCATTTGAAGAAATGGACGAAGATTCTGATTTATGGCAATCTTTAGATGAAGATGAGGATGAAGAAGGAATGGTGTTCTTTGTCTTACAAGAGAGCACAGGTTATATGGCACCAACACTAAGGACACTTGCTATTATTCATACTATTATTTCTTTCCTATGTGTAATTGGATACTGTTGTTTGAAGGTTAGTCATTTCCTTTATCTTGATGTAGCCATTAATATGTCGCTTTCTTGTCATATTACTATTATATAAAGAGACACATATTTCCTCATTTTTCCATCAAATCATTTGGCTACTATTTGTTTATTGGTTGGACAGTATTAGAAAATTTGACAAAACTATGTTTGCCAGCAATCCAGATGGTTTCAGGAAGCTATGCCTTGGTCTGGTCCAGTGAGAAGAGCTGATTATTATTATTATTTTGCCTTAACCTTTTCTTTTTGGAACTCTGAGAATAATGGTGGGAAAAGATTCTGAGAGATAAACTTTTCCCACCCCTCCCTTAAAACCATCCCAGAGACCCCTCCCAACCTAAGAAACCATGAAATGAGATCCAAGATTGGAGAACAATGAGGATCGTAAAGAAAATTAAAAGACAGAACGAAAGACCAAATCAGCAAAATCACAAATGCAAGATATATTGAAGCATGGGTAGATTCTGTATCTTAAATAATGGTAACATGTCAGACGGTCATAGGCAACTTAAGTAATAGCAATAGCACTTAGACTTATATACCGCTTCATAGTGCTTTACAGCCCTCTCTAAGCGGTTTACAGAGTTCAGCATATTGCCCCCAACAATCTGGGTCCTCATTTTACCGACCTCAGAAGGATGGAAGGCTGAGTCAACCTTGAGCCTGGTGAGATTTGAACAGCTGAACTGCTGAACTAGCAGTCAGCTGGAGTAGCCTGCAGTAGCTGCATTTAACCACTGCGCCACCTCGGCTCCTCAGTAGTAGCAACTACTAAGTTCAAACAGCTATCAGAACCCAAACATAAACTAGAAGATAGGATCAAAAAACAAACCAGAACTCAAGACAATGAACAAGTCCAGAAATGCCAGTCAAATTAGACTTAAGTTATATCCTGTTATTAAAGCAAGAGTCATCTGGAACAGGATGGTTTTTATTTATATTACTTCCTGCCCAGAGGAAGCTAATACTAAAAAAAAATGTATACTGAAGAAGAGAAATGAAAGACAATGTGCAAATCCCTGGACAAAATCACTAATTTATCATACAAGCAAAGTTTTGCTTAAGATTTTACAAGGACGGTTAGTGCCATATGTGTGGAGAAAAATTCCAAATGAACAGGTAGAAAAGGCAGAAGGACATGAGATCAGACAACTGATATAAGGTCCTTCAGAAGTTATGTGCTCCATCACTGGAGGTTTTTAAGAAGAAATTGGACAGTCTCTGAAATGGTATAGGCTCTTCTGCTTGAGCAGGGAGTTGGACTAGAAATCTCTAAGGTCCCTTCCAACTCTGTTATTCTGTACATCTAGAATAAGAGAATCTGGAGAAAGGGATTTATCAGAATAGTGAAAGTTACAGACTTTGCCTGGTAGTATGCAGCTATTTACTTATATTCATTTATTCCTGGAGGAAATCTATGTGGTCTCTAAGAGTTGACACTTGCTTGATGGCACATAATCAATCAATACTGGTTTATATGGCCAGTAATTTCACCAATAACCATTTTGGGCAATGAACGAATAAAAAGAAAAAACAGCAAAAAGTACAAAATAATACAATACAAACATAATGGGATCTGAAGACAATCTAACTGAATCGATATAATAACCGTCATAATATCAATAAGAAAAGCACATTGACAGACTCACCCAAGCTATGATAGGTGAACATTGAGAGAGAGGGAGAAAAAAAATTACGGATTTGGAGATGGTTATTAAAAGTACCATGGATTGCAAATAGCATTGATAAATCTAAAGGCTGAAGCAAATAAAATGGATTGCTTCCTTTGAGTGATTATTAGCAAGCAGAAACTCGCATATTGGGCACATGATTCAAATGAATGATGAATTTCAAAAAAGCCTGTGCTTGGGAAGTAAAGGTAAACAAAGATCAGGTGGATGACTAAGATCAAATAAATTACTTGAGTTTTCTTAGAAGAGCTGCAGATCCTGGGAACAATGTGAAGTATTCTTTATATAATCAGAAAGCACAGGCCTGATTTGATGCTACCTTAATAACATACATAGATCTTAAATGCATTGATTTCAGTTAACATTAAAGATTGTATAGAACTGAAAAAAGTATCTAAGTCTACGCTCACATTTCATCTTATATATATACCTTATGTATTCTTATTTAATTGTACAATTCGTGCTAAATAAAAGATCCTCCTTCTGTTATTTTATTATGTTGCAAACAGGATTAGATCCAAATATGCTTATTAATAATTTATAACCTATTGATCCGTAGATATATTGCACTAATCCTGAATCCAATTCAATTTCTAGATCAAATAGAGTTTATTATTTATATAATGTTGATTATCAGATGGTTGCACATATAGTCATTTAAAATGGTAACTGCGCTTTGTAAATAACAATATCATATTTGTTATAATAATTCATCTATAATGTTTTTAAAAGCAGATTATTTAATGTGGAACTCAGTAATTTTATAAATGTTCAGTCAGCTCCAAGATATTGTAAAATATTTACCTTCATTTCAAAATTTGAGATTACTAAAATACTTCAAAATATCTTTCCCTAAAGGTTCCCTTGGTTGTATTTAAACGTGAAAAAGACATTGCTAGGAAGCTAGAATTTGATGGTCTATATATTACTGAACAACCAACTGAAGATGATATTAAAGGGCAATGGGATCGTTTAGTCATCAACACTCCGTAAGTGCCACATTGTATATTGAATTCCAATAGGATTTTATTAAGGCTTACTTTGACAGTGTACCCAACATAATTCTGTATAGGTGAAATTATCTTATTTTATGTATGATACAAATCACAATTTGTGTTGATATAGGTAGGCATTGACCATCTTTCTATATACCGTATTTTTCAGAGTATAAGACGCTCTGGAGTATAAGACACACCTTAGTTTTTGGGGAGGAAAATAAGAAAAAAAAATTCTGCCTCTGCCTACCAGCATCCATGACTAGCATTTGGGAAGAAAGCTCTGTTTGGGAGGGGCTTTCCTCCGTTTTTGGGGTGATGGTCTGTGGCAATCCCTGCAGCCTGGAACAGGTATAAAACATGACGCGCGGAAGCCGAAAGGTGGGCGGGGCTACATTCGGTGTATAAGACGCACCCAAATTTTCACCCTCTTTTTTGGGGAAAAGGTACATCTTATACTCCAAAAAATATGATAGTTCATGTAAACAAAATTTGTAGCCGCATCGGATGTGACAAGTTGCTTAAGAGAATTCTGCTTCCCAGAGACCAGAGGATACCAGTCGTCTGATATAATGCAAGATAACTTTATATGTTCATTAGTTGCAACAATGATATCTCTTCTATATAGTGTTTTGGTAGTAATTCTTATTACTGCTATCCTTAATTGTCAATCAGGAAGCAACAATGGGAAATGTGCTCTTTTATTTTTGCCTACATAGAAAATACTTAATGTTGCTCCTTATTATCTCTGATAACTATGACTGACTAGAGAGGCAACCCAGAAACAATATGATGAGATGGAGGGGCCATAAAGATAGAAATAAATAAAAATTAGTATTATTCCAATATAATCTTTTCTTATGCAGACAACTTACTCCCCTCTTTGTGAGGGCTTGGTCTGACAAGATCTGAACCAAATGCTGGCTTGTTAGTAATAATGCATAGATATAAGCCTTTTTTTTCTGCTCAAAAGTTTGAGGGGCCCCAACCCCTTATGGCACACAGGCAGGAGAAAAGGGAGAAATAATTGAACATTGCTTGTATATTACTTCCATATTACACTTGAACATTGGTGGATTTCTTTTTAATGACTTTTTGACTATTGTGATCAGGGGTGGGTTGCTTACCTACCGGTGCCGGTGCGCTGCACGCGCATCTACACATTTTGGGCACGCACCCCCTCGTACGATTTTGCTTCCACGCATGCGCAGAAGCAAAATCTCACTGAAATCTTGCGAGGGGACACGCGCGCGAGAGAGATTTCAGTGAGATGTGCCGTGCATGCGCAGAAGCAAAATCGGCCAAAATTCACCGAAAAATATGGCGATGCGCGTGACGGACCGGCGGAGTGGGCTCCGGAGCGGTCATGCGCAAATTGCGCAATTGGCCGCTCCCTACCGGAGCTCATCACTGGACAGCTCCGGCAGGAACCCACCTCTGATTGTGATGAATATATTTCATAGAAAGTTGTAACTTTGCTGCCTCTGAGTCTCTAGTGTTTTCAGAGAGAAGTTTGACATGCTTGTTGTTTTGTAAAATTTGAGGTGAGAAGGACCCTAAAGGTGCTTTTTTCAAGAGGCAACTGGACTTTCTGATTTTTCTTTGAAGATGTTTCACTTCTCAGCCAAGAAACTTCTTCAGCTCTGGCTGGCTGGTGGAAAATAGAAGGATGTATACTCCTTGCAGACAGCTGGTCATTTGCATCCTTCTAGAGAGTCATTGAGGCCACCTGGAGGTTTATCTGTGTCATCAGGGTCACCTGAGTTGTGTAAATGGGTGTGGAGCCTTTTTGGAACTCTTGAAAGGAAGGAAGATTATGTCGTATCCCTCCCCCTCTGATGAGAGACGGCTGTTCAATTTTGACAGATCTATCTTCAGTCTACAACTTACTGTATTTTTGGGAGTATAAGACGCACCTAGATTTTAGAGGAGGAAAATAAGGAAAGTATCTAAAAGTTCAAATCTAAATTTGACAAATAATTCTCTCTCCACTGATGGCATTTCTAGGAGTAAATATTTTTCCAGGGTGAAAGTTGTTTTAACTGCTGTCAGAAGCTTAAGGGAATGATTAGTTTAAAAAGTTGCCATGTCCATTTGCCCATGTATATCTTTAATCCGTTGTTTAACTTGCTTCAATGTGTCGCACAACGGAAACCCTATGCCATATCGATTCAATATGTCTGACAACCGAGTTAACCAAAAATACCTTTGAGGGTTTAAGATCTGCTGTTCCTCTAGGCAGATTTTAGGAAGTCTACTGGCTTCCATCTGAGTCATTTTTAGCCAGTAGGCTACCGCCCTAGTGATTGTATAGGTATACAGTGAAAAATGTCCCAATTCAGCTCTGACAGCTGCCGCAGAAGTGGAATTATTTACCCCCAGCATCATCCTTAACAAATTATTTTGAGTTCTCTCCAATATGGGGGCCTCTGAAAGACCCCAAATTTCGGCACCATAGAGCATAATCGGAACAAGTTTAGCCTGAAAGACTACGAATTGGTAAAATTGAGGTTGGTTGGATACGTTTACTTAATTTAGATACAAGGCTTGCCCCAGCTGACCTTTTGAGAAAGGTATTGATGGTGTAGAGTCCAACCACCTGCACTGGAAAAAACAATTCCAAGATAGGTATATTGAGTAACTTGTTCAAGCTTTGAATCATTAATATGCCAGTTATGCTTTTTATTGTTATTGCCAAAGACTAAAACTTTTGATTTAGCTACATTTATAGTCAAATGATTTGTATCATTTAAGAGCTTGGCGAGAAGTCTCCTCATCCCTATTTGGGTTCTAGATAACAACACTAAATCATCAGCATACATTAATACATTAATAAATCTAGCTCCTATTTGGGGGCTGTGCGTTAAAAGATCTTCCAGGAGGACTGGAATATCATTTATATAAAGGTTAAAAAGAGTAGGGCCCCGGTTTTGTATATGTGTGCATAGGAGGGCTGTTATTACTAGATCGTCTTTTATTGGAGCTTTGTTTGTTTGTTTGTTTAATTAAATTTGAATAATTATTTTGTCTTTGTACAGATCTTTTCCTAATAATTATTGGGACAAGTTTGTGAAACGAAAGGTAGGTTCCTTAAATTTTTTTTTCAAAATAAAAATATTAAATAAAAGGAAGTAACCCATGTTTGACAATAATAAGCACATATTGGATTGGTCCAAGATGATTCTGCAGAACATTAGGAACATATATGCTCCAAAAACTATCTCTGCATATTCCTCTCAATGATAATTTGTTTATTTGTAGGATTTTGTTACGTTTGATTGCTCTCACTGGGGAGATTTTTACCCCACTTTCAATCTTCCCCTCCTTTGTGGGAGAAAGCAGTCTTTGAAAGAGCATCGGCTTTTAAATGCAAAAGTTTTTTAAAACTTAGTGAGAACTGCTTGAATTAAAACATGATATTTTATTTTATTTTATTTCTTGAAGGTAATTAACAAGTACGGTGATTTATATGGAGCAGAGCGCATTGCGGAACTCTTAGGTCTGGACAAAAGTGCTCTGGATTTTAGTCCAGTGGAACATACCGAACCAGATGAAGCCTCTCTTGTTTCATGGTATTGTTTGCTTTTTACATTTAATAAACTAAAATGTATTAAAATAATACAACTGATTTTTTAAATTTGTCTTATTTTTATGTTTGTGGTTGTGCATGGACAGCCTATGATGGAAAGCCGAAGTCTTAGCAATCCAGTGCTATGCATAGATAGCATGTGTTTGTGCATTATAATGATGATCCGGACTGTTTTGTGCTGTCACAAATTATGTTATTATTCAGTTCATGGATCTCAGCAACCTAATAAGAACAGAATATAAATAGCAATACTGTTATGGCTGTTATAGCTTTGAGATTCATTAATTATTTGGACAGAAATATCTATTTTTAATATGGTCTGTTTTGAGAGAGGGAATATTTTAACTATATAGTTGTAGATCGCCAACAATTGTCTCACTTTAACATTATGCTTTTATGAAATTCAATCAATCAATCAATCAATCAATTGCTTATTTCATGGGCTAATATGCTTAACTTTAATTGTTTTTTTAATGCTAGATTATTAGGCATCTTTGTTTTGAGTTTGTAGTGTAACACAATAAGTTATTACTGTCATTCTTTCTAATAGAGAAATCACTTACAGATTGCACGATATAACGGAGCTTAAACATTTTGCCTATGGATTGTCGTTTGGGAGCATATCACTATACATCAGTGACTAATTATCTTTATCCAATTTCTTTTGACCAAAATTGCTTTGAGAAAGATTAGGGAGATATAGTCTAGATGGGAGTGTAATGTTACCTTGAAAGCAGAGAGTAGGCCTGATTCATTATAACGTTATTTCAAAATTATCACATATGAATGGGAACACAGATATTTTGGGGGTTTGGGTTATATATACACTGGAGCTGAAGTACTTATGCCTACCATTTATAATATTGTAAGTAAGTTAAAGAGATCAATCATCTTAAACAATAGCATGTAACTGGCACATAAGATACCTGATTTCTTTTTTTAGCTTCATTACTTTGACATACAGTTTTAGTTGGGAGGCGGTACAAGAGAATACACCATTAGGGACAATGGTGCACTGCAGGCAGTAGCTTCTTTGTGTTCCTGTCAGGAAAACACATGCCATTTCCCCTCCTCCTCATTTTTCTATTTTTCTCCTTTCCATAAGCATTCCAACTCCCCTCAGAATAAGATTTCATTGGCTTGGTTTAGAAATTTCTCCTCTGAGATTGTTTATTGAAGATTTTGTATTACTCAAATTCTGATGATTCCCTTAAGTCCACGGATACCTTCCTATTATACTGAATGATGTTTCCTTGACTACATAAAGGACCAGATCTCAGAGAGCTGAAACTTCTGTTAGTATATATGTTACATTGTTCAAATATAATGTTATCATTCATCTAAAGGTCATCTTCATTGCTGAAATGTTTGTTTTCAAAAATATATCCAGTAAACCTCCACAAAATTCTGAACCATTTTAGTGGACACACTATCAAGAAGAAAGCCTAACAAATGGGGGAAAAACATTATAATTAGTAGATGAATAAATACCTTGATTAATTTCAAATTATTTTGTATATTACTAGGTTAAGTTCTATTGATGCAAAATATCAAATCTGGAAGCTTGGTGTAGTTTTTACTGATAATGTAAGTTAACAGTACTTTTAATTTTTTTTAAGTCCTTTGCTTCATTATTCTTTCTTAAAGGAAACAAGCCTTGTACTCATACATTCTCTCTTACAATATGCACAGCTTTAATATGAACTTAATTCTACAAGCATAAATACTCAAATGATAGATGTCATCCTTATAAATTCTAGGTAACTTTTTGAATATCTGTTTTAAAATGAATAATGGGAAAAAGAGAGGGAAGTGAAGAAAATATACAAAATCAATTAAGAGGAGAAATGCAATTAAACTGTTAATATGATATCAGTTAAGGAAATGGGGTTTTTTTTTGAGAAGAGGATAGAAATTCTATTTTCAGTATGGCAACAAAGCCAGAATTAAAAGGTAGGATGATAGTATATTGATAATAATATTTGAGCAATAGTCAGTCATAAATAATCTAATATGAGCAAGTTACTGATTCATTCCAATAGCCAATCTATTTCAGTTTTGCAAAATTGTTTAATATTTTGTCTGTGTTAAATTGGTTGTATTTCATATTCTGCAACATTATATGATGATTTAGCTAAGATGCGCTTCTGCATAATTGTTTTCTTGCCTGTAACACCCTGTGGTCTTAACAAGCAGCCTTGTATACTTTTTAAAATTATCAAGTCAGATTTAGGAATAGCAATTATATGTAATTTTCACATTCTTCTTTCCATTTACCTTGAGGTATAAATGAAGACTGCAAAAATAAAATACATGAGAGGTGAAGGGATGTGGCAAGAGGACATGTCCATAAGCATCAAGGCTCGTCTCCATCTGGAAAGGCCTTGTTTGGTTTATGGCTAGATACTATTGTGAGAAAAGAGGATTAGCTCATGTAGTCATTTCTATTTGCACAAAGCACTCTATAACTATGTGCATATCTTAAGAAGAATGTAATGCACACTTATCTCTTCCACAATAGTCTTGTGTCTTTGGCTAATTGTTTATGTAACAGCTGCCAAACCTACTATTAGTATTAATATAAACTAGAAGGATTTGATGTTTTGGTCATTGAGGTATAAGCTCCTTTGTATGCATTTTAATACTATAGCACAAAAGTGTTTTATAAATGAAATGTAATGATAAGAAATAGTATAATGCAATGAGAAAAATAGCAGTGGTTCTCTGACATTTAACATTTTCTTTAGTCTTTCTTGTATTTAGCTTGGTATACAACCATGTCCATTCTTGGCCACTACAACAACTTCTTCTTCGCGGCTCATTTGCTTGATATAGCTATGGGTTTTAAGACTTTACGTACCATTCTGTCATCTGTAACTCACAATGGCAAACAGGTTAGTTACTGATAATATAATTCATGTCTTATTGTACAATTGTTACTAAAATTGAAATATTTAATTGGCTGTGACTAAGAATGCTTTCAAAAGTGTTAAAGTGTGAAGGGAAAATTATAATACTATAATTTAAAAGTACATAATGATGAAATGAATGAGGAATATTAACAAATCACCAGATACTTATGAATCTATATCCCTAGGTTATATTATTTTAAAAAACAAATGGGAAAAAAAATCAAAATTCTGAATTCTACTTTTTTTTAACGAATTACAAAAAGGTAACATATCAGCAAAAATCTTGAAGGCTAGCTTGTTTATAATATGTTTCAATGTGCAGAATGTTATTTTTACACAAGGAAACATTCAGATATTACCAGTTTAAAGTAATAGTAATAGATTTTTCACAAAGCTTCATGTGCTATATAACTTTGGAAAAGAGGCATTGGTTTTTTTTCAATAAAATAATAATATTAGTAACAACACAAAAATATTTACCAGACACACATTTTGATTTATTATATAATTAGCTGAATGAAGGAGTTTTCTCTGCATTATATAAAAATTTCACATATTTATATGGTTTAGAAATGTCTGCATTATAATTTATTCTAATGTTTTCAGTTATCTTCTAGATGGAGAATCATGTTCAATCATATATCTTGCTAAAATCAAGACAAAGCAGATGTAAATAACATTTATAACTATAAATCCCAGCCCTGCCTGCCTATTGTAAACATTTTCTTAGCTAGATATTGATGATTTTATAAATTTATAAGAATTGTATATTTTGCTACTAAACTTTTGAATGTTCAAATTATTGCAGTATTTATCACAGTTCAATCATCAGTCTAGCCGCCCAAATTTTTCAATTTCTCATTACATTCAAAAATAATTTCCACAACTGAAACCCTACTCTTTTTGTTGCTTCAGTCATGTTGCTATGATTGTTTATCAAAAAGGAAGCTTTCATATCAAATGAAATGTGGTTTGGCAAACTGTACTTTAAATTATTTAACCCAACAATCATAATCTGTTAAGAAATTGTATTTTGCCGTCTCCTTGAAGGAGTACAATATTATTAATTTTATATACTTATCCGCCCACTTTTCCATATGGTACACTTTGTCGAAGGAGAAGTATTTACCGTATTTTTCGGAGTATAAGATGCACCGGAGTATAAGACGCACCTTAGTTTTTGAGGAGGAAAATAGTGGAAAACAATCTGCCTACCAGGTATTCATCTGGCTAGCATCCTTAGTCTGGTCAGCTTCAGCACATTATTTTATCCCCTGGTTAGGACTTTAAAAAACCTTCTTCTGAGAGAATAACAATGAAAGAGCCTGCAAGCCGGTAAGAGCTGGGAAGATAGTTAGCACCTGGTTAGGGCTAGAAAAAAACTTACTCGGAGTAAGTAGAGCAATGAAAAAAAATTCTGCAAAAACTTAGGGCTGGAAAAACATTCTTTGGAGAGAGTAACAATGAAAAAGCCTGCAAGGTAAGAGCTGGGAAGATCTGTTAGCATCTAGTTAGGGCTGGAAAAAAAAGCTGCATTCGAAGTATAAGACGCACCCAAATTTTCAGCCACTTTTAGGGAGGAAAAAGGTGCGTCTTATACTCCAAAAAATACGGTAAATCTATTTCTACTGCAATTTATATATTCTCAATAGTTCTTAAGCACTGAAACCATTTTAATACAGATAGTCCTTGACTTAAAACAGTTCACTGAGTGAACTGTTCAAAGTTTCAACAGCATTGAAAAAAGTGACTCATGACCGTTTTTCACACTTATGATCATTGTAGCATCCCCATGTGCTCAAAAATTCAGACCCTTGGCAACTCATATTTATGACGGTTGCAGTATCCCAGGGTCATGTGATCTCCTTTTGTGATCTTCTGACAAACAAAGTCAATGGGGAAGTCAAATATACTTAACAATCCTGTTACTCATTTAATAGCTGCAGTGATTCACTTAACAACTGTGGCAAGAGAGGTCGTAAAATTGGGCAAAGTTCACTTAACAACTGTCTTGCTTAGCAACAAAAATGTGGGGCTCAATTGTGGTCATAAGTTGAAGACTAACTGTATTTCTTTAACTATGTGATATGTAATGGCTATTTTTGATTATACCAACACCACAGAGCCAGAAAAGTCCTCTACCTTCAGTTCTTTTGGGCCTGCACTAAGGTTTGAACGTCCCAAGTTTGAGTGTGCTCATTTCTTCTTTTTCCTCAGTGGGCAGTTCACAAAATGAAAATAAGCAAAATATTTCCATACTATTTTGAAATATCAGTTTTAGGAAGGTTAAAACTTGAAGTTACCGAGTTAAAAGGTTCAGGCAAGATAAAAAGAAAAATGAAGCTAAAGTAAGGAAAAAGTGCACTTCATTGGAATTTATCTACTATATCATTTGTGGTCTATCCTTTTCTTTAGTTATTTTACTCAATTCTCCTTCCTTTTTTAAAAAACAGAACTTATATTAGTGGGTTTTAAATTTCTGCACTGTATTTTATTGTGTATTGAATTATTTGCCCCATCCCAAGTGCTACTGTGTTGCCTCATTATAATGGAGGGAGGAGTCCTGGGAAGGGTGAATGAAGAATGATAGAGTATGGCAAGTATACTGATTTCCAGTAGAGTCACCAAAAATAGGAAGGTCATCCCAGCTGCCATCTATATTGGACAGCAGAAAGATGGTGGAAGTGATGGAATGCCTACTAAAATATGGCAAGCAACGGAAGATAAATCAGCCAAGTTTCCAAGTGACTAAGCCAACAGATTTGTAGAAATACATACTGGCCAGCTGATTTGAAGAGGTCTATCTATATTCCAATAACAAAAAAATGAGACTTAATAGAGTGTGCAAACTATCGTACACTACCCTTAATTTCACAGGCTAGCAAAATAATTCTTAGGCTTATTCAATGCAGGTTAGAGCCCTAGATGAAAAAGGAGATGTCAGATGTTCAGAGTGGCTCTAGAAAACAAGGAACACAATGCATGTTGAATAATTGAAAAAGCCAACAAATGCCAAGAAGAATTTAGTATGTGCTTCATCTACAGTAAAGCCTTCATATCAATCACATCAAGCTGTGGAATGTGCTCTGAGACATGGGAATCCTAGAATGTCTCATTGTTCTCATGGGAAATTTATATACAGACCAAGAAACCACAGTACAGACACAAAAAGGGTGGTTCCAAGTTGGCAAAGAAGTGCAACAAAGCTGTATACTCTTCCCATATTTCTTCAACTTATATGCTGAATATTTTATAAAGGGAAGTTGGATTGGAAGAAGATGAGTGTGGTTTTAAAATTGGAGGAAGAAGCATTAATGCCCTGCACTATCTAGTGACATTATCCTGACAGCCAAAAATGCAAAAGTCAAAGAGCATAGTGAAGACATGTGACTAAATTCAAGTATAAAGAAGACCAAATTACTGAGAACAGATAGAATAACCAGCCTTAGAATTGACAATGGAAATATCAAAATGGTGGATAGCTTCTGCCTTTTAGGACCAACCATCAACAGTAAATGAACTATCGGTTAAGAAATATGCCATAAACTAGTACTCAGTAGAGCAGACATGAAATCCTTGGAAAAGATATTCAAATGCCATGATGGGCCTGCACCAGGGGTGGGTTCCTCCCTGTTCGGACCGGATCGCTCGAACCAATAGTGACCCACTGGTGATGTCACTGTCGGTGCCGTTTTGTGTGCACCACCATCTTTTTTTGCATTTTCCCCTTCCGCAGCTTGAAAAAGGGCCTGCCCATCCGCCCACCCATGGGTGAATTCTGTCCTTTATTTCTTTGCCCGAAGCACAGCTGATGAGCTCCTCAGCTGTGTTTCGGGCTAATTCCTGCTTCTGAGCATGCACGGAAGGCAAATTGCATGGGAGGACGCACGCGCATACGATGCACGATGCACAATGAGAACCAGTGGCAAAGGTAAGTGGAACCCACCCCTGGCCTGCACCTACAAAGATCAGAATCATGCAATCCAAGGTATTCCCTCTGACACACTATGGAAGCAAAAGATGGGGCTTAAATAATGTATTGATGCTTTTGAATTCCTAAGAATATTGTGGACCCCAAGAAAACAAACCGATGGAACATTGAATAGATCAACTCAGAGTTCCTACTCAAGGAACAAATAACCAGGCTCAAATTTATCTTTTTCATATACATTATGCAAAGACCAGCAATCTGGAAAAGGCTCTAATTCTGAGAAAGGAAAGAGAAGAGGACGACCATCAGCAACGGGGAGGGACACAGTTACAGTATTGGAAGATAGAATATATCTTTCTATTAATAGAAAAGGTTAGGAATAGATCACCTTGGAGTAAATCTATGAGGTTGCTAGGAGTCAAAAACAATTTCATGACAGATAATCAGTCTATCAACTGCCCCTATAAGTTATTTTAACCTGTTGGTTTTTGGCTGCAATAAAGCATACTTATATATTAATTACAATTTTACCAAATGAAAGAAGCAATAATAAGGGAATGAGATGACACTGCGCTTATTTTATTTAGCATATGCAGTTTAAAAGAGTTATTCCTGCTCAAATGGTATCTACTATCTCCTATTAAGGCAAGAAGATGTAGGTGAGGTTTTCCAGAATTAAACTGCAGATTTTTCAATGCAGCATGGAGTAGTAGTGATTGCCCTGACATCTGCTTGGTGATTAATTCTGCTAAACATGATCCTCCAGGAAAGATTTACAAGAGCCTTCTTAATCACCAAGAAGCTAGCATAGTTACCATGACAAAATCTTGTTAAGTATCCTTATCCTACTTTCTTGATTGAATAACTTGTTTAGTATATTGTGGGAATGCTGTAGGTATAATGCACCTTGATTTCAGCAAAGCATTTGAAAAAGGATTTTATGACTTTCTGATTAGCAAGATAGTTTTGTGTAGGCTGCATAGCATGACAATTAACAGGATAAGTAACTGGCTTTAAGCTGACGCTGAAAGTTCATCAGACTAATACTCAGCCTAGAATGAGATATTGAGTGGGAGTATTCTGTTCTGGATCTTCAACATTTAATGACTTGGAGGCAATCAGAGGGAACAGGAAGAGCTATTCACTCTGAGGAGTTCAAAAACTAGGAAGAGAGAAGAATGAATGAAGAAGCAGTGTATTTTGAAGGATTACGTGCTGAGTTGTGGGTTTGCAAAGATCATGTTTTGAAGAGTTGCTGATGGCAAGGAGTGACGGACCTGAGAGCTGATGGGCAGTGAGTGGGTGTCTCATTCCTTTTTGAATTTAATGTAAAGCTGCCTGGTTTTAGGAAGCAAGCCTCTCAGTAAGCCAATGTGTAAAGTGTCCTGGGAGTTAAACAAAGATGTTTGAGGAGATAAAAAATGTTTTAAAGAGTGAAGAGTTAATAAATACAAGCAGGTTGGTTGCCTTCCTTCCTTAAGACAAGTTAAAATGTATTTTCAGTAAATGCAAACTGGTTGAAGAAAAAGGTGAAGGACTTGGGCCATGAGTGGACATACTTCAGTTGATGAGAAAGCCAGCCAGCCAGAGGAGCAGGTGCAGTAGATGAGGGTACACAGAAATACACAGAAGAGCTCAAGGTGCTTGGTGGATGAGAGGTCTGAAGGAGCATTCTCATCAATTCTTCTGGTCCAATTAAGAATAACCCATTTCCCCCTCAAATATGTTCAGCTGCTATACTCAGTATTTCAATTACTCAAAGTAAACAAAATGTTAACAAGTAACAGCTCTTGGCAGTGAATGAGTGTAGGGCAAGTGGATATTTCAACCAAAACCCTGCAATTCATTTTCATCTGGTGCTGACTTGGTAAGTGAATAAAAATGCCATATCTGATCTAAATATATGACTGTGCAACCAACCGTAATAATAGCAGGGGTGTCAGGCCCGCTGGTAGGATGCGTCATGCACTGGCTACGCCCACCCCATTTTAGCAAAGGGGGAAAAGATACATCATGTGACGACAATGTAACGACGCGAGTTTGACACCCCTGTTAATAGTAATAATATCCCCTGACATCCTGAATGCAAGGATATTAACTGGATATATACCCGGGTCAAGATATTAACTGGATATATACCCGGGTCAAGATATTAACTGGATATATACCCGGGTCAAGATATTAACTGGATATATACCCGGGTCAAGATATTAACTGGATATATACCCGGGTCAAGAATTGCACTCACAGTGTTCCTCGGTGGTTCTTCCTTACATTGTCCTGTGTGGGATTGTGTGCGATGCCAAAAGGGACCAGAATCAGTCCTGGGTCTTGTACTCAAAATTTAATGACTCATTGAATGATGATATGGAAGGAATTCTTATTAAATTTGAAGATGATACAAAATTGGGTGGGATATCTAATATCATAATAGGTAGCAATAAATTTGTAATTCTGGATGTGGTGGAGAAATGGTCTACAAGTAATAGAATGAAATTTAACAGAGATAGCTAAAATACTTCACTTAGTAAACAAAAATGAAATATACGTTACCTAACTTGGTAAAAGTATTTTCAAAGACCTTGGAATAGTAGCTGATTGTAAACTGAATATGATAGCAGTGTCATGCTGCTGCAAAAAGAAGGTGAATGCAAATACAGATTATAATTGAATGTTAGAAAAGAAATTGAAAAGAGAAAAAGCAGTTTGGCAGTGGAACTACTGTACATAACAAAATGGGCTTCAATGGAGCCATTTGCTTGGATTGCTTTACTTTTAATTCTTACCTGCACTAAGGGGAGGATTGGAGTCTATGGTTTAAACAGTGACCCCCAACCTTTTTGGGACCAGGGACCAGTTTTGTGGAAGACAAATTTTCCACGGATTAGGGGCGGATAGTTTCAATTTTGCTCCCTCGCCCACCACTGACCTCCAGCTGTGAGGCCCCGTTCCTAACAGGTTCTGATCTGTGACCTGGAGGTTAGGAACTAAATGGTCTCTTTCAACTCTATGAATGAAGGATGCAGAGAGAAAGTTGAACAAATGTGAGTGACAAATTACTGGTGGGATAATTAAAAGGACTAAAAATAGAAATAAAATTTAATAAATATAAAGTTCCATATGAAATCAAATCCCCTGGTATAGAATGAGGGCTATCTGGCTTAATAATAACATTTATTCTAATTTCATTTAAACCCCTCCCTCCCCTTAAGTATTGTGTTCATAAAGGAGAATTCAAAGAAACTGGAACAGGGTGACAAAGATGATCAGGGTGCATGTATTCTGGAGAGAATCTGAAAGAGTTAGGGATGTTTAACCTTTGGAAGAGAATACCTATTGTGCAGAAAATGGAACTAGTAGCATCAAGTTCCAGGAAGACACATTCAGATTGAAATAATTACCCATCAAGAGGATGGGCTCTCCTTCATTGTATGTAATTCAGACATCTTCTGGGGATGCTTTAATTTGGATTTTGCACAGAGAAAGGAATTGAATTGCCTAAATTCCCTCCCCAGCCTCCAATTTTATGATTTTGTTCCGTATTATAGAGAGAAGAAAGCTCCATCAAGATGCTTTCATTTGACAGCTCTGGTTAGAAGTGCAGTAGTGCTTTGATCCTTTAACAAATTAGCCTATCCATTTTGTGGTTAAAATAGGCAAAGCCTGGAAATTGAATAATGATGTAGGAGAGGTCAGTGCTGAATTATCTGCTTTTCCAGTAAATAACTAGAGTTATAGTCCTGGAACATCCAATATGCGGAAATTCCTACATGTGAAATCACTACTCAGTTGACCCAAGAGAGTACTTATATAAGTTGATCAAAACAATGACACAATCCTCAACCACAGGGGATCAGACAGATAGAATATCACTTGGGACGCCTCATAAATAAATGTGTTTTTGTAATAATCCATTGTATATCATTTTGCATTATTCACGAATCGACTTTAATTCAGGTAAGAATCTACCTAGTCTTGTTTGTTCAGAAAAATCTATTTGCCCTTTCTACTTAGAAAGCATCTCTTCTTAATGTGACCACTGAAGCAAAGGCCAGGGTAGTACCCTGAAACTTGTGTGTTCCTTCTTTTCCTTCTTAAAAATCTCACAAATCCAATTGACAAAGCGTCTAAATGTGTTCAGTCAAGCATGGCTACAGCTTCTCTCTATACTGTACAGCATTTGAAGATTGAAGAGGAAGGCCAATTGTTCCATGCATTGCTACGTGGATAGATTATTAAATCTGGTGAACCAACGCTCTACATAAGAGCCATTCTTTTCCACAGGAGAGCTACGGAGATACTTCTTTGCTATATAAACTAGGTTTCTGGGTTGGCCCAGTAATAAGTAGTCCCCAACATTGTAAAACAACAGAACTGTCTGTTCTGCTTAATATAAGTACTAAAATATGTTATGTGTGCTAAAGGATTACAAATACATTTCAGAATCGAATACCTGCAAGTATTTAAGCAGCTTGACAGAATAAGAATTTACTGCTAGAGGTGATACAATCTTTTCCCCTTGAATCTAATCCTTGTAAAAAAATAAAGCCCGAAAATATTGTCTAAGTAATAAAATATTTATTTCAGTATAAAAGAATATAAAAACTAAAAGCTACATTTCTGCAATCTAAAGAACACACGTCCTTCTTCAGCAAAGGACAGCAGCAGAAGAGAAAGAAAGATTGAATGGAATGTTACACATGCGCAGATCACTCATCATGTGACTGCTTTGCTAGGAATCTCTGAATCTCATAGAGTACAGTATATAAGCACAGCTGACAATCAAAATTCACATCATGACACAGCTGTAGAACCATTGCTAGACACAGTTGCTTGAATGATTCAGACAGGTGCTTTGCTCATGCTCCTGGGCATTATAAATCAAGCTTTTCAAGTACTTTGCAAATGAATGCTTTAGCAGGAGTAACAAATTAACAAAATTAACGAAATTAATGAAATTAATAAACAAGCAACTCAATGGATTTTCCCTCCACTTATTTAATGAAGAATATTTTGCAATGTCTTATATGTCCTTTGCATATGTGTTGCTAGGTTTCTGGAAGTATCTACTCCTTAGCCCTGGGGCACCTAAATACTGAAGTTTATGGACAGCTTGTGATCTTTTGAATGAACGGTTTAGTTGGCTCTGGTTTGCCCCTTTCAGGCAGATATTTATGAAAGCCTAAATATAGTTGTTGCATTGAGAAATACAATGGAATAGTGGTCCACTATATATGAACGTTTGAAAGACAATTAAGAAGAAGCAGTTGGAAAAGCATAAAAGTACATAGATTAGTTTAAGCAGCCTAATGCACCAGTGTAAACTCAATTCTTGATTGTCTTAATATATTTTGAATGACATAATGTTCAAAATGCTCCAGCCTCACAGTGGAAATAAGTATCTTTTATATTATGGGCAAGATTTAATTTCTTAATTGTTGTTTCTTCTCTACATACCATTCACCATTTATTTTGTATTGCTATATTATAGCTCGTGTTAACTGTTGGACTCTTGGCTGTGGTGGTATATCTTTATACGGTTGTTGCATTTAATTTCTTCCGGAAATTTTATAACAAGAGTGAGGATGAGGATGAGCCAGACATGAAATGTGATGATATGATGACTGTAAGTACTAGAACAACTATTTGAATGTGAATGTGAATATTAGTGCCATTAGCAAGAGAACAACAGGCAGGCCTCAATAAAAACTATACATTGGAATTATAACCCTTGATACTACAACATTTCAATTAATCAGAATCTAATATATTTGTTAACTGAAGACAGCTACAGTATAAGGCTACACTATACAAGTAACATTTTTAATTACCTAAACTTAATGCTTTCTTGAAGCCCATTCTCTGAAAACCTGTTTATTCTTGATTTTTGCTATGGCCTTTAGCATACACTGTGACTCCTGGGGACATTCTTTGGGATATTTTAGCGCTCCTAGGTAAGCCAAACAGTAAACACAACTAGATGGGGTAATTCTACTTTATTGTAAGGCTATATTAACAGAATCTTACAAGTCTGAAAACACAGATCTCCCGCAGCCACTTTTAGCAGTCTGATGCATTAGGGCAGATCCTTTTTAAGTTTCTTTCCTGGTCCATTAAGCAGTTGCGGGCTTCTCCTTTTTTTAATCCGATCATTTCCTAGGCAGCATCTCTTTCCCTTATCCCTCAGGGTCACTTCCAATATACCATTAAAGTAGGTTCTTTCCTTCGAACAGACCAATGTCAACCAGGCAAGGTTCATTCCAGACTTGTGTGTGTGTGTGTGTGAGTGTTATTTTTGACCTATGTATCTAAAGTACTTAGGTTGGACTTGGTCAAAACAGTTTGAAGAGTGTTTTCATCCATATCTGTAGTGGCCTCTCCTCTCTGGGTCTAAGAGTTAAATATAATATACCTTGACATCAGAACATCTTAAATCTCAGACTGGACCAAGGAGAGATTCAACATGGAAATAAGGAGAAACTTTCTGACAGTGAGAGCGATCAACCAGTGGAACAGCTTGCCTACAGAGGTTGTGAGAGCTCCAACACTTGAAACTTTCAAAAGGAGATTGGACTGCCATTTGTCTGAAATGGTGTAGGGACTCCTGTTTGAGCAGGGGGTTGGAATAGATGACCTACAAGGTCCCTTCTAACTCTGCTAATCTGTTATCTGTTATCTGCTTTGAGTGGTGCATAGTTCACCAACAGTTTAACATTTTAGGTTTCATTTTATTATTTCTTCAATAAATGTTTAGTTACCTTACAAAATATTTTTTCAGCTATGAATATAAGGTATATACATAGCTATGCGAGTGGGATAGGGTGGGAAGTTACCCATGGGATGGGAAAAGCAGAGTATGGTGAGGCTGTAGAAGACTGGGAACTACACATATACATCTGTAGTGGCCTCTCCTCTCTGGGTGTAAGAGTTAAATATAATATACCTTGACATCAGAACATCTTAAATCTCAGACTGGACCAAGGAGAGATTCAACATGGAAATAAGGAGAAACTTTCTGACAAAGACTTTCTGACAAAGACATATATCTTTGTCACAGAAAAGTTTGTGTGGGCATGCAGGCACAGGAGACTCAGACTCAGCTGGTAACTATATTTTCAAGACCAGAAATATATAAGAAAACCAAAACTGCCTTCATCTATTTTTCCAGAAAAAAATAAGAATGAAATTAATTAAGAATAAATGTAAATACAATATACTTTCTAAATTAAAAGCATTAAAACATCACGTGGCAAAAGGTAGCAAGAAACCAGTTTGGATTTACTCTAGGAAATAGACAAAACAATGTTCTCTGTTGCAGTATTTCAAAATTTTAGCCGAACCACTTGAATTTTTCATATGCAAGCTGAATTGAAATAAATGCATGCAGTTGTAAGCTAATGATACTGAATTTTAATCTTAGCATTTCTGTAACGTATTTTAAATGTTGTGAGATCTATCCCAACTTCTAATATATGATATAAAAGTAATGGTATTTTTAAAATGTCTTTTAATTCAAGGTGGTTTGATTATTTTCCCTAAACTGCCTTTTAGTGTTACCCTAAAATTCTGCCTTTTAGTGTTACCTGTTCCATATGTATGTCGGGGTACGAGCAGGTGGAGGTATTGGAGATGAAATTGAAGACCCTGCAGGAGACCCTTATGAAATCTATCGAATTGTTTTTGATATCACGTTTTTCTTCTTTGTCATTGTTATCCTGCTGGCCATCATTCAAGGTTTGTTATTGTTAAGATTCCTGGGGTTTACTAATGCTTGTAGTGCAAGCCATATATATTTATCACCCTTTTAAAAATTCATACACATTTCTTATCACAGCATCACCTGGCAACAATTTTCAGACTTTTAACTATACACTGTGTAAAGTACTTCCTTTTATCAGACTTTCATCTTTCTGCATTTAGGCTGAACTGGTAAACTAAAACTCTAACGTAGGAAAAGGGAATTAATAATTTTCCTTACAAACATTGCCATGCCAAAAATAGATTTATGTACCTCTACAGGACCGTCATTGTTTAATTTGCTTTCTAAGCTATCATCCCTTCTGGAGTGGGGAGAATTGATCAAGTTCTTGCTAATAATTTTACTCTATACCAGGGGTCTCCAACCTTGGCAAATTTAAGACTTGTGGACTTCAACCCCCAAAATTCCTCAGCCAGCAAAGCAAAGCTGGCTGAGGAATTCTGGGAGTTGAAGTCCTCAAATCTTAAAGTTGCCAAGGTTGGAGACCCCTGCTCTATACAATATTCAATGAGTGGTTCACTTCATTTTGAGTAAGGGCATTACTATAGTAATGTAAGAAAGATCTATCTTCAATCTTCAATTATGGTTTTAGGATATGATTTCATCTGTTTTTTTTCAACTGATCAATACAATATTTGTTTAAGAGAGCGATTCATTTTCAGAAATACTTCATGCTGCTGGCCACTGAGAAAAAAATGACTGAAACTTATAGGTGATAAATGTCAAACAAGATTTGGTTTTTTTTACAATAGCTAATGATATAATACCTTCCATAAATTGAATTGAATTTCCAATGGCTACATAAATAACATCCATGATGTTTTTTTTGACAACAGTTCAGACAAGGTTCACTATAGCCTTCTTTGGGAGGTGTGACCTCCCGATCTTTCCTGTAGCTCTAGGATTTTTATAATTATTTTTATCCAAATTTCAACCAGGTTTGACCACACAAGATCTGCAAGATTGTGCCAGCTGTCGTGAAGTTTAGTGCCATATTCGCCAAAGTGGTCAATATAGAACAAGGGTTGACAGGACTCTGTTTTGTTGTTATTCATAGTACCATTAGTTAAAGTAATAGTAAATTATTTTCATGTAATTAATGTTTGAAGGTCAATGAACAATTTGAGATGTCATGAAGGGGTTGATGAGCTGAAGAATTTGGGGACCCCTAGTTAAGTGAAACAAAAAATAAAATTCTTGTGTTTTCCATTCCTCTTCACCAAAAGTTACTGATTTTGTATGAATCTTTCTCCCTTAGATGTTTCCCTTATAATCAATTTATCAGTAATGTTTTTGAAGGCTACAAATCAGGGGAGTGTCCCCTTGTTGGGACACTTCCCTGATCTGTATTTTCTGCATCAATATTTGCATGTGATTAAAACTAGCTTAGTATATCAAAAGTTCCATTTTAATGAAGTCAGTATTTTACTTATATTGTGATTTTTCTTTCTTCTTCATATGTATTTCTTCTAAGAAATTAACTGAGTAGGAAGAAAATCGATGTAGCCTAAATGGTAGTGCAGGGTGTATGTACTGCAAATATGTAGCAGAGTTAAGATCTTTAGCAAGTATTTGTGTCTTTTTCTTTCTAATAATAGGTCTTATTATTGATGCCTTTGGCGAACTGAGAGATCAGCAAGAGCAGGTCAAAGAAGACATGGAGGTAAGATCATGATTGTATTGAGCTTGTTTTCAGTAAATGAAAGAGAAAAACTTTGCACTAAATTGTCAAGTAGACTACATTCATTCTTATATTTCTAATATTTTTATTTGATTTTTAGACCAAATGCTTTATTTGTGGAATTGGTAATGATTATTTTGATACAACTCCACATGGTTTTGAAATGCATACTTTACAAGAGCACAATCTGGCCAACTACCTGTAAGTAAACGCATGTACTGTTTTATTAATGCATGTTTCTTTAGAAATGATAGTTAGCAATGTTAATAGGGTTGTCCAGGCTCATAGCACAATGCTAGGGATATCTATCCAGAAGTGAGTTCTATGAGACTTACTCCAAAATCAGTGTGTTGCACTCCTGTACTCCCAGACTCAGGACTTTGTCAGTGTTGTGGCCCGCCAGAGGCCTGTGCAGCTGGTAGTTGATTCGGACAGCGAAGAGGCTGATGTGGTGATTTGCCAGCGGCCTGTGCAACTGGTGCCAGAGTCGGACAGTGAGGAGGCTGGAGAGGGTTCGGCACCAGAGGCAGAGATTCAGCCAGGGCCTTCAGAACCTCCAGAGGCTACTATAAATGATGCAGAAGAAGAAGAGGAGCCTGTTTTCAATGCGCACGTGTGCAGAGCTGCCAAAAGGCAGGAATGGCTCTTGAGGAGAAGGACTACTCGAGAGTAAGGCTTGGGGGTAATTGGCCACTGCCATAGCCTATTTAAGTGGTGAAATTGAGGAAGGAATTTGCAGGAAGCAACTAAGTTCATTCCAAGTCCTGGCCTTTGAAATTCAAGCCTCTGTGTCTGTTCCCGTTTGAACTCGTCAAAGTTGCTTGCAAATTCCTCCTGGGCATTTTGCCAAACAGCAAGGTTCGTGTGGTTTATCTGCTGTTATCTGGAAGACTCTTTGCCGGTTATTAAGGAACTTAATTAACAGCCGTTGCTCAGAAAAGACTGATTTATATTTTATTTAACTTTAGAACGATTGCTAAACAAGCTAATTAGTAGTCGTTACTATTAAAACAAGGTTTGTTCAGACGCTGTTTGTGCTGTGTTCCTTTGTCGGGACGCTGGGTCAGAACAGTCAGGTTATGGATGCTTTAGTGATCTCATATGGCAGCTAATGTTGTACATTTCTTAGAATTCCACCGTGAGGGATGGGGTACGGTGAGGGGTACACAATAGAGCTTATCATAGGGGAACCAACCTGAATCTAGAACCAGGATCAGTTTCAGGATCACTAAAGGAAAACAAACCAACCAATCAATCCAAACATAGTACTTCTACCTCATGCCTGCTCATAACAAGCTTTGGATATGGAAGGGCTCCAGAACAGGAATGTTCTGTCAGTCTCTAGACCAGTATCTTTCAAATTTGACAGCTTTAAGATTCATGGATTTCAGAATTCCCCAGACAATAATCTATATAAACAGTAACGCTCATTAACTTGATCGAAAAGGAGAGACATTATCTTTGGAAAGATGAGCCATAGTATGAGCCATCAGAGGCTTTCGCAGCAGGAAAATTAATATTGCTTCAAGGCAAATTTTGCTTCAGAACCAAATGGTGTAGGGCAGGGGTAGGCAAAGTTGGCTCTTCTATGACTCATGGACTTCAACTCCCAGAATTTCTGAGCCAATCATGCTAGCTCAGGAATTCTGGGAGTTGAAGTCCACGAGTCATAGAAGAGCCAACTCTGCCTACCCCTGGTGTAGGGGCCATTTGTCATTTGACTTCCTTGAAATGTAAATGTAAAATACAAGGTACAGTTTTTTATTGTTCATAAAAGAAAGAAAGAAAAAATACAGAACCGGTCACCACCAAAATAAATATTTTGTGAATAACTAAACAGATAGCTGCATCCTCAGCTTAGTATTAATTATTTTCATTAATGTCTTTTGTGAATTTATTTTTCTTCTAATGCTTTCTTGATGAGGATGTCTACTTTTTTGGATTGGAAACTCACAAGCAGAGACTTGTGCAATTTTACATACACAAAACTCTTTTACCAGTGTAAAATATTTCACAATTTAATATCACCATTCAACTCTTTCTGAGTCCTATAAAATTAATCATAAAACAAGTCTTTTTTAGCCTATTGTTTCACATTTTTAGATGGAAATAATTACTGTTTTCTTAAGAAGCAAGAACAAGATACCACCAAAAACAGTCATGTATATTTTCATATTCTTTCTCCAGATTCTTTTTGATGTATCTTATTAATAAGGATGAAACTGAGCACACCGGGCAGGTAAAGCATTAATTGATTATGTAAATGAAAAGAAACCAACATTTCTGAAAACATTCATAAAATATATAATCAACATTTTTTGAGATATACTAATGTCACTTTATACAATTAAATGATTACCATTTATTTTTTCCTCCAAAAGTAAATTATTGATCATTTTAATCCAATTAACATATGACATCCAAATGTTTAAATGTTCTTCCATTGAAACTCATGTACTGAATACTGAATACTGTAGTTCTTCATGCTTTCTTCTGAATATTTAATCTAGTGTATTATAACAATTGTTCATGACCTGTTATTATAAGATTATCATTTTGTAAAAAAAAAAAAGTTCTGTCATTGCATACTAAAGCAAAGTTGGCTGCCAGCCTGTATTTAAATGTGAAATGCATTTATCTGAAGTTATCACTACTTAATTGCTTGTTTAGCAAATGAAAGTAATGTTGTACTATCTTATATAACGAAAAATATATTCCCTAAGATTAATAACTGAACTATAAATTGATCAGATTCACCAACAGAAAGGCTGCCTTGCTATTTTCAGGAATATATTCCCACAGTGTTTCTAATAGGGAAAATGTCCATTCATTAATCTGAGAGAAAAATATGCCTTACGTATGAAACGTATTTCTTTTCTCAAATAAATCTTTTGAAAAACATGTATTTTATATTTTTAGGAGTCATATGTATGGAAAATGTACCAAGAAAGATGCTGGGATTTCTTCCCAGCTGGAGATTGCTTCCGTAAACAGTATGAAGATCAACTTGGATAAAAATACCAACAAAGAAACTACTATATTCAATGTAAACAAAAATAGAATCCTTACAAACTAATGGCACAACATAAATATTGCTTATGTTTGACCTCTAAGTAAATGAAGTAGTCCAGTTTTAAATTGATCTAGATTAGCTTTTTGTATGTGGCAGAAACAGGCTCTGAATTATTTGGATTTCAGTTTTATTTGTTTTTAAGTGGGACAGAGCAAAAAAACAAAGTTTAAACATTTCAGTTCAGTACTTTAATTCAGGAATCATTACTTGTTTTTTATCAGTCCTTTGTAGAAAATAATATAGTTGAAAGGGCTATAATATCATCATTTTGCAACTGAAGACTCTGAATGTCAGGTGACAATAACTTAATCATGGACTCATATGGTGAACTTAATATTTCAATCAGCCTTCTTTTCTCTGTGCCATTTCTTAGTGTAACAATACAGACAGAAATATTTTAAGTATTCAGTGCTTAAGATTTTCAAGTATTTTATTGTCTCTAAAATCTAAGTGCCTTAACTCTTTCCAGATCTAGCTATGCAAAATACTTTTTTTTAATGTTAGTCTTTTAGATTGACATTTTTGTTATTTGACTGTGTTGCTTTCTGGTCTTACTGTATGACATGAAATTTAGTCATATACTTGTTACAAAACTGCTTACTACATGCAGCTGGTTTAAAAACCTGTCTTACAACTGAACAGAATTAAACTAGTGATTAGTTGCAATGTTAATGCGATTTTTCCTTCAAATAACAATATGCACTGCAATAAAGAATTTGCAAAACAAAACTCTATGTTTCATTGTGTTATTGGTGTCACACCAAGACATATTCCATAATTGTACTTGCAAATATAATTTATTTTATTTCACAGACTCTAAATAGGCTTTTATACTTTTACAACTTCAAATTAATATTGTTAAATTTCTTAAGGCAATGAAATCCAGAACACTGCAAATACACAAATAGCATTTTTAAGCTTCAGGTTCAGCCAGTTACCAGATTAAATATTTGTAAACATTTTTTACAATTAGGAATTGTCATCTTAAATTATTTTTCACATACTTGTACTACATGATAAACAACATATAGTTTTTAGGAGATCATACTATCTAACCAGTCCTCAAGTTCCTCTTCAGTAATATTTTTGGAGGCAGCTTCCGGCGGTTGAGATGTTGAGCAAATTTCTTCAGTACTACCTGGTTTTAAGTGATCTGGCAAAAGAAAAGAAAGATAAGTTAAATAATAACTCTTTTGTTTAAAAAAAAAGGCAAGGAAAAATGATAAATATTGTGATTGTCAGCTATGAAACAGTGCTATTATGATTTCATCTTAGTTCTCAAATCATTTAGGAAAATACAAAAATACAACATGGAGACCAAACGTGTTATTTACCAAGTTCTAGCATGTGGAAGCTTCACTTGCCCAGCACAAGCTCAGTTACTCCACCCTTTCCTGTAATCAGAGGTGCCTTCTAATGTTCCTGTTCCAGGGCTGCCTTGCCATTGGCTGTATCCTTTCTACCATTAGCCCCAGTGACTTCTAGAATTATTCCTGTGTAGGAATAATTGATAAAACTGGAAACTTTATCAGGAACCTGATTGGCTTGCAGTGTTGCTAATCAATCTAGCTGACTGTGCGATGAGCAGTAATAATAATACTGCTTGAAAATCCAGACAAAAGGAGAGAATGCAAATGAATCTTAAATGAAAAATTCAAAGCTGAAGAATTTCAAGGATATTACTGTCAATGTTCTGTTGATCCTAGAAATGATTGAGGATTTTATTTATTTAAAATTTTAAAATGTCTGATAGTTGAGGCTCTTTGGACAGGTTACAATAAAACATGAACACGGGAAAAATATGTATGCATATTCAGAAAGCTGGAGCAAACATACAGCTTTGACTTTTTTTCAACATTAGCAACAGCATGGCAAGCAATACGACGTGTGAAATAGCCTTAGCAAGATTTCATACTGTAGCTATTAGTGAAAGTGCCGACACAGCTATTGGCAATTAGATGATATTCAACTTTCAGTTTAGACACTTATAGTCTGTAGATTATCAAAACTTGCTTGGTGGAATATTATATCCGCAAAGCTGTGATGTTATTGCAACAGTTTTTGCAATCAACAAGCTTGATTGTATCATTCTCTAACTCTGTACGACGCTGAGCAAACTCAGTGATATAGCAACACAACTAAATCCAGGAACATTATACTTGTATCCTGAAGACTTAAGGATGTATGGAAAGAGGTAAAACTGATAGAAGTCATTGATGCTCTAAGAACTACTTGCACTGTTTTCTATTGATTTTGTGTATGCGCATATGCGCATGCACACACCCAGAAAGTGATTTCCTGAAGTGAATGTTTCTGAATGCGAATCAATGATTTTCAGACCTAAATCTTATTTTGCAAAATAAGGTAACAATGCAACAATTCATTAGGTGGTGCAGTGGTTAAAGTGCAGCACTGCAGTTCAGCAGTTCAGCTGTTCAAATCTCACCGGCTCAAGGTTGACTCAGCCTTCCATCCTTCCGAGGTCGGTAAAACGAGGACCCAGATTGTTGGGGGCAATATGCTGAACTCTGTAAACCGCTTAGAGAGGGCTGTAAAGCACTATGAAGCGGTATATAAGTCTAAGTGCTATTGCTATTGCTATAACAATTCAATTTCTAACAACTGCTACCCAAACTTAAAAAGTTCCAAGTCCTGACGTCTGCTAGTAGTGCTTCATTATTATTCATGTTGTTTCATAAACGCAGCCTGACACTTCTTGAAACATATCCTCTGGCACACAGTAAATTAAATCATAGGGCAATATTTTGGTGATTCATTTTCATTGAGTGAAAAAGTTCAGATTCTTTTATAGATGAACTTGTAAGAAAATAATCAAATTGATACTAATTCCATAATTACTTTTATAAATATTCAGTGTGTTCAACCGTCAGTTTCCAGAGAAACTGAACTTCAAAATTGGTCTGCGTTTGACTATACAGAAACAGAACAGTATAATTTCAGCTGTGGCATTAAGCAGATCAATTTCTTATGTTCCAAATACAAAGACTTTCTTACCGAAAATACTGTTACAGTCAATCAGTACCATGATTTAAAATTTTAGAGTAGGCAAAAATCATCAGAAACAAATTAGTCTCAGGTTATCTGGATTTGGTTTTGCATATCAGAACCAACTTTCTCATAATTTAGCATAATTGGTGGGATATTCCTAGCATCCAGGGCAGACTATAAGAGTGATTTCAATTTAATGCATGCTTTGGAAAACAAATTATGGAATAGTTTACAATTAATTTATTTGGTTATACTTAACTCTCTGTAAGAGTTATCGAACTGATGGAATGATCAGGCTGGGTAAAGATTAAAAATTGCAGGAAAAATAATGAATGATGTTAAACATTTTTCTCTGAAATCTCCGAGGAATTCTGGAAATTGAAGTTCACACATCTAACATTGCTAAGGTTGAGAAACAGCACACTAGCCTCAGGCCCACTAAATAGGTAGGCAAGAATGCATGTAGTATACCTTACTTTAGTTTCATGTGCATTTATTAATATTGTAAAATTATTTTCATCATAAATTAAATATTAAATTGAGTTTAGAGTATGTATGTATGTATGTATGTATGTATGTATGTATGTATGTATATATGTATGTTTTTTGCATGCCCAGTCGCCAATGTAAAACATTTACAAATAATTTAGAATGTATGAATTGACTAGAATATTTAGCTTAAAAATACAATGTGAAATTGGAAAATAGTTTAGCATATCATCCTAAACTCACTTTTTAAGGGGAAAAAACAGTAAACATTTCCCACAAATTATATGTTTTGATTTTGTTGTGTGTTTCTTCTTTAACATGAAACTTAAAAAATGTTTCAAAATTTATTCTGGATAGTTTTGCCAGTATATGGCTAAATAAAAAGGTATAAAATTAGTGAGTCACATAAGAGCTTTACTCTCAACTGTAAAGTATGACCTGTTTTTTTAACCATAGCTAGAATATCTATTTTCCTTTTGTTCCCACTCACACATTTGTATTCTCACAATTCCCACTCCAATTTTTTCCAACAATATAATTTGATAATCTTCGCTGTACTGATTTTAAAATATGGAAGGCTTCAAAAATACGTTCCAGTGAAGAAGTATGTTTAACTGTTCAGCTTAAGCACACCCAGAAGCCAGCTCACAATGGAACTTAAATCGTGGTGGCATTAAAATCTTTCTGTTTTAAATGTATTCAGTTTTCCTCTTATTAATGTAATCTATGTAATTTATACAACAATAGAACAATTACAACAGCAATGAACACTCCACTGTGAAACCTAAAAGGCCAGATTGAAGACAGATCACTGTAGAGAAAATCTAGCTATGTGGTTGTTAAGAGTTGAGTCCAACTTCACAGCATCTAACAATACTAATAAGTACACAAGGGAACAACAGATTCTCATGTAACTGGATAGAAGGACTAAATAATCTTTTCCAGGAAGAGGATTCGGAAAACAGGCACAACAGAGGATGGTTAGAGATAATTTCTGAGACAGTGATGGACTGCTGCAAAATGATTTGTGACAAGAATGCTGGGGGAAATACAACCTCAGCCAAAGAATATACTGTAACACCTGGTGCTCACTCATCACTAGAAAAAGCAAGCTCATCCACCTGATACACTAATGTGGTTCTAGTTGGTAGCCATCTGCAGAGCCCTGAATGTTTTATTGCTTTATTCTAAAGTACTACCTATTATTGAAATCTTGCATGTGTTCTGAAATGGACTATAAACGATGAACCGAGAACTTGTTTCTGCCAAATCGCTATGGTCCATTTTCAGTAAAGGAAGATCTCCATATACTTTTCCAGATAGGAAGAGAGCCAGTTTAGTCTAGTGATTAAGGCACCAGCATAGAAAGTGGGAGACTGTGAGTTCTAATCCCACATGACCTCCCTTATACTTCTTGGAGGAACCTGAATAGATTGAGAGTTGGTGTACCTAAATGTAAAACCAATATGCTCAAGTGGAAGCTCTTAGAGGATATCAACACACTATGTGAATGTGGAGAGACAGAGTCCAGCTGTTCTGACCCAGCTCCCCAAACACGGCAAATCCTCTGAAGTTAATTCAAAGATTCTTTTATTAGGAGCGCCGGCAGCCCCAGCAAAAAGTTTCTTTCTCACCGCAGGCTAACAAGTCCTGCTGGAAGATGAATAGTTGTCTGCCACATTTATTCATCTCCACCCTGCCTTTTATCCCTAGAGCTAGGGTGGGGCTTCGCTAGTAGCGGTGGCTCTTCCTTCCCAAGGATCGGCCCATGGATTTCCACTGCTCTCCTCTCTTTTGCCTTTTGTGCATTCGCGCGTCAGGCACTGGACCCAACTGTTCCTCCTCTTCCTCATCAGCCACTTCCAGACCTGGGGGCTGTTGACTCTCCATCTGAGGGCTGACGGATGGCCCAGGTTCTGCCTCTGTCTCTGTGCTAACTCCATTTCCTCTTCCTCCTCGGAGCTCTCAGGTTGCCTTGGTGCTGACACTGACTCCCACGCCTCCTCCTCTGATTCAACTGCTGGAGGGGCCGGCAGCTGACAGGCCACAACACCAGTTTATCAGTTAGTATATCGCAGGGGGGGTTTCTAGCTTACCTCGCTGCCAGTTCGCTTCCTCCCATGCCGCGTGGCTGCGCCACTTGGGCGCTTTGTGCGCACACGCATGCGCAGTGCAAAAAAATCCGGGAAAAAAAAGCCGAAACAAGATGGTGACTGCATGCACAGTGCCGGAAACTCGGCTTCTGAACATGCTCAGAAGAAAAATAAAATAAAATAAAAAATAACAATAAAAAAGAAGCCGAAAACAAGATGGCGACCACATGCATAGTGCCAGAAATGTGGCTTCTGCACAGGCTCAGAAAAAAATAAAAAATTAAATTTTTTTTTAAAAAATTAAAAAAAAAGATGGTGGCGCCCACGGACCGGCACCGACCGAACCGGTTCCGTGACGTCATTGTGATGTCACCAGCGAATCACTACCGGTTCAGGCGAACCGGTCTGAACCGGGAGTAACCCACCTCTGGTATATCGGAAACATGTACCGATAATTACTTATTTTTGGCCAACGACAGAGCCAAGAAGGTGGCTTCATTCTGGCGTTTAAAGTTTGATCTAGACACGGAAGAAGAAGAAGTAGAACCTTACACATGAAAACTGACTAGGTGACTTTGGGCCAGTTTTTCTCTCAGTCCAACCCACCTCACAGGGTTGTTGTTGTGTAGAAAATAGGAGGAGGAGGAAGTATTAGGTAGGATTGCCACCTTGAGTTATTTATAAAAATAATATAGGCAACATAAAAATAAAGCAAACAATAAAGAAAGAGTCAAGTTCATCCTCTAAGCTTCTATATATAATTTCAGTTCACTGTATGGGAAAGAAGAAGAATGAAAGATTCACTATACATGATTGATATAACAATGTATTATCCTGCTAGGTGTAACGGCATGCAATGTTTGTAGAAGGAAAAATATTCCACTGATTGCATTAAAAATAACTAAATAATAATAATAATAATAATAATAATAATAATAATAATAATAATAATAATAATAATAATAATAATAATAATAATAATAATAATAATTAGAAAAAGACAGGGGAGGAAAAATGCCTAATACTTACCGGTTTCTTCAAAAGTCTTTGTCAAATCATCCCCAGATGGCAGGCCATCTGCTACCACTTCCAAAGCAATATTGTTTTCAGGATTAATAGGGGCATCTAACTTCAGGAGCAGATCAAGGTCTTCATCCAAATGATCTATTACTTGATGTAAACTTGAAGGATTTCTCTGAAGAGCCTCTGAAGAAATTCCAGATCCATCTTTATTTGACACAGTCAAGGGAACAGCAGAATCTTCCTTGGGATAACAGTGCGATCCAACTCTTTTTTGCTGTTGCAATAGATCACCACTTTTCTTGGCCACATCATGACTTTGCAGCTTAATCTGGGGAAGTGCGACTGGAGTTGCATCCTAAAGTGGTAAGAAAACAGCTCTAAACGATGGTTGATGCAATACAACAGGGGTCCCTAAACTTGGCAACTTTAAGACTTGTGGACTTCAACTGCCAGAATTCTCCAGCCAGCTATGAAGTTTAGCTTCTACCAGAAACACTCACCCTCCCCCCAGTAAATATTCATCTATACCAGTGGTTCCCAACCTTTCTAATGCCGTGACCCCTTAATATAGTTCCTCATGTTGTGGTGACCCCCAACCATAAAATTATTTTCGTTGCTACTTCATAACTGTAATTTTGCTACTGTTATGAATCGTAATGTAAATATATAATATGCAGGATGTATTTTCAATGTTACAAATTGAACATAATTAAAGCATAGCGATTAATCACAAAAACTATGTAATTATGCCAGATGAGAAATTCTCAGGCCAGTCTTTGCAAGAGCACAAGGAATATCATCTTCCACAACAAACGCCTCTCACCAAATGGCACCTCTCCCGACCAATCGGAGGGCTCGGGCGAGTTAAGCTGATATAGCCAGGCTTGTGGCAATGGGGGAGGGAGCTGAGGATGCTGGGGCGACCTCTGGGAAATGGTCGTTCGACCCCCAAAGGGGTCCCGACCCCCAGGTTGGGAACCACTGATCTATACATACGCATACTATGGAAAATAAACTCATATTGTATAGAAGTACAGTAGCCCTCAATTTACAACAGTTCGTTTAGTGACCGTTCAAAGTTACAACGGCACTGAAAAAAGTGATTTACGACCGTTTTTCACAGTTATGACATTTCCAGCAGCCCCATGATCATGTGATCAAAATTCAGATGCTTGGCAACTACTTCATATTTATGACCGTTGCTGTGTCCCAAGGTCATGTGATCCCCTTTTTGCAACCTTCTGACAAGCAAAGCCAATGGGGAAACCAGTCACACTTAACAACCAGATTACTAACTTATCAATGGCAGTGAGTCACTTAACAATTGAGACAAGAAAGGTCGTAAAATGGGGCAAAATTCACTTAACAAATGTCTCACTTAACAACAAGAAATGCTGGGCTCAATTGTGGTCGTAAGTTGAAGACTACCTGTACAGGAATATTGTACTAGAAAGTAAGATTAATATTTAAGCATTTTAAGAAGCTCCAGTTTCAGCCTTTTATTTACCAAAATACATGTGCCATACCAATAACCAGCATAATCTTCTTTCTTCCTTTTTTCAAGGATTTGCCTACAATCTTTTTGTCACGATGTGAATTATTGCCAGTTGTGCATCTCTATGTTTTTCTGTTTCTTGTATTTATGGTCAAGCAGACGTATGATATATTCTATTACGCATGTCTGCATTCCAGAGATCTCCTCCTTTCCTTTCTCATCGCCATTTCTACCAAGGTAGAAGTGATTTATTTCCTTAGCCGATCAAGATCTAGTTTACTAAGGATCTTTTTATTATTTTCTACTGAAATAAATATTTTGTTAATTAGATTTGAATCTCGGGTTTTTATTTTCTAAGTGACAATGTTTTCAAAAGGGAAGCGACGATCCATCGACCTCCGGAGGATTTATTTCTTATCTTAACACTTTTTATACTTGTGCTCTCTCCCAAAACAAGCCTGAGGTCCAGGGGTGAAATGCTCCCGGTTCGCTTTTACCTGTCTGCCATCGGTGAGCCGATCGCGTAGGTAGCGCGGCGCTCCGCCCACCTGCCGGGACACTGCCATTTGAGTTCTTTTACCCTCTGCGCATGCACAGAACGCTTTGTGCATGCGCAGAGGGTAAAAGAACTTAAATGGCGGTGTCCTGGCGGGTGGGCGGAGCGCCACACTACCTACGCGATCGGCTCACCGATGACAGACAGGTAAAACCGAACCGGGAGCATTTCACCCCTGCTGAGGTCAGACAAAAGAAACCAGTGGAACCATCAGCCTACCATGTCCTTTTCCAATGAAAAGCTTAGAGCATCCAAATAGTAAGGACAGCTTCCTTTGCCCACTTAGTTTGCAATTTCATTTGATTCCTCAGGAAGCTAGACAAATAGTGCCAACAGAATGGGAAGCAGTCATTCTGCTGAACAGCACAGACTTTTATTTTACCATTGAAAGATGTGATCAGCTTACAATAACCAAGGACACCAAATTGGCCCATTCAGTAGCAAGAAAAAAAGAGAGAGAGAGAGAAAAAATGTAACTTCCTACAGCCTGCAGTTCATTGACTTGCTGGCTCTAATCAGACACAGTAGGAGAATCTGTTACTTCATTACAGCACAGAATGTGCCCTAACAGTGGATTAAAAACAAAACAGCCACTGCTTTTTAAACAATTAACAGCAGGAAAAGCAATGATATCCAGCCTTGCCATTGTATGTAAAGGAAGGAATTTGACTTGCAAAACAAATGCAAATTCCTCTGCTACAGTCACAGAAGTGACTCTGAGTTGGAACAAGAAAAAAAAAGAGCAACATCAATAACTTGATTCGCTTTAGGCAAACCCTCAGGAGGAAAAAAAAAACAGGTTTGGATTCTTATATAGCCGCCTTTTATCTAACCCGGAATTATTTTTCTAGCACTTGATATACCGTTAAGTTTACCCAACAGCTACAGTTAATTCACATAACTTCTTTTCAGTCTACCCGAATATTTTGCTTTTTTTTTTTCCTTCCCACAGTCAGAAGATATTTTATATTCATGATGCTACCAGGAATTATAAACTGGGCAAAAGTAATTGTTTTTTTTAATATATATAGGTCTGTGTAGCAGCTGCTACTGCCGAACTAGATCCACTGCATAAACGACAAGATCAAAGCAAGGATTATTGTAAAGATCAGTGAGAACAAGAAAGAAATGTTCTCGGTGATGTTGCTAACAGGAGTGTGTGTGTGTGGGGGGGGGGTCAAAACTGGAACGGGCAAATCTTTGGGGATGCTAGTCTTGACTGAAATGCACTTGGCATGTGGAAACATTTTGTTTTAGAGGAGCAATGAAGCTGAAGAAGTGCTGATAGGAAATCCTGCCATTTAACAGCATTCCTCCCTTGTAGAGCTGAAGTAGTAACATTAAAATAATATGAGGCTGTTCAGCTTGCAACATGGCTCAAGGTATTTTTGAGGAGGATGGGTATTACCTGTACCAGTTCAGCAGCCACGTTGAGTTTGAGGGGCAGAGGTAGCTCTTCAAGGGCTTGAACCAAGGACTGGCAGTCAACGTACAATCCTGACAACTGAAAACAGAGTGCATGTGCACTAAATGAAAACTGCATTCATTTTGATCACCGAGTTAGTGCAACAGAAGACTTCTCTCCCGGATTGGGGAAGACTAACAGCCATGGAGTACCTTATTCTTTCAGTGCAAGCAAAGCTGTAACAGATTTTCATTACACTGGGTTGGGTGACTCACACACACCTGATTTCATATACAAACTGAACCATCAACAAGCAACCATCTATTACCTTGAACTTAATAATTTTGACATCAGTACAGGTGCTGGAATTTTTGGTATTTTCTGAAAGAATATGGCAACAAACCACTGCACAAGACAGGCAGATGCACAGAACTATATCAAGAGCTGTGGTGGCACAGTGGTTAGAATGCAGTATTGCAGGCTACTTCTGATGACTACCGGCTACCAGCAGTTCAAATCTCACTAGGCTCAAGGTTGACTCAGCCTTCCGAGATCGGTAAAATGAGGACCTAGATTGTTGGGAGCAATTTGCTGACTCTGTAAAAAGCTTAGAGAGGGCTGCAAAGCACTGTGAAGCGGTATATAAGTCTAAGTGCTATTGCTAAGTACTATTATTCCATTTATAAAGAGGATAAAAAAATCTATGAAATATGCTTCCATTTAATTTTTTAAATAGAGGACAGTACTTTTTACAAAAACTTCTAAACAACTACTTTTATTGTACCTGTTATTTCAATGGTTTAGATTTCTGCTATTGGTTTTTAATGTATCATGTCTTGTTTGTATTTTGCCTGATACTTCATAGCGCAAAAATGATATAAATATATTGTCGATGAAATAAATAAATAATTAAATAGAACCTGGACCAATTCAGGAAGCTCGCAGATCTTTATGTTTTTTTAAATTTTTTGCTGCTGTTAGCACTGTTTTGAAATTTGCCATAATTTTAAGACCAAAGATTCTTGTAGAAAACATTCTAACAGTTTATCAGTATTTGAAATGACCAAATTATTTTCACTCAAATAATCTGGAAAAATCTGAGTTAATAGTACTGTACTGATATCCCCTTATGTTGAGCCAAAAATAGTAATCATCGGACTCCTTTGAAGTTCATGTTACTTTTCTGAGACAATAGAACATAGAATAGAGTTGGAAGGGACCTCAGAGGTCTTCTAGTCCAATCTCCTGCTTGAGCATGAGACCGTATACCATTTCAGACAGGTGGCTGTCCAGTCTCTTGTGGAAAGCCTCCAGTGATGGGGCATCCACAACTTCTGAAGGCAAGGTTGATTGGTTGATTGTTCTCACCGTTAGAACATTTCTCCTTAGTTCTAGGTTGCGTCTCTCCTTGATTAGTTTCCATCCATTGCTTCTTGTTCTATCTTCCGGTGCTTTTGAAAATAGGTTGACCCCTTCTTCTTTGTGGCAACCCCTCAAATACTGGAACACTGCTATCATACCTCTCATAGCCTTCTTTTCACTATACTAGACATACCCAATTCCTGCAATTGTTCTTCATATGTCTCAGTCTCCAGCCCCCTAATCATCATTATTGCTCTTTTCTGCACCCTTTCCACAATCTCAATATCTTTTTTATATTGTGGTGACCAAATAAATAATAAACAAGGCAAGAAAAAAGATTTCATGAAACTAAATACAAGAAATTCTTCAAAAGATTCCTCAAAAAATACCACCGTTCCATAAGATATCCTCCTTTGTGCCATTGGATGTTATATTCTGAATGGAAACAAGGTCACAGTATGATGCCATTTCATCACATGTCTTCTATAATGAGCATGACTAATGAGAAAAGGAAAGCCAACCGTGAGACTCAATTCTAAGCAGCAGCCTAGGATCTTCTCTGATTTTGGCACAGACATTAGCCTAATACAAAACAAGGGGATAGAAATAATAGAATGCTTTCTTGAGCAGTTGCTGACGTTATTCCCAACAGCTGATAAATGTGCAGATGGCATGATAAAGGAAGAAAAATACATTTCTTTTCTCCATCATCAGTGGATTCATTTCACTTCATTAGGGACTCTCGAATAAAAGCTATAATCTTACACTAGCAATTCCCTAACTTTAACAGTAAGGCTGGGTTAAAATCAGTAGATAAATCTTCTGTCTCTTCAACTCTTTTTAGTAAATTAGTCCGCAAGTTGGAAGAAGTTATTTATCTTACAAATCTGTCCATCTTTCAAAATCCCTTTCTGTACCTTCCTCTGAATTGTGTTTGACAAATCATTTGCCGTTCACCCTTCCCTTTTCAACTCTGCTTTTCAATCACAGAATTTTAGAGCACAGATGAGGAATTGGGAAGGTAATCCTTTTTCTATTTCCTAAAGCAATTGATCTTGCTTTACTTTAAAAGCCAAAGGCTGAACAATGGTGGGAAAGCTTGCTTTAAGCATGCCTTTTACATATAGATCTCAGGGGAAAAAAACACATTTCAGAATGCTAATAAACAATAAGGTGGTAGGCAATGTGGCCCAATGACCTGATCTGGTTAGGATCCTGGGATAAGTAGCTGTTATCCATCTTCCAAGATAACTATCAATGCATTTCAGCAGAATGTGGCAAAAGCCACTATTGTGCCCAGATGTTTAGTATCTCTTTTTACTACTTTAATGTAAGAGTCCTCTTCTATCAAGACTTAACAGCTATCATGACTTAACATGCCTTTAAACTCTACAATGGGTTTTTGGTAGCTTTTTATCTCACTGTATCAAGCTATGACATAATTTTATACTAGACAGCTTTCTGCTTACTAAAACCACATTGTATGTGTGGCTGATACAGACTCACGTGTACAACTTGTACTGTTCCACTCAGGTGCAGATTCAACTGTAGTCCATGTCCATTTTTTAAAAGATACATACTGTATTGATTTGTTTGGGCTGGTACTAAGATTTAACATGGATGTGGGAGGACTGATTTTAATAGTTTTTTATGTAATAGCTGGGTTATTTTACTCTCTTTAGATTTAATAACACTTACTTAGCATTTATAAAGAGCACTTTAAGTGTTCAAAGCACTTTGCATATATTTCTTTAATAATCCTTACAAGGTAAGGAAGTAATATAATTCTTATTTGCCTGGGTTGTGTGTGTGAGAGAGTGTTGCATGAAGACTGAGAACAGTAACAATTGCCTATTGTTTTAAGATGATGCCTGAAACAATATTACGCTTTCATCAGTTTTACGGGTATTAAACAACCCATGCTCCATTGGGTCATCGTTTCAGGAAAAAAAATCCTTACCTAAATAGAGAAACAGAATGACCACAGGTGAGCAAAAAAGCAGAGGGAGCAGGAATGACTTCTAACCACCTTCCCCATTGAATTTTCTTGTGGGAAGCCGGTAAGGGAGCGTTAGAAATCTTCCAATCTTCCTTCCTTCCTTCCTTCTTCCCTTTTCCCTTCCCAGCAGACAGGTATGTGGCTGCTGCTGGTGGGGGACAGAGCGAGGGATTGTGAAAGCGGCTGGCAAACTGTCACAAAACATTGAAAATGCAGATCGTGTGACTGCAGCAGCATCCAGCAGCATGTAAGCAGTCACAACTGTCCCAAATTTCATTTCCTTGGAAGTTGTAGGTCTCGGATTTTCGATTCATTCTACAAGGTAGTCCATTTGAGGTAGTTTGATTCAAAAATTGTTGCCCTGTGATGATGCACTATTTCACTCAATTTTAAAGGTTACAGACACAAGAATTTCAGTATATAGATAAACCTACTATATCTGAAAGACAAAGGTCACTCTTTTGAAGACAGCAAAGTTCATATTCTGGACTGGGCTGAAAGAGGGGTCAAAAAAGCCATCTATGCTAAAAGTGAACAGCCCTCTCTTAACAAATGGGGAGGAATACAATACTACCTATCTCCTATCTACAGCAGTCCTTTCAGTAGTCCTATGAAGATTCCACACCCATTTTCACTCTGATTCAGGTGACACTGAGGGCACAGATAACCCCCGCAAGTGGCCTCAATGACTCTCAGAGAACTAAAGGCTGACCTTCAGAATGCCAATGACCAGATGACTGCAAAGAATATAAAGCCTTCCATTCCCCTTCAGTCAGAACCTAAGAAGCTTCTTGCAGGAGAAGCAAACCAGTTTCAAGGGAGAAAAACCCAAGGAAGTCCAGTTGCCTTCTGAAAAGCACTTTTGGGGCATAACCTGGATGATTGAGAATCTCTGTACACATTATTACACTCAGATAATACACAAAAACAACTTTTACTTGCTCCACTATCTGATGAAGAATTTAAACAAATAATATTAAAATGCCAAGCAGAAAAACAGCAGGATTGAATAGATTTCCTACAGAGTGGTAAAATATTAACAGATTTTTTTGGTGCCAAAACTTTGTCAATTGCATCATGAGGTACTTAATTAGGGAATATTACCAGAGATATTATATTGCAATCAAACAAGCGTTTTAGTAGTATATACTGTAGATAATTATTAACTTCCATGGAAATAATGAGATTTTAAAAAGATACACAGCAATTTTTAAAAGAAAGACTTGTTCTCCCTTACCTGCTTTGGGCAAAGGTTTTCTGAAGTCCACTCTTTTTCCTCAGCAAATCTGAATTGGGTAAAGGAATCTCCTGAAAACAAAATGACATTTAAGTTAAATAGGCTCCCCATTTATCAGAAATGACTGAGGTTACATTAATGAAAAAAAATCAAGCATGATACACAAATAATATCTCATTCCCTGTTTCATACTATTCAAGATAGCAACCACAATGATAAAAATGGCGAGAACATAAGGTGTTAGTAAGAGTAAGGACCAGTTAGTAGAATAAGAGTTATAGTTCAGCCTCTTATTATGCTTCCAGATTCCCTGTTTATTGTCTTTCAGACTGAAAGAAAGCATGTGTGGGATAGTCTGTGTTGCAAACAAACAGGAAACTCCTTCTCTTAGTAAAATAGATTTTGCAAAATGTAGAACACACTGCACACTTTATGCAGCATCCAGCAAGAATTAAAACTGGCACAACCTAATTCAGAGAAATAAGTTTTTATTCTGTTTGAAGAAAACTTCAAACAGTTCACTAACAGTTCACTAACAGTGGACATTAACTGTCCACTGTTGACCTCACCCGATTCCTAAGAGGTCAGTAAGGGGCGTGCATAAGTGCACCAGCGTGCCTACCGTCCCTGTCCTAATGTTCATATGCTTCCGAGGTCAGTAAAATGAGGACCCAGATTGTTGGGGGCAATATTAGGGGGCAATATGCTGACTCTGTAAACCGCTTAGAGAGGGCTGTAAAGCACTGTGAAGCGGTATATAAGTCTAAGTGCTATTGCTATCTACAGCTATTCTCTTCACATTTTTTGAAGATCTGCAGCAAATCCGAGGAGTCATACAGTTAAACTTTGGTTTGAATCCCCTTGTGGTAAAGAGTGTTTTCATCAGGCAAAGTGTAAAACATTTCAAATTATTTTCTTTCCATTCTGGATCTGAACACATTTGCAAAATAATACACTTGGTAAAACAAACAAATAATAACAGTTGCTAGTAAAAAACTTGATTCCTTCTTAACTCATTCTTTGCCATTGGTGTACATGTGATTAACTAAACCCCAACTAAAACAGAGTTTGGATCATCCATCTTCTCTTCCTTTTTCAATTATTTTTAAAAATTACAGCTGCAATTTCATTGGCTGCATTGTTTTGTCTATAGTGCTTTAGCATATCTTGGTTTTTAAAGGGTTCAAACATGCATTGTATAACTTACTAGAAAATAATTACTAGAAATCATTTACGATATAAGCCAGTTTTCAATTAACATCATAAAGGATGAAAGCATTTTGCACAAATACACTGTCATATTAAAATAGTGAGTTTCGGTTTACAAAAGAATTTTATGCAGCTTGTAATAAATAAGAAGTGAAAGCCCCAACAGCACTAATAAAAGATTTTAATTAAAACCTGAATTACTAGACATGAGCCAGATTGCAGAACACCAGCAAACAAGAGAAGTTCTAACATCTTTCATTCTAAAATCTGTTAGGATCTTAGTAAGTTATTGCCCTAATTATTGTCTACAGATCATTAGCTTTTCATATATAACATCCTAGAGCAGGTGGGTTGTAACAAGTATGAACACTTCTGCCAACTTTAAAAAAAACACCTCTTATCTAGGTGATGGAAGAAAACTAATAGTTTGATTTTCTGCCAACTGAAAAATGCAGAATGCAACAGAAGTCAGTAATGACTAGCATCACAGTAGGTATTTCAGAATATATTTCAAAGTGAGATGATGATGATGGTAAATTTTATTATATATATGCCTGCTAGACCAATCTGCCTCCATGTCTATGTAAAAATGCTGCAATGTAGTTTTATTTTGCCTCTACCCTCAAAAATGTATGTGTCTAATTCTTAGTTGTTCCAGGGCATTAAGCTGACTTATTTTGTGGCATGTGTGACCTCAAATGCTCTCAGTTAATGAGCATTTCATGGTAGTTATTTCTTAACATACACTATTAAACCTCAGAGAATTATTACAAAATAAATGAAAACGATGGTTGGATAAAAGTTATGTTGAACCTCTGAAATACTGTAAAAACTGGAAATAGGTCCCATCCAAATACTATGGAAGTTTTGAGTTGAGAACAAAACTACATTGGCAAATATTTCAGATTATGACCAGATAATTGCTTCTCTAGTCTCAACCAAGGCACAACTGATTCTCTCCTGAGAATATGTTTGAGATACATATAGCACACAGTGGGTGTGCTTTGACAATCATAGCAAATTGCTCACAAATAATTAGATTTCTACTAACTCACAACTGACTTCTCAAGCAGACCTCTGAAAGGTTACTGCAGTATGAATGTAAGGTTATGCGATGCTTATCTATAAATAAGCTATTTAGATCTAATCATTGGATAAACACATATAGATGTAGCAGTTCTGAATTATTTAGGTTGTTTTGTTGACTAAATTTTGTTAAAAAGTCAACCGAGCCGAGGTGGCACAGCGGTTAGAGGCAGTACTGCAGGCCGCTTGCTGACTGTGATCCGCAGGTCAGCGGTTCAAATCTCACCGGCTCAAGGTTGACTCAGCCTTCCATCCTTCCGAGGTAGGTAAAATGAGGACCCAGATTGTTGGGGGCAATATAAATATATATTGCTTACTGGTGTAAACCGCTTAAAGAGTGCTTGCACTGTGAGGCGGTATATAAATCTCACAAATAAATAAATAAATAAACCTGCCTTGCATTTTTATGTTATGTTCTTGATTTTCAAAGACGGTGAAATGTATTGATTAAAACTGCTTTGTACACTTTTTTGTAGAAATGACAATTCCTGTCCTTTAGGGGAAAAAAGTAGTTAGGCTATGTTGCTAATTTTTTGTTTCTTCAATGCTGGGGTAAGAAATAAAAACCAAACTGTCTGCTAATTTGTGAATTGACTACAGAAGATAACAGTCCCCAGCCTCTTGATATCACTCATAGTGATATCACAATACCGCGTTTCCCCGAAAATAAGACCCTCTCGTATATTTTTTTGAACCCTGAAATAAGCGCTTGGCCTTATTGCCATGGACTCAAAAGCCCGATTGGGCTTATTATCGGGGGATGTCTTATTTTGGGGAAAACAGGGTAGATGTTTTCATGAACAGTTTAAGGGTAGCACATTAGTTTAGTTTGATAAACTTTAAGGAAGTTTATCAAATAAAGAAGCAATAAGTGCAATTCAGCATAAATTAGTTTAATGAAATGTGGTCTAACTAATTATCTTAAAAAAAACCTCTTAGTACAAAAATAATTTCATGTTACTCCATAAATATTAGTAAACTATTGGACAATAAGCTGTGAAATGGTTTCAAATTTAAAAATCATCATTTTTTAAATTCCAGGTAAAAGTAATTGGAAATTAAAGCAACATGAAAAAATTTTTTGGGGAAAAATCAAAGCCATATGTTCAGTCTCCTCTTTTCGAATTCTCACATTCAGAAGTGGGAAATCTGTAACAGACATGTATATCTCATTGTAACTCTTTAAATTAACTGGAACCCAAATAAATTAGGTTCCTGGGTTCTGGTAGCTGAATTCACTTGTAACCCAACCAAAACCAGTGTTCTAGAGCTCATGGTTAGATATGGAAGAAATAAAATAATTAATACCAATGTGCATTTTAAATTCCAATAAGTAAATCATGTTGAGATTGAAACATTCTAATCGCAACAGCCATTTCAACTCCTCTGAGCTTGGAACTAAACAGATGTTTTGCATGTTTCGTTCTGAGGCTGGTAGAAAATACAGTAAGTTGCTTTAAAGTCTTCTGCCTGTTTCAGATCCTATAATTTGGCTATGAGTTTTGGGCAGTTTGTGGTAGTATTATCAAACTTTTTCCATCCTAGCAGTCATATCCCTGCTGCCATATCGATTCAACTTGATGAGAGAGTTCCATTTGTAAAAGAAAAAAGAAAAAAAGGGGGGTGTTTAATCACATGTGGGGATGACTTTTCACAGCTACACACCTACCATATGTTCCGGCGTATAAGACGACCCCCAACTTTTCCAGTTAAAATATAGAGTTTGGGATATACTTGCCGTATAAGACTACCCCTCCTACCATCTTTATTTTTCTTTCTGTCTTTCTTCCTTCCTAACATCTTTCTTTCTTTCTTTCTTTCTTTCTTTCTTTCTTTCTTTCTTTCTCTTTCTTTCTTTCTTTCCTTCCTTTGTCTGTCTGTCTTCCTTCCTAACTTCTTTCTTCTTCCTTCCTTCCTTCCTTCCTCTCTTTCTTTCTGTCTGTCTGTCTTCCTACCTTCCTTCTTTCTTTCTTTCTTTTTCTTTCTGTCTGTCTTCCTAACTTCTTTCTTTCTTTCTTTCTTTCTTTCTTTCTTTCTTTCTTTCTTTCTTTCTTTCTTTCTTTCTTTCTTTTCTCCCTGCAAACCAATCCCCACCGTGGCTCCTTTCTCCCTCGCCCAGCCCTCTTCCAAGACGCCAAGTGGAAGCAAGGTAGGTGGGTGGGTTGCTCCCCTCCCCTCGGAGGAAGAAGGAGCCTCTGTTGCCGTCTCCTGCGGGACTCCAGCCACCCAACTGAGTCCCCGACCGCGGCGCCGGCAGGATTAACGCGGATGGAAGGGAAGGAGAGCGCGCGCTACCACCGCCGCTGCTGCTATTGCCTCTCTGATATTTCCAAGCGGCCGAAGGAGCCCCGGAGTCCCGACGCTGCCCTGCGTCTCGGTCTCCTACTGGGAGACCGAGAGGCACAGGGATGCCAGAAGTGGAGGCAGCGGCGGCAGGCTCCTGCCCGCGTCTCCTGCCTGCCTCTTGCCTTAAGCCGCCGGGCGCCTCTGCTCCGTGGTCCCTCCTGCGCACACCCACCTGCTGGGAAGGCAGGGATGCGGCCGCGGCTGTTTTTGAGCTCCCCCCGGCTCGGAAGTTTCAGTACCCGGTGTATAAGATGACCCCCGACTTTTGAGAAGATTTTCAAGGGGTAAAAAGTCATCTTATATGCCGGAACATACGGTACTAGCCTGCCTGGTAAGTTACTGCATGTGGGTGGATGAATTTCATTTAGCATTTATATATATGTGTATGCACTATTGTGTATGCTTCACACCAATGTAGCCAACGCAGTTAAGGTTCAAATGTAAAGGCTATTAATAAAATATTCACTTCTTGAGCTTTTGGGTACGTTACCTGTCTATGCTCTTGGGAGCTAATGATACCTGGCTTCAGAATGCATCTAAAATTGAAAAAAACTTGTTGCTGGCTCAATCTGTGTCACGGTGTGATTTATTGCCTGTTACATGTATATGCAGGGAGATGCATCCCTATCTAATATAATGGTTCATTCCTGAGCACGTGATTGATATGTTCTTGTACGCATGTGTGCATTCCTGAATCTCAGTTCTACCCTTCTTGCTTTGGCTTCTGACGAGGGAAGTCGCATTTTATATCAGACATGTAATTAATCAGAATTTATTGTTTTTGTACCGAAATAAATATTTTAATTAGACTTTTAAACTGCGGTTTTATTTCTAATGTCTGAATTCCGGGAGAACGATCTATTTCCCCTCTGTGAGATTTATTCTCACGTCGTCAATCTGTGTCTGCACTCCCTGCGTGCTCTTAGCTTTTGGTCATTTAATGTGAATGCAATTCATGCAGTTAAGAAGCACTATAGGCCATTAGTTTACTTCATTATGCAGCCAACAGCCACCCTTATGTTCAAGCACAAAACAGTAAAGATCAGATAATTATTTTTATTCGCAGGCAGAATGATTTTTTTTAAATTTTCAGATCTAATTTTTGATCTTGCTAAATTGGTTGGGGGTATAATGCTTATAAAAATACTGGATAGGAGTTCAGTTTTTGAAAACTAAAAATATGAATAAACCTCTATACCTATATGAATTAAGATTTGTGTTAATATTTGTTAACAGATTTTCTTGTATAGAGTGCCAGAAATTGCTTGCAGAGAATCTTTGTTTTTATTCTTTTTTCTTTTGGGGTCGGGGGTGACTTTTTCTGACTTGTGCCACACGTTTTTAACATTTTGAGATATACTTATGCTAAGTACTTGCTTTTAATTTGTGAATATGCATATACACACACATACACACACATATAGATACAAACAAACACACATACACATACACACATGCATAGGTGATTGTTTCCAGCTATATCTGAAAAAGATGCTCTTTTAAATTTGGTAGATAATTCATTGTCTGAATCAGGGGCGGGTTCCTCTTACCTTCTCCTACCAGTGCGCATTGCGATGTTGTGCGCATGCATGCGCATGCTCCCGCGCGATTTCGGCTATCTGCACATGCGCAGAAGGACAATTTCACTTCCGCGCATGCGCAGAGAGCCAAAAACCACGAAAAATTCCCCCCCAAAAAGATGGCAGCGCGCATGGACTGGCAAAGAAAGCAACGGAGCCGTTGCACAATCGCCGGCCCCTACCGGAACGGCGGAGTGGACCGCACCAGTAGGAACCCACCACTGGTCTGAATATAATGTTCCCTACAAAATGCGCCTAATTCTATATCTCCTGATTATCTTTGATTAAAAGGGAAGAAAGGTACAACAAAGAGAAAATAAAAGGGTAGTCCAGTGATGGCGAACCTTTTTTTCCTCGGGTGCCAAAATAGTGCACATGCGCGCTATCGCACGTGTGCGCGTGCCCACACCCATATTCAATGCTCCCCCACGCACCCCTGCTCCCCCATTTCCTGACTTCCGATGGATCCGGTAGGCCCATTTTTTGCCCTCCCCAGGCTCCAGAGGCTTTCTTGGAGCTTGGGGAGGGCAAAAACGCCCTCCCCTGCCACCCTGGAGGCCCTCTGGAGGCCAAAAACGTCCTCCCAGAGCCTCCGTGCGAGCCAAAAATCAGCTGGCGAGTGCCCACATGCACGCTGGACCTGAGCTAGGGCAACAGCTCACGTGCCAGCAGATATGGCTCCACGTGCCACCTGTGGCACCCGTGCCATAGGTTCGCCATCACGGGGGTAGTCCAATCTACTTAGATGTTCCATAAAACTCATCAGTCAAAATGAAAATCAGTTAAAACAAGCTGACATTCAGCTAAGCTCCAGTACGTTGCAGGAAAAGCAAAACAGGCACTTGTCCTTACCCTGTCTATGCTACTTAATAGCACAGCATAAAAAGCACAGCTTTTTAATCAAAATTAAATATGCAAATATTGTCTTTTATAGCGATACTTAATAGTTACTTAATATTAATATTAGATACTTAATACTTAATAGTATCACTATAAAAGATAATATGTACATATTTAATGTTGATTAAAAAGCTCTGTTGTGTAGTTCTTATTTGTGTTATGAATTGTTTTTAATCTATAGAGCACAGAATTTAAAAAAAAATCTTTTGAAATAATTCTCCCCAAACCATCGAGCATGCACTATTCACAAGTTGTAGCTGATCCTCCAGATGGTGAGAATTTTTCAATCTAACTTTTGTGAATATGATTTTCTTTACTGCATAACTACCCAGAAATTTCAATATGCAGATATACTGTAGATTTCCTTATAGGATACTTTAAATATTTGTTCAATATTGCTAAGTTGCAATCTCCTGAACCCTTATTAAACATTAAGTTATTCACGCTTCATTTTCAATATGTCTATTTCTAACACACATGCCCAGCAGTGCATCAAGGAACATAGTGTACAAAGACCCATGGGTTAGAGAGACTTGACCTGTTTAGTCCTGTTCATGAACATATTGTAAGATCAGGAATGGCTCTCAAATAAAGAAGGACATTTAATCATCCTCTTCATCACTCACGTAAAAGATTTTTGCTGAGAGATTCCGCCATATGCAATTGAATGCCTGTTTCAGGTACCTTTGTCGGAAGGTACTGTATAGTTCAAAAATCTCCAACTGAACAAAAGGTGACACAGTCTCTACATGGTATAAATTTAAACACAACATCTTTCTGAAAATTTGAATCCATCCTATTTATGTACAATTGCTTCCAGATTCAAAGCAAGAAAACATGAACATGGCAGGTGCAGACTTGGGATATCCTTTCAGTCAATATTATGCAACATCGCCTTTGGCAGAAACAATAGCTTTTGAAATATTTTATATAACCAGACAAATCTTTCTGTTCTTGCTTTTCATTTTTCCCCTACTTATCTAGCCTGAGAAATATTCTTAGGTCTCTGTTCACACACTACACGTTTACAGTTCCCCCACGGATTTTCAATAACATTCAAGAGAAGACCATCCCAAAATCTTTATAATTTTTTTTCCTGTAAACATTCCATGATTGATTTGCAGATATGTTTTGGGCCATTGCCTTGCTGAAATATCTACTCTCTTTTCAAGTTCAGCATATTCACTAACAGTGGGGCATTAGCTTCTACAAGATATTGATATTTAATTAATTCTTCTTTCTACTTTCACAATATTTCTTATGCTACTTGTTGCCCCACAGAGCCAAAGCACAACAGAGACAGTTCAGGCCTCAATGGCTGGCAACGTGTTCTTCTCTTCAAATGCTTCATCCTTTTATCCCGAAATGTATCCTGTGCAATTATGGCCAAGCCAAGCCATTCAATGTTTCTGTCATCAATCCAAAACACTTTGTTTCAAAACATTTCAGGTTTATAAAGTTTTGTTTTTCATACTTTAAACAATTATTTTGAGACGAGTTCGGAAAAAAAGGTAAATCTCTCAAGCAGATCAGTGCTATATACTGTAAGCACTACTACGCTGTGGACCGTCAGACCACTATTTTCAAGGGACTGAGGTGATCTGTGATGACGCAATGGTTAGAAAGCAGTATTGCAGGCTTACTCTGCCCACTGGCAGAAGTTCGATCCTGACCGGCTGAAGGTTGACTCAGACCTCCATCCTCCCGAGGTCAGTAAAATGAGCACCCAGATTGTTGGGGGCAATATGTTGACTCTGTAAACTTTCAGTAGAGTGCTCTAAAGCGCTATGAAGCAGTATATAAGTTTAAGTGCTATTGCTATTTCTCTCTGTCGGTTCTGTTTTACAGATCTGAATACTTATCAGGCAGTTCTATCGAAGATTTTTCTTGCTCTCCAGATAGCAATAGCAATAAGCGCTTAGACTTATATACTGCTTTTACAATGCTTTACAGCCCTCTCTAAGCGGTTTACAGAGTCAGCATATTGCCCCCAACAATGTGGGTCCTCATTTTACTCAGCTCGGAAGGATGGAAGGCTGAGTCAACCTTGAGCCTGGTGGGATTTGAACTGCCAAATTGCAGGCAGCCGACAGTCAGCAGAAGTAACCTGCAGCACTGCACTCTAACCACTGCGCCACCACGGCTCAAGATTTAGCCTTGACTTTAATATTTCCATGTAACTATTACTTCTTAACAATAGTTTTCACAGCTGAAATTGCTAGCTAGTAGATTAAAGAATTCTTATCCTTCTACAGTATATGTGAATTACCTTCGTTTTCAAATATTCAAATATCTGCTTTGAGAAACCCATGATTGCTGAAAATAGATTGAACAATTCTGAGAGATTAGAACGATCAGAATATTTGTACTTTGAAATTGCCTGACTCTTTGTAAGTACAATGAGTCAGTCACCTTTTTTTTTGGCAGTATTAACAACTTTGCTGCTATGATCCATCAAGTCATAGCCAACTTTTGGTGACCTTTTGGATAAAAGCTCTTCAAACTATCCTGTCTCTCTCGCCTCATCACACAATTCTGCAAACTGCATTTCTGTACCTTCAGTACTTCTTCTATTCACTTCAAGTGCTGCTGACCACTTCTCCTTCCATAGAATAAAAGAAAACTGCAGCAACATTCAGTAGTATATTCAGTATTATGTACGTATATTTCCAAGTTCTTCTAAAAAAGTTTAGAACGAAAAGAACTAAGTTAGCATTGTCACCATATCAATCCCCTTATAAATCACCAATACTGTTTAGACATTTTAGTATAATACAGTATAATTTAAGAGTCTTTGGATGCTCTCTGAGCTTCATTGTTTGCTTGCAGATGTTTCGTTACTCAACTAGATAACATCCTCAATGCTAGCAAGTGTTGAGTTTATAAAAGGTAGCTTGCCGTGCCAATGTTGGTGATGGGGTGATTTTTCTCCTTGATAGATTCTTGATTAGGGCATTGTTTTCTGCTTGATTGTTCAGTGTTAATCCCAATGCTGGTTTGATCGAGAGGATATATTCAGGTCTTTTTGTTTCCTTTTATTGTCTCTTGTACAAATATGTTTTATTGCTATATGTCTATTGATAGCTGGTCTGAATGCCAAACTCCCAAGAATACTCTAGTGTTTTTAGTAATTTTAGTTTGAATAAGGTATTGTTGTAGAACTCATTGGAAGAGACCCTGATGTTGGGAAAGATTGAAAACAAAAGGAGAAGAGGACAGTAGAAGATGAGATGGTTAAATAGTGTCATTGACACAATGAACATGAATTTGAGCACACTCCAGGAGACAGTGGAGGATAGGGAGGTCTAGTGTGCAATGGAGTTGCAAAGAATAGGATACAACTTAGTGACTGAACAACAAAAAGAGCTTTCTTCTGTTTTCATGATCACTTCTTGGTCCTTAAATTAAAAGTTTGGACACAATCACTTTACTTTTAAATAAGGTAGAGGTGCGGCATTCTTCAAATGTTGATAATGTTTCACTTTATGACATTTTGTAAAGTTACAAAAGAATCCTTATATTTCATTCACATGAAAACAATTACAACTTATGATGAAGTTTTTACTAAAATATACTCAGCATGATAAGGTGCCATTAATTAAAGCTCTAACTCTTTAAGATTTTCTATCTTTTTATTTCTTGTATTGAATATGCATATCCTTTTGCTTAGAATGATCAAAAAAATAGAAAGAGAGGTAAAGCTCAGGTGTCAAAACTTGTTTCTTTCTTTCTAAACTTTGAAATTAGGTTTTAAGAGTGCATTTGCCTTCCGGCAGGCTCCACAACCGCCGAAAGACGCTTTCTCTTTCGGAGGCGTCAGTCCTTTGATCTGTAAAGCTGCCAGAAAGCTATAAATCAGCTGGCTGGCGGCTGGAAATTCCCTTCCCGGGCAAAGGGAAGGGTAGAGAGTCGGTGGACACAGGTAGAGCCCCCAAAGTGCCCTAGGAGGATTCCTGGGTCACGAAAAGGGAGGGCTCCCTGGGAAGCTGCTGAGCTCCAGACAAAGAGACTCCTTCGTTTGTTTTTCTAAACGGAGCAAGACGGTTGTGTCCCGCACTGCTTTCAGAGATTGAATAAACAACAGAAAAACCTACAAAAAGCAGCAGGAGAAGACAAGAGAGAAACCAGGCAAGTAAACACCACTTAACTCTTAATGCCTCTTACTGTGAAGGAAACAAAGAAGCAACTCTTAAAATGGCGATGAAAGCTTGAAAGTGTGTGAAAGTGAAAGTGGAAAGACAGAAAGTTTTACTTTACAGACAGGCTTGCATAGGAGAGCCTGTTTGAGCTGATTTTGAACTGATATTGTGTTTTGGAGACTCTTCTTTTTGGCAAGAAGACTAATATAAGTTGGAATATTATTATTTGGACTTAAATAAAGCTAAATGGCATCCAAATCTGGGAAGATTCCCTCCAAAGGGGCTGGAAGCGCTGAGAGCTCACCCACTCTCCCTTCTAAATTGCAAAGTCTGGCGGCACAACCACAGCCTCTAACTCTGGCAATGTTACAAGACAGTCTTAAACTCATGCAAATTGAAATGACCAAAAATTTTAATAAGAAAATTGATGAAGCTAATGAAAAAGTTAATGATATGATTAATGATAAAATACAAGATGTTTCTGAGAAAATTGAGAAAAAAATAGAAATTGGCAACAGTGAAATCAGAACAGATATTTTGTTAGCTCTTAAAGGTTTGGCAAATAATGTGGAGTACTTGGAACAGCAGATTGAGGAAATCAGAAAGATTACTGCAGATCTGAGAGAAGATGTTCAAGATGTTCAGGAAAAAAGGGAAAGTGACACAGATGAAATCACATTGCTTCATTACCGGAACATGGAGTTTGCGATCAGGGTTCGTGGAGTGAAGGAAGTGAAACAGGAAAATCTGAGAGAGCTGATGATAGATGCTCTTGCCCAAGCTGTAGGCATGAGGAAAGAAGAGCTGGGGTGGCAAATCGATAAGATATATCGGGCGAATTCAAAAGTGGCTAGATTGAGAAACCTCCCAAGAGACATTGTAATTTACTTTAACAATAGAACACTGCGAAATGACATTCTACAAGCAACCTATCAAAATAAGCTACAGGTGGGAGGACAAGAGGTGATGACATTGAAAGAAATTCCTCCAAAAATGTTGAGAGCTAGAAAGGAATTTTCCTTTCTAGTGGAAGAACTTAAAAGGCAACAACTATCGTTTAGGTGGGAAGTTCCAGCCGGAATCTCTTTGATCTATGAAGGAGAAAGACATAGATTGAACACGGTGCAGAAAGCAAGAGATTTTTTTACATACATCTTAAAAGCTGGGACACCAAGATCCCCAGAAGGGAGGAGAAAGGAGGACAGAGCACAAAGACATGAACTGCAGCTGGAGGGAGCCACAGCCGGGCAAAGTGAATTAGATATAACCTTGGCTGATAAGACGGTGGATTTATTTGGAGAAGAACGAATAAGAGAACAAAAAGAACGAAAAGAACAAAGGCAGACCAGGGCTACAACCAAGCGTATACAAGAATTGTCGCGGCAACAGTCTCAAATGTTAACTGAAGAAGGTACCATGCAAGCAGTGGGAGGAACAAGGCCAAAGGTAATACAGAAGCTTGACATGCAGGCAATGTTCCAGTCGCTTGAGAAGCTCCCAGATGGGAAGTAGATTTCTAACGTGGAATGTTAATGGATTAAATTCGCCACAGAAAAGAAAGAAAATTTTTCATTATCTAAAACAATTTAATAATGATGTGACTTGCCTACAAGAAACGCATATTAGAACACAAGATCAAAAATACCTAATAAATTCAAGATTAGGAACACAATTTGTTTCAGCAGCAAATGATAAAAAAAATGGAATAGTTATATATGTAAAGAGACATTTGATTGCTAAGCTAATTGAAGCTGATGATCAAGGAAGATACCTTGCGGTTGAACTTCTAATTAAGGGAGAGAGACTTTTGGTAATTGGTGTGTATGCCCCGAATCAACAACAGGAAAAATTTTATGATCTTCTACATACAAAATTGGTACAATGGGATTACAGTACTTGCGTTCTTTTAGGAGATTGGAATGGTGTACCAGATGCAGTAAAAGACAAGAAAGGACTTAAGCAAAATACCTTTTTAAGAGCAAAACTGCCTAAACCATTTTTTGAGATGATGGAAGATTGGGAGCTGAGAGAAATTTGGCGGGAAAGAAACACAGAGGAAAAGGATTTTACCTTTTTTTCCGATAGACACCAGTCCTTCTCAAGGATTGATTTTATTTTGATTACTAATAATCTTTTTTCTAGGGTGAAGAAGACGAAGATATGTCCAAGAGTATTGACAGATCATAGTCCGGTTTGTATGGACTTAGAAGATAGGAATGGACATAGAAGGTCATGGAGGTTAAATGAGAATTTATTTAGATATGAAGAAAATGTGATGGAATGTAAAAAACTAATGAAAGAATTTTTTGTTAATAATATGCAAAAGGGTACATCGTTGGAAATGGTGTGGGATGCAAGTAAAGCATACATGAGAGGTATTTTGATATACTTGAATAATAAACATAGAAGGAAAAAGGGGGAGAAAAGGAAAGAACTAGAGGAGAAGATTAAGAGACAAGAAATAGCTTTAATTTCTAATCCAAGAGATAAAAAAATTAAAGAGACGATTAATTTATTGAAGGGCCAATTTAATATGTTAATGGCTGATCAAGTAGCAACAAATTTACAATATGCTAAATTTAATACTTTCAGCAATGCTAATAAACCAGGAAGATGGTTGGCTTACATTTTAAGAAAGAAGCAAAAATCAAGAACTATTGAAAAAATAAGATATAAGGGTAAAGAAGTTTATGAACATGGTCTTATTAAAAAATCTTTCTTAGAATTTTATTCAGATTTACATATGGAGGACAAAATTAAAGAAGAAGATATAGATAATTATTTACGGAAACAGAATATTTATATAACCACAAAAGAGCAGAGGGATATGTTAAATCAATTAATAACTTTAGAAGAAATAACAATGGCAATTAAACAGTTAAAAGTGGGTAAGGCCCCGGGGACAGATGGGTTAACTGCTGTTTATTATAAAAAATTACAGGAAGAAATGGGGGAGCCCCTTAAAGAATTATTTAATAATATTCAAAAAGGAGGTAATGTTCCCCCAACATGGAAGACATCTTTTATTTCTCTGATCCCAAAAGAGGGCTTAGATGGTACAGATCCAAAAAATTATAGACCGATTTCACTTTTAAATATAGATTATAAAATCTTTACAAAAATTTTAGCGAATAGGTTAATGACAGTCATGCAACAAATGATACATTATGATCAAACAGGGTTTTTAACTGGTAGGCAAATGAAAACTAATGTTAGACAAATTGTTAACTTATTGGAGTATCTGAGAAGCAATAACCAGATCCCCGCAGCATTAGTTTTTTTAGATGCTGAGAAAGCTTTTGATAGATTGAATTGGCGGTTCTTATTAAGATTAATAGAGAAATTACAATTGGGAGACTATTTTGTACAATCTATTGGGGCAATATATCGCAAACAAACGGCGCAAATAATAATCAATGGTGGATTAACAGATGTTTTTAACATAGAAAAGGGAACAAGACAAGGATGTCCCCTATCTCCCTTGTTGTTTATTTTGAGCTTAGAAATATTACTTAATAAAATAAGAGAGCATGATATAATAAAAGGAATAAAAATTAGACAGGAAGAATATAAGCTTCGAGCGTTTGCGGATGATCTGGTTGTTACTGTAACTCAACCATTACAATCTATTAGGATTCTGATGGATACAATTAATTTATATGGACAAGTGTCGGGTTTTAAAATAAATACAGCGAAAACAAAGATAATAGTTAAAAATATGACAAAAAACCAAAAAGAAGAAGTAGAAAAGGTAACTGGCTTTGAGATAGCTCAAAAGATTAAATATTTAGGGATTAATATTATGTCCACAAATACAAAATTATATCAACATAATTATGAACTATTGTGGTCAAAAATACAGAGGGATATGGAAAGCTGGGAGAAATTACAATTGTCATTGTTGGGTAGGATAGCTGCTGTTAAAATGAATGTTTTACCAAGGTTTTTATTCCTCTTTCAAATGATACCAATACTTTAAAAAGATGAAGTAATAAAGGAATGGCAGAAGGGCATAAATAAATTTATCTAGGCTGGGAAGAAGCCAAGGGTAAATCAGAAGATTATGCAGGATATACGTGAAAGAGGTGGTTTAAAAGTGCCTAACTTGAAATTGTATTATGAAGCAGCGGCCCTCTCAGCAGTTACAGATTGGATTAACTTAACGGAAGAGAGTGTATTAAACATTGAGGGATATGGTTTGGTATTTGGGTGGCATGCTTATTTAATATATGATAAAAAAGTAGATAAAGCTTTTAAGAGTCATATATTAAGAAATGCTTTATTGCGTGTCTGGAAAAAACACCAATCTAAATTAAATGATAAGTTACCCTTATGGACAGTACCCAGACATGCGATAGAAAATATAAACATGGAACAAAAAGTTGATAAAATTACATATAAAGAACTTCTTTCTGAAGAGGGAAATTTATTTCAATTAAAATCGTTTGAGAAATTAAGAGAAGAAGGTATAATCAGAACATGGTTTCAATACATGCAATTACAAGTTAGATGGAGAGATGATCAAAAAACTGGTATTTTGAAAAAAGAGGACAATTTGATTGTACAAATGAAAGATAAGGGCCCAATGCATATAAAGAGATTATATAATATTTTATTGGAATTAGATTCAGAAACAGAATTAGTTAAGGATTGTATGATAAAATGGGCTCAGAATATTGGTGAACCGATTATGATGGATACATGGGAAAAGATATGGGTCAGAAATGTTAAATTTACGCAGGCACAAAATTTGAGAGAAAATTTTTATAAAATGTTTTATAGATGGCATTTAGACCCAAAAAAGTTAGCTTGTATGTATCCAAATTTGGATTCTAAATGTTGGAGATGTGAATATGGGGATGCTACATATTTTCATATATGGTGGACTTGTAAAAAGATCAAGGCATTTTGGATAAAAATATGGTGGATTATACAAAACATTTTAAAGAAAAAGATCAAATTTACACCACAATTCTTTTTGTTGGGGATAATAACGGATTGTTCGGTTATAGAGACAAAGCTGGTTTTGAATTGTATATCTGCTGCCAGATTGTTGGTAGCACAATACTGGAAGAAAGAAGATATACCTACAATTGAAGAATGGACGTTGAAAATGATACATTTGGCCGAAATGGCCAAGATTTCGTCATATTTAAAGGACCACTCAAATGAAAGATATATATTGGAATGGAGTAGGTGGACTGAATATATTCAAAAAAAGTATCAGATCAAAATAATTTAAATAGTTTACTAATATTAGAAATTTGTGAAATGATATACTATATTTTCAAGCTTTTGGACTGTTAAAGAGTTAAGGATGAATGGGTATTTTTGAACTAATAACTTTTTTTTTTATAGTAAGTTTTATGTTAGTTTTTTTTTTAGATTTATACCTTGTGCTTCTCCTGGGAAGTCCGGGAGGGGGGAAGAGGGGAAAGGGGGAGGGGGGAGGGGGGAGGACGGGAGAAAAATGGGGGGAAAATGTTTGTACTTTGTACCTTTAAAACTTTTCAATTAAAAAAAAAAAAGAGTGCATTTGCATTGGTAGATAATAACTTTTTGTGGTCATGGCGGAATGATATTCCCTCACAGTTTTAGAGTCGATTTAATGCCCACTGATAATTACTTGTTTTTCTATTGACATGAATTGCCTTTATTGAAAAGCATCGAAGAACTATTTCAAATTTGTATCCTAACACCATTTCACTGTTATTTTGAACTGACCCTAGACTTTTTTCCACAAATACAGATATATTTATTTTTTGCTATATGCCAAATCAAATACTATGAAATGGAATTTGGACTTTTTGAAACAGCTAGTTTTTATAGCAATTATCGGCAATTTCAGTCTCATCTAAGGTTTTTTTTAAACTGATGGCACTAGCAATGTCTGCAGGCTTATATATAGATCTTTTATGAATAATTAATTGGGGTATAGGCCTAAAATATTTAAGTAGTTTGGTGTCATGCAGCTGATGTTTCACATTTGTTCTGTGTTGCCCAACATTTACAAAGCTTGCCATTGTACTACAAATTTCCATACCACATAGTAGACCTAAAATGTATAGCTATATTTAATAGTAAATACATACATACATACATACAGTATATACACATAAACACACACACACACACACACATATATATATGGACAAAATTTAGAAGAATATTCTCAAGATGATATGAATGGATGGGTGGGAATGAAACAATTTGGATACTCAAAATGAATGAGGATGGTTTCAGGTGAGTATCTACTTATTAAAAAATATTTCAAATAGTGACTGTAGTTTATGATTATAGATTGTGAGAATTCATGAAGGATACAAGAATGAAGGGAAATTCTGGGTGTTTCTTTCCTTTGTAGTGCCATGAGTAGAACTTTGGAAAAACTGGACGTAGAAGAAAAAGAGAGAAATGAAAGAAACAAGACTGAACACATGAACTGAATGCAATAGCAATAGCACTTAGACTTATATACCGCTTCATAGTGCTTTACAGCCCTCTCTAAGCGGTTTACAGAGTTCAGCATATTGCCCCCAACAATCTGGGTCCTCATTTTACCGACCTCGGAAGGATGGAAGGCTGAGTCAACCTTGAGCCTGGTGAGATTTGAACAGCTGCACTGCTGAACTAGCAGTAGCCTGCAGTGCTGCATTTAACCACTGCGCCACCTCAGCACCAGTCATGGATGAAAATATCTTGACAGATTAAGTCTCCCAACAGAATAAATGTAGAATGCACCTAATGAAAGAGGACATGGAAGCTGCCTAGAATCGAGTAAAAAGAATATCTTAATGTAATGCATGGGGGAAAGTCATTTGGTAAAGTGAAAGAAGCTGTCAAATGAGGAGGGAAATGTATATAACAGAGGTCTTCAAACTTGGCAACTTTAAGACTTGTGGACTTCAACTCCCAGAATTCTCCAGCCAGCATAGAGTTGAAGTCCACAAATCTTAAAGTTGCCAAGTTTGGGGACCCCTGGTATATAAGAATGACTGCTGCAAAAAAATGAGGAAGAGACAAAAGGTGACATGCTTGTATAATAAATCTCATATAATGTGTTTATGGGAAAGTATTACAAAAGCAAAAAAGTCAGGAATACTAAAAGAGGAAGGGAAATATGGAGAGTTTTATGGAATGTTTAAAAATAATGTATCTAGAAGTGAATGAAGAGAGCTAAGCATTGACCCTTCAAGCAGAGTAAATGGATTTTTAACAAGGTGATGAAATGATTTGGGATTAAATGGTTGTGAGGAACGCTGCAGATGATATTTTAGAGGGCTGTATAGAATTGTTAGTGATATGTTGATGAATCGAACTAAAACAAGTGCAATAAAAATTAGTGTCCAAGCAAAAAGGGTGAAAAGCATATCACAAATGCTGTGGAAATGTTGGAAAATGTTAATAGTGCAGATAAAGTGTCTGTGGAGATTCTCAGTCATCCAAGTCATAGTTGTTTCAAAGATGTTTTTTTCAAAAGGCAACTGGACTGTGTTTTTTTTTCCGTTGAGGAAGAAGAACAAAACTTTTTGCTTCTCATCTAAGAAGCTTCATCAGTTGTGATGGTAGGGGGATTGGAAGGATAGGTACTGACAATTGAGACTGGATGTGAGGCAGTGGTGGGTTCCTACAGGTGCGGTCCACTCTATAGCACCGGTAGTGGCCTGCTGGTGACGTCACAGTACCGGTGCAGTCGGTTGCCGGTGCCTGGGTGCCGCCATTTTTTTGAATTTTTTTTAATTTAAAAAAAAAAATTCTTCTGCGCATGCCCAGAAGCCGAGCTTCCTACCCCACAGTGAGTCCAAGCAGGGGAGGATGGCTGAGGGAGCGTGTGAGATGCTGAAAGAACGGGCGGCAGGACCTATCTCCATTCCCCTCCCTTCAGCAGTCTGAGAAGCCACGAACATGCAGTGATGATCCTCGGCATTTTTGCATGTTCGAGGCTTCTCGAGCTGCTGAGGGGAGGGGGAATGGGCGCAGGACCTATCTCAGTTCCCCTCCCTTCAGCAGTCCAAGAAGCCCCGCCCACCCAGTCACATGGCCGGCAAGCCACACCCACAAAATAAGCCACGCCCACAGAGTGGTAGTAAAAAAATTAGGAACCCGCCCCTGATGTGAGGGGTATCTTCCATCCCTCCCACTATCACAACTATTGAAGCTTCTTGGATGAGAAGCGAAACATTTTGTTCTTTCTCAAGGAAAAAACAGTCCAGTTCCTTTTGCAGAAGAAGAAGAAAAAGCACTTTTGAGTGCAGGTAGAGGGTTTAACCGGAAAAAAATTAAAATGTGATGATGTTTGCTATGAAGCAGCTGTGTAATGTGTGTTGTGTGTGTGTGCACTCATACCGGATGACCGAAAGATATTATTCTTCCTCTGCACAAAGAGAATGGTAGAAGGAGTGAATGCAGAAACCACCGAGGAATTAGTTTATGCAGTGTGCCTGGGAGGATTTTTGGCAGAATCCTGATTGAACAAGACTCCACAATGAACAACCTTTGGGAAATTCGGTGTGGCTTTTTCCTGGGCCAAGCATTTGCAGGAGACATCACTACTGGGGAGGTTTCTTTGCTGATTTTTAGAAATATGCTACAAAATCAATAGGCATGAATTATGAAATCTTTTGTGTAAATATGGTCTTGAAGACTGGTTGCTAAATGCAGTAAGAATACTATATATTGGAAGTAAATTGTAGATGAGAATAAAAGGAACTCGTAAGGAGAGTGTAACACTGTAACCCCAAGTAAGACAAGGGTGGGTTGTGTCCCATACATGGTTGAATGCATTTATGGGCAAATGTACAAGAAATGCTTCTGCCTAATGTGTTGCATGAAAGTAACAATTGGGCATACTAGGAGAAAGATAAAAATTAGTTGAAAGGAATTAGTTGAAAATCTCTAGGGATTTTACCGCTAGTTGTTGCCAACTATGGGGGAGGCAGCACTTAAAGTCATGAGCCAATGCTGTCCAAAGACATTTCTGCAGTTACCGTATTTTTCGAAGTATAAGACGCACCTTAGTTTTTGGGGAGGAAAATAGGGAAAAACAATCTGCCTACCAGGTATTCATCTGGCTAGCATCTTTAGTCTGGTCAGCTTCAGCACATTATTTTATTCCCTGGTTAGGACTTAAAAAAACCTTCTGAGAGAGTAACAATGAAAGAGCATGCAAGCCAGTAAGAGCTGGGAAGATCGTTAGCACCTAGTTAGGGCTAGAAAAAAACTTATTCAGAGCAAGTAGAGCAATGAAAAAACCCTGCAAAGACTTAGGGCTGGAAAAACATTCTTCTGAGAGAGTAACAATGAAAGAGCCTGCAAGCCGGTAAGAGCTGGGAAGATCGTTAGCACCTGGTTAGGGCTAGAAAAAAACTTATTCAGAGCAGCTTCAGCACATTATTTTATCCCCTGGTTAGGACTTAAAAAAAACCTTCTTCTGAGAGAATAACAATGAAAGAGCCTGCAAGCCGGTAAGAGCTGGGAAGATAGTTAGCACCTGGTTAGGGCTAGAAAAAAACTTATTCGGAGCAAGTAGAGCAATGAAAAAAAATTCTGCAAAGACTTAGGACTGAAAAAACATTCTTTGGAGAGAGTAACAATGAAAAAGCCTGCAAGGTAAGAGCTGGGAAGATCTGTTAGCACCTAGTTAGGGCTGGAAAAAAAGCTACATTCGAAGACGCACCCAAATTTTCAGCCACTTTTAGGGAGGAAAAAGGTGCGTCTTATACTCCGAAAAATACGGTATGTGGCCAGCATGACGTCGCAGAGCATTGTTTCCTCCTACCAAAGTGGTACCTATTTATCTACCCGCATTTGCATGCTTTCAAACTGTTAGATGGGCATGAGCTAGGCAAAGACAGGCGCTCATCCCGCCACGCAATGCTCAGATCTTGAATCTGAGCTGTCAGCTTTCCAGCCAACAAGCCCAGCATCTTGACAGTCTTAATTAAAATTAGATCAGCAGATTGGAAATTAGATACTTAGGAAGTATGCATGGATATGATGGAAGCAAGGATGGTTTACAACAGGGGTGTCAAACTCAAGGCCCAGGGGCCGGATCCGGCCCATGTGGTGCTTAGATCTGGCCCATAGGGCTGCTCTGGAGACAGCAAAGAACTGGCCCGCAGGGCCTCTGCCAGCAAAAATGGAGCTCTGCATGCAGCCGTCTCGAGCTCCGGTTTTGCTGGAAGAGAGTTGCAGGAGGCCATCCATCACAGCTGAACATGGAACTCCCAAGGGCCGCGGGCGGCACTTCCAAGCTCTGTTTTCACTGGCAGAGGGTTGCAGGAGGCCGTTGCAGCCAAAAATGGAGCTCGGGACCAACACACACACTCCAACACAAGTGATGTCAAGCTGGCCATGCTCACCCTGGCCATGCCTACCCTGGCCCCCCGAGGTCAAACACAATGCTGATGCGGCCCTTAATGAAATTGAGTTTGACACCCCTGGTTTACAAGGATAAAAATTGAAGGGGAATTATAATAAAAGAAGTGCGTGTAAATTAATGTTAGCTTTATCGCTTTGTTACTCTGCATGTTTTGTTTAGCCAAAAGGGAATACTGTGTCCAGGATGTACATGTCTATCCAAATAAAGAAGGTACTTTTTTTAACATAAGGCATAAGTTAGATTATTGCATTAGTTGCTATCAAATGTGGTGGTGGCTACTAATTTCAAAGTGATTTTAAAATGAATTGAGAAAATCAGTTCAGGACTGGGCTATCGTCTTTTGAATCATAGGCAGCATATCCTCCTATGTGTTGAAAAGCAACAGAAGAGGAGGGTTATGATCTTCCTATCCATGCTTCTGAGGTTCCTGATTGTATATGGTTGGTTAATGGATGTGCCATTGAACTGATAAAGCAGCGTGTAATTTATTTTCTGATGACTGGATTAATAACGCAAACACTTCACATTAATAAAGCAAATAGCCTCACTTTGCTAAAGTGCTTTTTGTGATTGAGGTGAAGTGATTCCCCTTAGGGACACATGTTTTGTCACCTTGAGGCCTTATCTGCTGCTTTCTAAAGTTGGTTTCGATAACAGACTAATGGAACTACTGGATAAAGACTTGAACCAGCGCAACACAGTTGTTTTTCTTTGATTTTAAAATATGTTAGAAAACTTTGCTTTTGTTTTCGCACGACAGATTGAAGGAGCAATTCGCATGAACTTTCACGGAAGGAAATCGCCCCTTCAAAGTTTTGCACAGCTCCACTATTTATAGAAATTAAGAAAGCAGTTCTGAAAATAACCAAAACAAAACTAATATATTTTGACTATGCAGCTCACCCAGACTTCATTACAACACAGTTTCCTAAACCAAACCTGTCAGTAGTATTTTCCATACCTATCTCAGCTTCCTTTTGACTCATAGAAAAAGCTAAATCTAGTGCATATCTAGTGACTCAGAACTTTATCCAAAACATCTAATAGGAGAAAGGGGAAAACAATTGGCAGAGTAAATGCTGTTGATAACACAACCCTCTGAGACTTTTCTATAGTCTCTACATTACAAAGGAAACTTGAAAACCAGTAATCATAAAACAAGCAGAACTGAAAATTGTTGTACTTTTAGAAGTCCAATAAACTTTTGGGAGACAGAATAATGAACAACATGTTTCATAATGTTCATGGGTAAGCAGTTCAAACTTTTCTATAAAGAGAAATTGTCCTTTGAGTTCCTATTTCCAGATTATTCTGTTCTGGATTATACTCCAAAGAGTTATATAAAGAATTGTCCTAAAAATGCGAGTTCCAGGTATAGTTATAGATGAAGAATTGATAGACATCACAATCTCCAGAACGTTTAATTTTTTTTATTAAACTAAGCTTTCGTCAGCCCCTGCTGACATCATCAGAGTGTAAAATCCCCATTGAAGAGATGCTTGCTTTTATGTAATGCCGATCGATTTAGTCATTGCACACGTAATAGGCCCACACTCTTGCCTCCCTCGTGTAATTGGCTTTGTTGTTTTTGCCTAAGTCATGCTGACAGATAGCGATGCGATTTCTGTTACCTCTTTCCCCATTGTGTATTGCCTCTTTCTCTCCCTGGGGGGGTGGGTAAAGCAGGGCTATCAGGCATTGCTTTGAAGGTATTTCTCCCGGCTCCTTCCTCCTCATTACTATTCCTCACACACACACACACACACACACACACACACACACACACACACACACACACACACACACACAGTTTATGTTGGCAAAGGGCTAAATGTCCTTTCTGTGGTCTTCCTGCCAGCTTATGTTTGATTTTTCTCAAGTTAGTGGACCGCTGGAAATAAATTGTGTCAAATTGCACAGAATTCTATCCATCTCCAGCAGATTAATTCTCAGAAACCAGAACAGAATAGGATCCAATTTGGTATGGTGAGAAAAGCCAGTGAATGATCAGATTAAAAATGGACCAGAGATGGCTTAGAGCTGCAGAGGAAAAAAAATGCAGGGGAAAAAAAATCATCCTATGTATCTCTGTGGAAAAAGTTGATCAGTGACTCAGAAAGTGTCCAAATACTCATTCTATACTGCGTTCTCTTCTCCCTCCTGATCATATCACCCAGAATGGAGCATGAGCAATCCAGCCCTGAGCTTTTCAATATCCCCATACACATAACTGTCAGGGGGGAAAAGTAAAGGTGTCCTCTGTTCAGTTGTGTCTATTCTAGAAGGCAGTGCTCCTCTCCCTTTCCTAGCCAAGAGAGCTAGTGTTGTCTGAAGATGCTTCTGTGGTCATGTGACTGTCATGACTATACACCAAGGAGCGCGGAATGCTGTTACCTGCCCACTAAAGTGCTATCTATTTATCTACTTATATTTGCAGCAGAAGTGGGATTCAGCAGGTTCTGACCAGTTCTGAAGAACCGGTAGTGGAAATTTTGAGTAGTTCGGAGAACCGGTAAATATCACCTCTGACTGGCCCCACCCCCATCTATTCTCTGCCTCCCGAGTCCCAGCTGATCAGGAGGAAATGGGGATTTTGCAGTAACCTTCCCTGGAGTGGGGTGGGAATGGAGCCGCAACACGCCCACCAAGCCATGCCCACAGAACCGGTAGTAAAAAAATTTGAATCCCACCACTGATTCACATGCTTTTGAACTGCTAGATTGGCAGGAATTGAGTCAGGAACGAGAGCTCACCCTGTCATCAGGATCTCGAACTGCCAGCCTTTCGTTTGACAAGCCCTGCATCTTAACCACTAGGCTACCATGCACAAGGGGAGAACAAAACATACATACAACACATAGGCACACACCGATCAGTCACTGTGGTGAAAATTTGCATATACAAACTCATGGTTTCATGGCAGCTGCTAAAAGAATTACAGAACAAGAAAGTTGATCTTAGAATAGAATAACAGAGTTGGAAGGGACCTTGGAGGTCTTCTAGTCCAACCCCCTGCTTAGACAGGAAACTCTACACCACTTCAGACAAATGGTAATCCAACATCTTCTTAAAAACTTCCAGTGTTGGAGCATTCAAAACTTCTGGAGGCAAGCTGTCCCACTGATTAATGTTCTAACTGTCAGGAAATTTATCCTTAGAAATAGTTGCTTAGTTGCTTCTCTCCTTGATTAGTTTCCACCCATTGCTTCTTGTTCTACCCTCAGGTGCTTTGGAGAATAGTTTGATTCCCTCTTCTTTGTGGCAACCCCTGAGATATTGGAACACTGCTATCATGTCACCCCTGGTCCTTCTTTTCATTAAACTAGACATACCCAGTTCCTGCAACTGTTCTTCATGTTTTAGCCTCCAGTCTCCTAATCTTCTTTGTTGCTCTTCTCTGCACTTTTTCTAGAGTCTCAACATCCTTTTTGCATCGTGGCGAGCAAAACTGAATGTAGTATTCCAAGTATGGCCTTACCAAGGCATTATAAAGTGGTATTAACACTTCAAATGATCTTGATTCTATCCCTCTGTTTAGGCAGCCTAGGACTGTGTTGGCTTTTTTGGCAGCTGCTGCACACTGCTGGCTCATATTTAAATGGTTGTCCACTAGGACTCCAAGGTCCCTCTCAGTTACTACTGTTGAGCAAGGTACCACATATACTGTACCTGTACATTTTGTTTTTCTTGCCTAAATGTAGAACCTTACTTTTTTCACCATTGAATTTCATTTTGTTAGATAGCGCCCAATGTTCAAGTCTGTCAAGATTCTTCTGTATCTTGAGCCTATCTTCTGGAGTGTTGGCTATTCCTGCCAGTTTGGTGCAAATTTGATGAGTTCCCCATCTATCCCCTCGTCCAAGTCATTGATGAAGATGTTGAAGAGTACTGGGCCTAAAACAGAGCCTTGGGGTACTCCACTGCATACTTTCCTCCATGTAGATGCAGTTCCATTGAGCACTACATGTTGAGTGCGGTTGGTCAGCCAGTTTCGAATCCATCTGGTGGTGTTGCTGTCTAACCCACATTTTTCTACTTTATCTAGTAGTAGGTTATGGTCTACTTTATCAAATGCTTTACTGAAGTCCAAGTAAATTATATTGACAGCATTCCTCTGGTCCACTAATTTTGTCACTTTGTCAAAGAATGCAATAAGATTAGTCTGGCATGATCTGTTTTTGACAAACCCATGTTGGCTTTTGGTTATCACTTTGTTTGCTTCTAGGTGTTCGCTGATTCGTTGCTTGATAATCTTTTCCAGAATCTTCCCTGGTATTGAGGTCAGGCTGATAGCTCTGTAGTTTCCTATTTTTCCCCCTTTTTTTGAAGATGGGAACTACATCAGCTCTTTTTCAGTCCTCTGGCAGTTCCCCGGTGCTCCAGGATCTATGAAAGATATAGTTCAGTGGTTCTGAGATCTCGTCTGCCAGTTCCTTCAGAACCTTGGGGTGTAATCCATCCGGTCCTGGTGATTTGAACTCATAGGGTAGACAGGTGTTCCATTACCATTTTCTTCCCTATTTTAACTTGTGTTCCTAATCTGTTTTTTGTGGTGCTGTTTTTTATAGGTTGGACTGTTTTTTTCCCTTTGTGTAAAGACAGATGCAAAAAATGAGTTAAGTAGCTCTGTTTTCTCCCTGTTGCTTGTCACCTTCTTGCCACTTTCTCCTAGCAATGGACCAATTGTTTCCTTGACTATTTTCTTGTTTTTAATATCTTTTAATAATTATTTAATAATTGTTTTTAATATCTTTTAATAATTTAATCTGACCACAGGCTATAGGAATTTACAGCTAAGGAATATTTATTCACTGTTTGAATGGTAACAGATAACTTCAATAAAGCTCATTACATTCTTCAGCAAAATAATGATCTCCCCAGAACTATGTACTGTTTATTCTAAGCTATCAGTAAAAAAAAATGGGAATGGCGCTGAAAGGTGCAACTAAAGAAAGACATTTCTATTTTTGCATTTTCTATTAATTATAAAAAAGCAAGTGAAAGTGCCCCAGGCTTCATCAAGTAACATCCATGATCAGCACAATGAATGCCCTTCCAAGGCAAAGTAACTTGACAGCCCTGAATGAGGTCAAGAGAAAGAAGCAGAATGTAAAATTCTCCCGTGTCAAGTATATCAATTCGCTTTGGAAGAAATAGCTGCCCTCTGCCCTCTGTTTTAAAAGATGTAATTTTATCAGAAGGTACACAATTTCTTTATCTTAATTAAAATGAAAATATTTCTTTTAAGTTGTAAATAATGTCATCATAAGGACAATCAATCTCTTTCTCTTTAAAATATAAAAAATACAGCTTTTGACAGAAGAGGTAACAGAGATAATATTTATAGGAAAGGAACAGAATGCAACTTTTTTCCCCAGTATCCTCAAAGCCTCACATTGGCAAACAAACCTTTTATATGAGGATTTTAGAAGCGAAATGAAAAGAACAGATCTGATAAATTTTTTAAGAGTCTTGCTCTCCACAAGAGGAAATTATCTCTAAACTGAAACAATGGCTCTACAACAATAATCTTACAAACTGATGATGGCATCTTTAGCTAAATAGGCAAGCCCGTTCCCATTTGAGGATATACTAACACAGACTGAGACTTCTGATAAGAACAAGAAAATTATTATTGTCAATCAATATTATGTTAATGAATACAAAGAGTATAGAGGTCTAGCCCCAGTAAACATTAAGGAACAGATTCAAATTAATAAAGAAAACTTAAAAAGTTTTTAATTATATTCCCAACAGCATTTTGTTGGAACATCTCATGGACGTGGTTGATTGATTAACAACAGATTCCACCTCCCCCCATTCTACCCCGCTCTCCCCATCTTTAATTGGATCATAACATTTGTCTTGTTTTATTTATTTTTTTAGTGTATTTATATTTATCTTTTGTGATTGTAACCACCCATAGTTATCTTGTTGTAAGATGGGTGGCCAATAAATTTCATAAACAAACAAACAAATAATGTAACTCAAGAGTGGGATTCTGGGAGATAGAGACCTCTGGATCCCCATCTGTAATTACTGGCCGACACTGAATTTATATCTCCAATTTAGTGACCCTTGGGTTTGGCTTTCCTTATATCAGTCTTTTTGAGGTCAAGTTCCAACTGTGCGGTTTTTCTCCTTGGAGTGTGCCAGAGCAGATTATCTATTCAAGCCAGGGGTCTTCTATTTGAGAAATATACTAATTTGCTTTACCATTATCCAATATTGCATGCTATACCTAAACCAGTGGCGGGTTGTCGTCTTATAAGTGCCGGTGCGCTGCGCGCGCATCTCCAAATTTCGGGGGTGCGCATGTGCCCCCTTGCACGATTTTGCTTCTGCGCATGTGTGGAAGCAAAATCACGCCAAAATCTCGCAAGGGGACACGCGCGCGAGAGAGATTTTGGCACAATTTTGTTTCTGCGCATGCGCGGAAGTGAAATCTCACCAAAATCTCACACACGCGCGCGTCCCCTCACGAGATTTCAGCGCGGTTTTGCTTCCGTGCATGCGCAGAAGCAAAATCGCCCAAAAATTAATGAAAAACAATGGCGACGCGCGTGGTGGACCGGCAGAGAGGGCTCCGGAGCGGTTGCGCGGAAATTGCGCAATCGGCCACTCCCTACTGTAGCTGCGCACTGGGCAGCTCTGGCAGGAACCCACCTCTGACCTAAACAACTTACCAGGCTTTGAATCTGTGGATTCGTTGCAAGGCTATTCTAGCAGATTTTTTAACACAAAGTATTACCATAAATATTACCTATCTGCTCTTTTGGGGAACGTTTCACATTTACAGTGCAGGAATATCAGTTCCAACTAGTCCTTTTTCTGTTTTAAGACCCATAAACTTCAAGAAACGGTTCTAAAGTCCTGATTCATGTACTGCCTATTGATAGCTGGTGGATCACCATGAGAAGCCGGTTTCTTTGGTATTTTGACATTATCATATCCTTTATATAATCAGGAAATTGTGATATAAATTTAGATAATATTTAAAAATAAAAGGTGCATTTTGTATTCTTTATTACAAGGAAATACAATTTAAAGCTCAATTTTCTCAGACGTAATGCATTTCCTGAATCTTAAATCAGTAACACTATTTGGCATAGAAAGTTATGACAAATTTAAACACAACTAATATCAGAGCGCTGTGGTACAGACTGCATATTAAGAAACATATTTGAATGAATATATGAAAAGACAACTTACTAAAAGCCACAGGTTGCTCTAATCTTTTAATATATTCATACGATCAAATGCTTACATAGATTTATTTATTTATTTATTTATTTATTTATTTATTTATTTATTTATTTATTTATTTTATTTGTTTAGATTTAAGATAATAATCATTACATTCTGAACTTTCGGCACTTGTCATTAACTTCCTTTTTGCTAAGCTTTTCTTGTATTTTGTTTCATTTTTTAAAACATTTAGAGAAAAAAACGTTACTAAGATTTTAGCTATTGGGATTGGCAAGTTTTATCTTTCACTTTTTAACTACATTTCTTTCTACAAGTAGTCTTCGATTTGCAACTGTTTGTTTAACGACAGTTCAAAGTTATGATGGCCTCAGAAAAAGTGTCTTATGACCCATCCTCAAAGTTACAGCTGTTGCACTACTCCCAGTCACGTGATCGCAATTTAGGAGCTTGGCAACCAGCAACCAGTTGTAGTTGCTGATTGATCACAATCATGTGATCAAAATTTGTGATCTTTCCAGCTATCTTTCAATAAGCAAAGTCAATTGAGGAAGCCAGATTCACTCAGCAACTGCTTGATTCACTTAATGACCACATGATATGCTTAAAATTAGGATCCAGTCAACAAATCAACCTACGACAGAAATTCCAGTCCCAAATGAGGTTGCAAATCAAGGTTTACCTCTATTACTATATATCTTGTTTATTTCATTCTTCATGAATTAGATCGAATTATTAACTTACTGAATTTATATTTTTACTCTTCACTGTATCAAGCAAATGTTTAGCTCATGATGAAAAAGAAACCTAGATATGTTTCAGTAGGGTCTGCCAGCATTTCCGTTTCCATCCCAAAGGTGAAAGCAGCAAGTGCAAGATGGGGGGATGTATGACATCATTATTCTGATCACACACACACACACACACACACACACACACACACACACACACACACACACACACACACACACACACACACCCCTTGGCAGAAAGGCTGAAAGTTAAGAAAAGAATTGGTGCTACTTCCAAAACAATAAGAACTTTTTACAAGCCAGTAAATATTAATGCATTAATAGTTCAGAACACATGCTAGATAATCTGATTCCCCCCCCCCCGCCATTTTCAGGATCAAGGATTTCTATCGATGTTCTCTTTTTTTATCAGCTAATGAACAAATGCCTAATTTCATAATTGTGCTCTTTGTGTTTCTCATAAACAGGTTGACTGAAATCATACTCCTGCCATCTCCAGCAGCAGTTTTTAATGTAGAATGAATCCCAGTTCTTTTCCCATGAACTGAATACGAAGCATTTAAAAGAAAACATTTAAAAGTGTTGTTTCTCCATGTCATATAATATATGTGGATATATGCATAATTTTGTATTTATTTATTTAGTCATGTTTATGTGGTGCAGGGTTGTCAAATTCAAGGCCCAGGGGCCGGATCCAGCCTGGGGTGCCTCTGCCAGTGAAAACGGAGCTTGGGAGGGTGGCTCTCCCAAGCTCCATTTTCATTGGCAGAGGGTTGCAGGAGGCCATTGCAGCCGAAACGGAGCTTGGGACCCTGTTTTCACTGGCAGAGCGCTCGGGCCACCACAGACACATGTGATGTTGAGCTGGCCACGCCCACCCTGGCCACACCCATTCCAGCCCCCCAAGGTCAAATACAACCCCGATGCAGCCCTCAATGAAATCGAGTTTGACACCCCTGATGTAGTGTATATTAGAGGTGGACACCCTTTGAGAGCTGCATGCAATGAAATTTCATTTTAATGAATGCCGACTGGTGAGTACATTCAAAGTGACAATAAAGTTATTCTAAGTTCTAATACGATTTCCATCCTCCTCCCTGTTTGAATGGAATAAAACTCCAGAACAAAGACACTGAAGGATTCTAATGTTAAAACTATCTTGATCAGAGTCCTATTTTCCAATAGAACCTTAATGTGGAAACTAAAGTTAGTGTTTAATGCCCTGTTTTACCACCACCATCACAATTTCTATATTAGGCAGTATTAATGAAGACCCAGTTCATAATAGTTTATTGGTACAATAAATATCCGCTAATCAGCAGAGGTCAGGAATTATTCCATTTCACTTTATTCTGAAAGCAGTCTTGCCACTCTGTTTCAAGCATTGTTCTTATTTAAGTGGAAAGGTAGTTGATTCTTGTCTGCCTTAGTTTTAGTTGTTGCTGCAACATGTGCTTTTGTACACAGAACTCCACACAGAATTCTAAACATTATTAGTATTTTCAGAAGGAAAAAACCAAACTATAAAAACTAGAAATGAAAGGATTTCTTCCATCATTTTCTTTTTCTATGGCTGTACTCTGTTCTTTGTTCCTCACAACGTATCTTCGGGTTTAAAGAATTGACACATGTGAAGTTTACCGGTTTTCAATAGAATTCTTCTTGGGTGGGAGAACTGTCAACACACCTCTAAAAGCTAAAAGGATTGCCCAATCTTTTGTGATCAGAAAGCATGTAAGACATTAAGCAAGCAACACAAGAGAAAAAGTCAGGCAGATTAACCATAGGAGGGTCTTCAGACAAGGGCTTTAAGTTATAGGAAGTCAGATTCTGACTGAATGTTAGGGGGGGGGGAGGAGCCAGACAATGGAATCAATTGCCAAAGATAAGGTTGGGCTTTATGGAATGAGTTCAGGTGAAGAATACACCTGTCTGAGGTATTTTAATTTGGATTAGTACACTCAATGTTAGACTCAATGGCCTAACTGGCTCCTTGGAATTTTTTAATTCTATAATTATAAGCGTGCTATTTTCTATTATGCTAGATGTACTAAGGACGTGATGGCGAACCTATGGCACGCATGCCAGAGGTGGCACGCACGCCATTGCCTCAGGTCAGATCTCCGTGGTGTTTCTTTCGTGAACTTCTGTTTCTCTGCAAACGACAAAACAGAACTTCATGAAAGAAAAAGATCTTACCTCTTGCTGTGCTGCCGGTGTTGGGATGCCTCGCCTCCCGCCGGCCAGCTGGTCTTCGGGTCTCTGCTGCACACATCCACGTATGTCCGTGCACATGTCTATGCATGCGCAAGCGCGTGTTCTCACACGCACGCGCACCTTTCAGTTTGGGCATGCGCGCGCACGCAGTTTGGGCACTCGGTGTCTAAAAGGTTCACCATCACTATACTAAGGTTTCAAGATCTATATGCAAGTAATAAGAAACAGCAACAATCAAAGGAATAATTGCATACTAACATTAAGAAAAAATACTGATATTATGATTTGAGAGTAGAAGGCAGAAAAAGAGTGGATTTTCAAGGTGCCCCCCCCTCAAAAAAAAATTGGAAATAAATTTGCAACCTATGCAGCTTCTGCCGTATTTGTAGTGGGGTTGTCCCAGTCAATAGGCAGGTTGCTGGGTTTTCCATGTTATCAGGCCTATGGCTCCTGTGGAACTGGAGACATGCTTAGATGGCTCCATGGTTGGCTAATGACTATTCTTATCCTCTCTTTGCCTAAGGTTTGTACATATTTTTATATCTGTTGTTTTATTCAACAGCTGTACACTGCCCAAAGTAACTTTTTGAAAATTGGGTGGCTATACACATTTGTTTAATACATAAGTAAATAAATAATACTTTAAATGAACCTAGTGTATTTTGATTTTTTTTGAATGAATCTTCATTCAAAACTCCTTTTCATTAAGCTATACCCCTCTAATAACAGCCTCACCGCTGCATGAAAAAGCAGTTTTGAACAGCAGGAAGGTTGGTGCAGGCATTTACAATTCAAGGAAAAGCAGTGAAGTTTCTCCAGGGACATATTTGTCCCAACCATCAGATCAGTTTGAATTAATATCCCAGCGCGAGACAATATATCTGGACCTGCTCTAGTCTATTTTTTTTATTATTAGAGTTCATTGTATCCAACTCAAAAAGGATTTTAAAAAGCAATGCCTATCCTTTTACATTTGAACAAAGGACTCCTTCCTTTCATTTAATTTACTAATGCTGCTTTCAAAAGTTGATGGAGAGGCATCTCCCCATTAAGAAGGCTTCTGACAGATAGGTGTACACTCTCATTCAGCTCATCCCAGTACTCAAAAGTCTCTACCTAAATCATTATACAGCATACTCATATAATAATACAGCTATTAGCAAAGATAAGAAAAGCTCTTCCATTGACTAGCAAATCAAGTAAAGAAAAGAAAGAACTGAAAACCATACTGTAATTAAAATGTCAGCTGCCACTTTCTAAATCTACACTGAATAAAATGTGGAAACTTGAATAACGATCTCTTCTCAAGTGTCAATAATGAATTTAAACAGCATCACAGGAAAATAATCTTCATGTTCACATAATCCTCACTGCATTTAGACTGCTCTTCTGTATGTTTACTGTGCACTGCCAAACTCAGCAATCTCTATCAATCACAGGTGAAAACCACTGGAGGCAGCCTTTTGAGACCTCTTCAAGTAGAAGAGAACAGATTTGGAATGAAGGTTTAATTATTATTTCTAGCACACAACACAGCATAATTCCAATTTCTCTCCTCTCCTCAGTGTTTTACCAAATCCCATTTAATTTAATTCACATGCCATCATTATACAGTTCTCTCCAGTACAACCCATTCGCAAGAAAGAGAAAATACTTCAGATTGAAAAGCGGCAAGGTCAGTGTTACAGCTTCAGGACAACTTTTATTTTTAACCTGATTAGAGAAGAATATGCAGATACACTGCTCTAGTGCACATATCCAGTTATCAGATATCAAACCTATGGGTATAAAAAAATTAAAATGATGGATGTGAATATAAAAGAGACAGAGTCCTTCGGGAGTTGGGCGGCATAGAAATACAATAAATTAAATTAAATTAAATTAAATTAAATTAAATTAAATTAAATTAAATTAAATTAAGAGGGAAATATCACATTAACACATTTTAACTTTTATAATATTTTATTGCCTTAATGCAGACCACCCTGCATTAAGTAATTTGACTGAGAGCTATACACATCTATCATCCCTCTTCTCCTAATATTATGTTACACATGCAATTTTCTTCCTTGATCTTTATTTCTATTCACTCAATGAAGAATGTACATATTTCTAACTCATGTGAAAAATATTAGTACTAGAAGCAGCACATTTTTTAAAGCTTATTTTTTACGTTTCCTTCCTTATCTTCACTTTTAATGTAGACATAGACTTATGTGTGCTGTTCCTTCAAAATCCCAGAGCAAGAAAACAAATAAATGGGTTGCAGCATCTTCAGTAATAATGTTCATGTTTTTTAAAAACAACTTTAAGTTTAAAATAAATACATAATTATTAAATACTTGGGGAAATTTAAACAGAAAATATTTTTGACATCCAAACTGCCCCATATCGAACTAGAGAACTTATCTAAGAACCTTTTTCATGACATTCCATATAAAGCTAAAACACATCCTTTTGGATGACCTTCAAGGCAATCGCTCAAATTGCTTGATTTGAGAAGAGGAATGAAGAAAACATGTACATCCCTTTGATCCCGAATAGCGCTTTTAATGACTTCCCAAATAGAAATTAAGTTGCAATGGGAGTCAGATTAGAAGCTCAAAGTCAAATTAGTAACATATAAATGAGTTCAGTATAATTCCATAATTGAATCATGCTATTTCACATAGCAGTACTCTATTCTTTTTTTCAACCAAATAAATTATATACATTTATCTGTGAAGATATTTCAACCACCTGACTATTGATAAACATAGATATATTCAGTCTTCTGATTTTCTATTAGTTTTCATGCTTAAACACAAAGCAAAGAAGGAATATAAAGTAATGTCTTGCATGTATGCAAGACATGGTTGCTAGGCAACTAATAGATAACAAGCCTTAGAGAGAAGAAAAGTATGTTTCCAGTTCTGGTTAACTTTTACTTCACATGGAAAATCTTAGTGAAAAGCTCAAATAGAGTTCAGAGGGATGCCTTTAGCGGCTTATTTTACTGCAGTCACTCTAAGATTCTTCAAAGTACATTTGTGTCCTATTCCTCTTGATTTTTACTAAATTTATATACCATTTCTTCATCACACGGAAATATTCTTAAATGTTTTGCTCTTGCTCTGTTTATGATGCCAGGACTAAATTCATTTTTGCTTACATCATCTCCATCTTCTGTGTAAAAAATATAATTATGTAATTCTACTCTTTCCTTCTAAAAGCCATTACGGAGCCCCAGTCCAAAACTTTAATTGAAGATTACTTCCTTCTTCTTAGTTCCTATCTTCTTCGGAATTAAACATAAAACAGTTCTAGAAGTGCTAAGAAATCATTCCACAGGTCAAATCCAGAATTCCTCTAATTAGTTCCTATCGTCTTCAAAATTAGATAGTTAAAGAGGAAGGAAGTTGGACAGTCTGGAGAAACTATCTCTCTCAGAGTTTTCTTCCTCATTTTTTTCTGTAGTATATGTCAAAATGATGAGGAGACCATTTCCAGATAGGACTAGTGATGAGGAGACCATTTCAGGAAGGAGTAGAGATCTTGAAAGCCACTAGAGGTTCTCAAGAAGGCATGGAGACATTTATCACTAACCTGCTTGATAGGGAAACTTCATTTGATCACTGATAAAACTGATCAGGAAAAGATAAAAGAGCAGAAAGCAGGCTGGGGGTTATGGGAGCTGCAGTCTAAACCACAGTTGAGGAGTTACAAGTTCCCTTTTCTTGTATTAAAACAAAGAGGTGATTTTGCACTGGAAATAATAGAAGGCAAAAATACTATCTCTCTGCCAGGGTTTCAACTTAAATTGCATTAATAACTTGGTTCTCCCCCTTACCTCATCCTAAAAAAAGATTATAGCATTTTCTTTTAGAAGAAAGATGATAATTAGTTGTAATATTCAAGAATGCCTCCCCTCATCATAATTATTGAACATCACAAATATAAGAAAGTTATGAAAGCATTTTCACCCTAAAATGTATCTCCCCTAACAAAAATGCTTCCTTCCCTTCCTTATCATTGTACATATGATCCAGCTTCTAAAGCACAGCTGATCATCAGAGGGAGCAGCAATGAGAATAGGCGTTGTCTTCTTACCTGAACGCCTCTTCTCATCTGGTGGAACCAGCCTTCAGGAATTGGGTAGACCTCAGCCAATCAGATTAGGACTGAGCCAGTAATTTAAATACTCCGTAGGATCCGCCATGTTCCCAGATCTGACGAATCCCGAAACTGGACTCGGGCGTGGCTACTCAGTTCGTTGTTACCTGAGCAAACTCCTGTCACTATAGAATAAGAAACTAGGAAGAAATCTAATAATAGAAAGAAATTGAATCTCTAGCATAATTACCTAACTATATACAAGGGTGGGAACTGAAGGCTGGTTCCACCAGATGAGAAGAGGCGTTCAGGTAAGAAGACAACACCTATTCTCCATCCTGGGGTGGAACCAGCCTTCAGGAATTGGGACATACCAAAGCAGGGGTCCCAGGGAGGGTTAGCACAATTTCTGCTCCTATTGAATGTCAACTACTTGCTGTAGCACCCTCCTTCCAAATGCTGCATCCACTGAAGCAAATTTATCTATCTTGTAAACTGGGATGGTTGCGCCCAGGTTGCCGCCCGGCATACCTCTTCCAGCGAGGCTTGTGTGTTCCAGGCTGCCGATGTGGATGCACTTCTGGTGGAATGTGCCGTAATTCCTGTTGGTGCTGGCATGCCGCTGAGATCGTATGTCTTGGCGATGGTGCCCCGGATCCAACGTCCTATGGTAGCTGACGACGCCTTGTCTCCCAGGGATCTGGTGTGGAACCCCACAAAAAATGCTTCCGTCTTCCTGATATGCCTGGTGCGGTTCAGGTATATTTTGAGCGCCCTGCGCACGTCTAATGAATGCCATCATCTTTCAGATGGGTGCGCTGGTTGTGCGCAGAAGGAGGGGAGAATCAGCTCCTGAGACCTGTGAAATACGGAATTGATCTTGGGAATGAATGACGGATCGATTCTGAGAGTTACCTTGCTTGGTTGAAATATACAGAGATCCTTCCGGACTGACAAGGCTGACAATTCGGAGATGCGTCTGGCAGAAGTGATGGCAATCAGAAAGGCTACCTTCATGGTGAGGTGGCGTCGTGATGCTTCCCTAAGTGGCTCATATGGAGGCCCCGTGAGGGATGACAGGACCCGTTGCAGGTTCCAGGTTGGGTATCGATGTACCGTAGGTGGGTGTAAGTTAGTTGCTCCCCTCAGGAAGCGACGGATTGCTGGACATTGGGATAGAGAGTCATAATTGTCACATGCTAACACCGAAGAAAGAGCAGCCACTTGTCTGCGAAGAGTGTTAGGTGCTAGTCCCCTATTGAGACCGTGGTTCAGGAATCTCAAAACCTTAGGCAGGGGGATGCATAACGGTGAGAGCCCTTCCTCACTGCACCAAGCGCAGAATGCCCTCCATGTAGCTGCATAAATGTGATTTGTGGAGGGGCGGCGGGCTGCCTGCATAATGATGACGACTTCCTGGTCGTAATCCTGACTTAGAAGGTCGTTCCGCTCAATCTCCATGCAGTCAGTTGTAACCAGGCCGGGTCTGGGTGATGGATGCTCCCCTGTGACAGCAAGTCCTCTGACACTGGCAAGCGCCATGGTCTGGTGACCGAGAGAGCCTGGAGGTCTGCAAACCAAGTTCTTCGTGGCCAGAACGGGGCTATGAGGATTATTTCTGCCCGCTCCACTAGAATTTTGTGAATGAGCTCCGGAATCACTGGTAATGGTGGGAATGCATATAGGAGCTCTTGAGGCCACTGGCACCTGAGGGCGTTCGTCTGCTCCGCCCCCGGCGACTGGAATCGTGTGAAGAACCTTGGTAGGTGGGAATTGCTGGGAGTGGAGAAGAGGTCCACCAGCGGCTGACCGAGTCTCTGGGCTATCTGATGGAATACGCGGGGGTGGAGTCTCCACTCCGCTTGATCTACCTGAGTGCGGCTGAGCCAGTCCGCCTGCGAGTTGTGAATCCCTGATATGTGGTCTGATGTGATCGACCGTACGTGTCTCTCCGCCCACAGTCCCAGACTCATTGCTTCGGCCTGGAGGGATTTGGATTTGGTACCCCCTTGGCGATTGATGTGTGCCTTGGTGGAAATGTTGTCTGTGAGGACCAGAACATCGGAGTCCAAGACCAGGTGCCGAAAGTGTTTCAGAGCCAGGGATACTGCTCTCAGCTCCAACCAGTTGATGGAGTGTGCTGCCTCCCCCGGTGACCACTGACCTTGAGCTATGAGTCCCTCCGAGTGAGCTCCCCAGCCTGTCAGACTTGCGTCGGTTGTAATCGTTCTTCTGTGTGCGACCCTGAACGAGGTGCCTTTGGATATTGCTGAGGAAGTCCACCAATCGAGCGACCTTTGAACCTGTGAGGGAAGTTGAACTTTCATAGAAGATGAGCCCTGACCAGCTTTCTGGAATGGTAACAGGAACCATTGGAGTTCCCTTGCGTGTAAGCGAGCCCATGGGGTGATTGCTATGCAGGAAACCATCTTCCCCAGGAGGGAGGATAATGATTCTAGGGATGACTTCTGTTCCCCCCGTATCTGGGTGGCTAACTGACTAATGCTGTCCTGCCTTTCTGAGGAGAGGCAGACCGTACAGTCAAGGGAATTGATCACTGCTCCCAGGTGCTGTATGGACGTGCACGGGTTGAGAAGGCTCTTTTCCCAGTTAATGGAGAACCCGTGTTCCTGGAAGATGTCTATGATGATTTCCACATGCTGTTGAGCCAAACCTTTAGAGGGAGCATGTACTAAGATATCATCCAAATAGCAATGGATACGGATAGATTTGGTCCGCAGCCTGGCCGCCAGGGCCGCCATTATCTTGGTGAACACCCTGGGGGCTGATGAAAGGCCGAATGGAAGAGCCCTATATTGATGATGTTGATTGTTGTAACAAAATCTTAGGAAACGCCTATGGGGTTTGAATATAGGGACATGTAGGTATGCTTCCGTGAGATCTAGGGATGCCATGTAATCCCCCTGGCGTATTAGAGAAAGAATGGAAGACAGGGAGTGCATTTTGAAACGTCTATACACCAAATATTTGTTTAATCTTTTCAAGTCCAGGATGGCTCTCCAACCCCCTGATGACTTTGGGACCACAAAAAGGATAGAATAGAAACCCCGCCCCCGCTGGGAGCGTGGTACTGGCTGTATGGCCCTAATGGAATCTAGGTGTTTAATTGCTTCTTCCATCAATTTACGTTTGGAGTAGACAAAGGAAACTGAACACTTAATGAAGGATCTGGGTGGGAATGAGATGAATTCCAACTTCAGCCCCCTGTGTACGGAGTTCCGTACCCAGGAGTCCTGAGTTGAATGCTCCCAGGCCTGCCAAAACTGGGCAAGCCTGCCCCCTATGGGGGCACTCCTGGAACTACCATCTGCCTCTGCGGAAGGGTCTGCCTGAAGGAGCCCCTCGCGGTTGTTTACGAAAATGCTTCCCCCTGCCACCCCTATCTGGTTGTCTCTGCCTTGAGGAGTACTGACCTGGGGACCGGGCGGAGGAAGATCCCTGGTCAGAGGGACGAAAGGGCCGCCGGGTGTACGGTGTGGATCTTATGAACCCCTTGCGTGTGATAGAGGGCAGGACCTTTCTCTTGTCGCTGGTCTCAACGAGGAGAGGTTCCAGTGTGGCTCGGAAGAGTGATCCTCCCTTGATGGGCCCCGCTGCCAGCTTCCATTTGTGACGTGGGTCTGCCTGCCACTTCCTGAGCCAGTGCAGCCACCTGGCCACTATGGAGGAATTCATTGCCGTAGCTGCAAAAACGTGATGCTTGCAGAGACGTATCTGCCCAAAACTGCACCGCTGCAAATATCTTATTGATGTCCTGTTGAGCCCTCGTGTTTGAGGGTGGGATGTGATCCTGAAGCTGCTCCAGCCACGAAAGAGTCGCGCGCGCGAAGAAGGAGGATGTGGAGGATGCTTTCACTGCCCAGGCTGCTGACTGGAAATTCTTGACCAGTGTCTGATCCATGCGCATTTCCTCTGGTTTCAGGATCTCCTCTGGTTCCCCCGGGACTGTTGTGGAAGAATGCAGTGCCCTTATGGGCGCATCTACTGTGGGGACTGAAAGTAAGTCAGAGAGGTTAGGTGCAACGTTATAAAATTTCTTGTCCTGTGAGGAAGCGGATGGGCCGGCCGCTGGAGTGGTTCTGTGTTTCTCCACCGCATCTACGAACAGCTGCGGGATAGGAATAAAGTCCACCTCTGGCCTGGATTCTAGATAGAAGTGATTAGGTTGTTCCTCTGCATTTGAGTCATTAATAACTTTTGGTAATTTAATCCTGGCCACTGCCTGAGCCTTGAGTAATAAGGACCTAAACAGGCTAGGTGGAAACAGGCCCGATGTGGGAGGCACCTCCTTGGGGACCTCCTCATCCTCTGATAGATCCCATTTGGAATCATCCTCTCTAGGCTCCTCATCTTTAGGATTATCAAGGACTGATTCATCAGAAGAATCCTCTGAACTATGTTTATTGGATGGGCGTTCCTTCCTGCTGGCAGCTCTCTTTGCACCTCTAGATGATGATGAGGTGGAGGCCGCTGTGGAAGACCCTGCTCTCGATAGGTTGTCTAATCTGTCTGCAATGGCCTGCTCTAGTACCTGTTCCATCAATGCTCTAAGATTTGAAGTGTTGATCACTGTTTGTTCTGTCCCAGGTGCCCCCTGTGTCTGTGATCTGGGTTGCTCTGCTGTACATGCACGGCCCCATGGATCTCCTCTGGATCTGGCCAGAACATCAGCATCCATATCTAATGGATCCATTCCTATTGCCCCCGGTTCCTGACTGGGGCACTCCTCTTGGGCCTGAGAGCTTTCCACCTCTGCTTGGGCCTTATCACTCAATTCTTCTAAAATCCTCTCCTCTGCCTCTCCTCTGCCTGAACTGTGGCTTTTGATGGGGCCTTGCGGGGGGGATCGCTCTGGTGAAGAGGCTGTATCCTGTTCTGATGAGTGATTGGATTTTTTTGATCGTTTGCCTGATGCTTGAGCCTCTTTTGAGCTCTTGCCCACCATCCTGTGGTTGTTGGCTGGGGGTGGAATGAGGAAGGCTCCGCCCCTCCTAATCTTTCCAAAGATGGGCGCCCCCTGGCACGCCACGTGGAGGTCTCTTTAAATGGCCCCTTTAGGTTGGCACCACGTGTTCTGCCCCACCGGTCCGCCCGAGAAGGCTCAGGTTGTTTCGGCTGTGCTGCTAGCCCTTGGCCCGAGATGACTCAGGGCTGCTAAGAAGCTGGGCCTGGAAATGGTTCCCCCCCCCCATTTTCTTCAACTTCTTCTACTGGATGCTGCAAGAAAACTCAGCAGCATCCTCTGCCTTGCTCTGCTCCTGCGCAGAGGGGGCTGGCAGTGTGTGTGGGGGGAATCCCAGCGGCCTATATCGCCCTGGAGCAATTGCCGCCTTGCTGCCCTCCTGCTGAGCCTTTGTGCTTGCTTCCAAGATCGCAGCAGGAAGAGGGCGGGGGCAGTGGTGCTGGAAACTCCAGCTGGAGCGCGGAATTTAAACGAGGGAGAAGATGCCTGCCTTGCTTCTGTTCTTCGTTCGTTCCTCCCCCTCCTTCTGTCCCCCGGTAAGAAACAGGCCCACGCTGGCAATCGGCCGATTCCCTGCTTTCCTCCCCCCCTCCGAGCTGAACCCTGCTGAAGGGAGATTGTCTCAAGTTTCCCTGCCGTTCCCAATGGTAAACAGCGTAGCAGGCTGCTTGGAGGAAGAGGGGGGGCTGGGGGGGAAGGAGGGGGGGAGCCGGATCACGCTCTCCAAACCTTGCCGGTGTGTTGCTGTGAATTCCTCCGATGGCGATTTGGCTATCCAGTCCTCAAATGGACCTCTGTTTAAGAGGATTCCTCTTCCCTTCTCTTCTTTTTCTTCTTTTCTTCTTCTTGTTTTTTTTTTAAATAAAATAGGTTAAGGAAGAGATAACTGATAGGGTGGGAAGACCTAGGAAGAGAAAATCCTCAACAAGAAGGTAAGAAAGGTTAATAAAGGGAAAGAAAGGCCCTAAGGGCAAAGAAGTTTTCAGGACAGGAGTTTGGCCACGACCTTCCTGTTGAGTGGACCAAGACAGATCTGGGAACATGGCGGATCCTACGGAGTATTTAAATTACTGGCTCGGTCCTAATCTGATTGGCTGAGGTCTACCCAATTCCTGAAGGCTGGTTCCACCCCAGGATGGAGAAAAGCAGGCAAAGCGCAGAAGATAACTTCACTCGCTAGTGCCTCATTAGGGCTGAAAAAAAGCTTCAAAAAAGCTACATTCGGAGTATAAGACGCACCCAAATTTTCAGCCTCTTTTTGGGGAGGAAAAAGTGCATCTTATACTCCGAAAAATACGGTATTTCATATTGCAGTCTATGAAAGAGTTTATTTTACTATGTAGGGGCAAATTTTAAAAGCTTCATAAAGACTCCACAACAAGTGCACAACCTAACCAAGGAATACTTGACCTAAAGCTCATTTGTGAACTTCGCTCACATGGATCAAAACAATGTAATGAATTTTACACTAGCCTAGGAATAGTGTTCTAAAACTAGCAGAAGCTTTGCAAATAGGATGACATCACTTGATACAATCTAAATAAAACAATCTGGAAGCTGTTGAGAGATACACAGTGGAGAAGGTTTCCTTTTGCCAGCTTTATAGTATAATACAAGAATAATATTTAGTTCAAGACTGAAGCAGCTATACTTGAGAAAACTCCAGTGTAATAAATAGAAGATGGTAAAGGACCAGAGGTGGTATTCAGCCGGTTCGGACCTGTTCGGGCAAACTGGTAGTAGCGACCTGCAGGTGGGCCTGCCCAACCGCCCCGGTGCTATGCCGTTCTATTTTGCCATGTTTTCAAGCCGCATGCATGTGTGCAAGCCGCACGTGCGAGCAAAGCGCATGCACAGAAGGCTGCACGCATGCACACTCTCTCACATTTTCTGTGCTGGACAAACCGGTAGGTAAATTATGTGAATCCCACCTCTGTGAAAAGAGGACAAAAAAGAATAGGGTTGACTTGGCAAAAACTGCAGATCCCCAGCTCCTATTTCAATTAATCCAGGTTTTTTTAGCCTATTGACCTGTTTGTTTTGCAGCTTAAACAGTCTTGGAGGAGAAATTAATTTGGATGTAAGCAGATTATCATTATTTTTGCCAATAGATTTATTTCAATGTTTGGCAGCCTTTTTTTAAAATAGAAAATCAGGACAATCATCTAATTATATACCTCGAAGAATATGAGAGCAGAACTCTTCTATACCACCCAAAGTTAAAATATCCTGGAGAGAAATGGGATCAGAAATATATGTATGCAGTTTTTCATTTGGCCTTAGGCTGAAAGAAAACAAGAAATGCTTTTTCCTTGAAAGGGAAAGTAAAATTAATGTGTAAAGTAATATAAAATGATGTATCAAAATAAATGTAAATGTAAAATGTAAATAGATGTAAAGTAATATACAACAAGTATAAAATTGTAAATAGAAATAAGAATGTTTAAGTTAAGAATAATAGCCTTAAATATGGAAAATGTAGAAGTGCCGTTGGATTACCTGAACGGTCTTCTCTGTGTCCTGCGGGGAGAGTCCAAGCATGGGAACAAACTCTGGTCAGTTGTTAGGTACTGAGTTTAATTTTAGCTTGAAGTACGTCCTTTATCTGCTTTTCCAGTCAATTTTCAAACGAAGGCGTAGACAAATATCCAATGTAGAACATGTCCAAGTAGTAGGGTCACGACCCTGGTCCACACAAAGCCAGGGAGGGTTTGGACTCTCCCCGCAGCACACAGAGAAGACCGTTCAGGTAATCCAATGGCACGTCTCCTGTGTGCTGCTAAGGAGAGTCCAAGCATGGCATATACCCAAGCTTAAGTCTCGTGGGCGGGAGAAGGCTGGTCCATGGGAGCAGAAGTGGAGCAGACCCTCTGGAGCATCCGCCTGCCAAAGGCAGCCTCAGCAGAGGCAAACAAGTCAAGTTTGTAATATCTGACAAACGGGGAAGGTGAAGACCACGTAGCAGCTCTGCATATTTCTTCAATGGAAGCCTGCGTGGCCCAGGCTGCTGAAGTGGCCGCGCTACGGGTGGAATGTACGGTGATCCTGCCAGGGACCGGCCTGGACTGACCCTCATAGGGCCTGGTGATGCACGGGAATCTGCCAAGGGTAGGACACAGAGAATTCCACCAGGTCCGCAAACCAAGGGCATCAGGGCCAATGAGGAGCAATCAGCAGTAACTCCGCCTCCTCCGCTAGCATCTTCCGGATCACCCTCGGAATGAGGGGAAGGGGAGGAAAGGCATACAAGAGCCCCACCAGGCATTGACCCATCGGGCATTCCGCCCCCTGGGATGGGAAGTGGGAAAAGAACCTGGGAAGTTGCACATTGAGATGAGTCGCAAACAAATTCACCACCGGCCTGCCGAACATCCAGGACAATGTCTCGAAGAGAGCAGGATGCAGACGCCACTCAGCCGGGTCCAAGGTGAAGCGACTCAGCCAGTCCACCTGCACATTCGAGATGCCCGATATGTGTTCCACTCGAATAGATTTTATGTGCTGCTCTGCCCAGCGTCCGAGCACCTCTGTCTCCCCCATGAGGTGTGTGGATCTTGTGCCCCCCTGATTGTTGATGTGGGAACGGGTCGCCACATTGTCCGTTAGGATGAGGACATGACAGTTTGACACTAGTAGCTCGAAATATTGTAGAGCCAAGGACACAGCTCAAAGCTCCAACAGGTTGATGTTGGCGTTGACCAAGTCCGCAGGCGACCAATGACCATAGGTCATCTGGGAGCAGGTGTGAGCTCTCCACCAAACAGACTGGTGTCTGTCGTAATAGTCACCCGAGCAGGCTCTTTGAAGAGGCAACCTTTCTGAAGAGCTGGAGACGACCACCATTGCAGCGAACGAAGGACCGCTGGAGACACTCTCACCAATGTGTTGGAATGGCTGGTTCTTGCCCATTGGTACGGAAGTAGGATCCATTGAAGAGCTCGAGCGTGCAGCCTGGCCCACGGTACCATGTCGATGAAGGAGATGAACTTCCCCAGCAACTGGGAAAGTAGGGACAAGGGCACACGCTGCTGCTGATGGACAATCCGCACCATGGAAGTAATGCTGTTGCAGCACTCCGGCGACAGAAAGACCTCACAGGTCACTGTATTGATGATGGTACCGAGATGCAGGAGCGAGGTGGTGGGAGCCAGGTGACTCTTTGGAAAGTTCACCAAGAAGCCGTGTGCCTGCAAAGTCCGAATAGTGAACAGGAGGTCCTCTTGAGCACGTTGGGGCGATGTTGATTGTATAATTATGTTGTCCAAGTAACAATGGAGACGTAATGGATGTGCCCTCAGGTACGCCGCCACAACATCAAGGAGCTTAGTGAAGGTCCTGGGCGCCGATGAAAGGCCAAATGGCAGGGCTCGATATTGAAAGTGAGTCCCTGCGAAACAGAACCTCAGGAACCTCCTGTGTGACGGACATACTGGCACATGGAGGTAGGCCTCCTTGAGGTTGATGGAAGTGAGCCAATCCTGCTGTCTGATGCATCCCAAGATGAACCTGGAGGATTGCATCTTGAAGCGCTTAAATGCTATGTACACATTGAGCTGCTTCAAATTGAGGATGGCCCTCCATCCCCCCCCAAACTCTCGAGGACTAGGAATAGAACAGAATAGAATCCTAGCCTCTCCTGTCCTGGAGGCACCCTCTCTATGGCCAAAATCTCTAATAGGTGGTGTATCTTCTGCTCCATCAACGTCCGTTTGGTGGGGTCAGGTGAAATGGGGCACCGGATGAACCGACAAATTCTATAGTGAGGCTGAATTTGATGGTTTGTAATGCCTAGGCATCTGAAGACGTGAGCTCCCATTGGGCAGTAAAATGTTGAAGCCTGCCACTAATGAGAATAGCCTCTCTGGAGTAATTTAGATCTCCGAAAGCCCAGAAACCCGGATCCCCTGAAGTGGCGTATCGGCTGGGTGAACTGCCTGCCCCTATCCTTGGCAGTGGACCTGTCCTGCTGTCTGTCAGCCCCCTGGAAATACGACCTCTGGGACTGGGAGCCACCAAATGAAGACTTGGACCAAAAGGGCTGCCAGCAAAATAATGGAGTGGAACGCCTGTCAGCCCTTCTATGTACTCTGGGCAAAACCTTGTGCTTGTGCCTATCCTCCACCAAGATTGAATCGAGGGAGTTGCCAAATAAGCGATCCCTCGTGAAGGGGGCAGCAGCCAGGCGCCATTTAGAGCATGCATCAGGCTGTCAATTGCAGAGCCAAAGCATGCGGCAAGATGTGACACTAGCTGCCATAGCTCTGGATGCGAATTTAGCGGAGTTAAGAGTCGCATCTGTAGAGAACTCAGCCGCAGCCAATAACTTGTTTAAATTCTGGTGGAGACGGGAATCCTCCGGGCCCAATCTAGACTGCATTTCCCTGATCCACATGATTGAGGTCCGGTTAAAGAACGATGCAGCCATAGCTGCCCTCAAGGACCAAGCGGCTGCTTGGTGTGACTTTCGCAGTATAGACTCGGCTTTCTGGTCGTCAGACCTAAGGCTTTCTGACACTTCAGATGGAAAGACAGCCAAAGACACCAGATTGGCCACAGGAGTGTTCTCAGTGGGAAGCTGCAACAGCTCGTCTATCTCTGGGCCGAACCCATAAAATTTGTGTTCCGCCGAAGTTGGGCCAGGAGCGCCGGAAGGATGGCTCCAAGATCTTTTGATGGTCTTGATGAAAATTTTTGATGTTTGGGAGAAATTCGGTCTCTCGTTCGCGCTCAGAGAAGAAACCGGCAGCTGGGTCAATGCCCACAGATAGTTCAGAAGACTTTGCAGCTACCCCAAGGTTTGCTGTGAGCTTGGCTTTGTGGAGCAGCGTCTAGGAGCTGAAGTGGTGCAGTGGTTAAATGCAGCCATTGCAGGCTGACTGCTAGTTCAGCAGTTCGGCTGTTCAAATCTCACCGGCTCAAGGTTGACTCAGCCTTCCATCCTTCCGAGGTCGATAAAATGAGGACCCAGATTGTTGGGGGCAATATGCTGAACTCTGTAAACCGCTTAGAGAGGGCTGTAAAGCACTATGAAGCGGTATATAAGAAAAGTGCTATTGCTATTGCTATTGCTATTGAACAGGGCTGGTTTGAAAAGCCCTGTGAAGGCTGGCTGGTCTGGAATCAGACCGTTGTCATCAGACAGCTTCTCATCCATCACGCTCCCTTCATCCCGGACAGATGCCTCGCCAAGCTCTGATGCGTGACATGAAGAAGCCTCACCCACGTTGGACCAAACTTCCTGCATAGGGACAGGAATGGCCAGATAAGGAGACTGTTGTTGGAGGCCTGTGGCAAGCCCTGTGAGTAGGCATTGGCTATCATGTCTTGTAATTCTGGCAGAACTTGTTGCCAGGCCACAACCCCAGGGCAGAGGCCCACCACTGTGGGGGTAAAGGTAGCCAAAAGAGGTGCTCTTGAAGAAGAGGGGGTTGGGTCTGGGGCAAGAGTGGCCCCACGGAGCGGCATCTCCTGTGAGGGGGTCTTTTCAGGGTCCATGACCTGAGCCACAGAAGGATGGTCTGGAGACAAATCTCTCTCAGTAGCAGTTCCTGTAGGCACAGGTGGGTTTGCAATCTATAGTGGAGAAGCTACCTGAGATGGTGAAGGCAGCAAGACAGGGGTGCCTGCAGCTGCATCAAAGGTTAAGGTGCCTGAGACAAGGCACCTCAGGCCTGCTTTTGGGCCTTCTCAAATTGATTTTCCAAGGCCCGAAGCCTCCTCTCAGCATCTTTAAGGGCCACTGTAGATGATGACAACCCAGAAGCCTTGGCCTTCTCCTTAGAGGAGGTATGGCTTTTAGATGTGGCCTTCTTGGGGGCAACAGAAGGGGATGCCTCCTCCCCCGTGAATTTATCAGATTTGCCAGCCATATTAGATGGTGAAGTAGGCAAATGACTAGAACCCCAACTCTGACAACGGGACTGGCTTAATGAAGGGGAAGTCCCCAAGAATCCAGTAAGGAGTGTAGTCCTAGGGCAGTGACTCCGGAGTTAATTAAGTTGGGATGGGAGGCGGGAGGCCCACGGATCTGCGAGGGCAGCACTCACCCACACCTCTCACTATGCAGAGCAGCCAGCGAAGGGTTGAATTGCCAACAAGGAAAAGAACATGACCTTCCTGTGAGAGAATGCTCACAAAATGGTGATTGAAGCCTTGCCATTGATAATGGCTTTTAAAATGGCCGCCGGCACACTCAGTGCCCAGAAACTGCTGCTTAAAATGGCTGCTGCAACTCTGCCTGGCAACAGACGACTCGCTGCTTGCAATTAGCAGGCTGTTATGGCCGCCACAAAATCTGCCCGGCAACAGGCAACAAAATGGCCACCACCAGAAACTGAGGCAAAACGAGCCTCATGGCCTCAATTAACAGCAGCAAAGGCAGATGCCGATAATGGGACTTGTCGGGAATGCAGGAAACTGCCTGGACCGTCACCACCAGCAACAGAGGAGGGACGAACCCTTGCTGCTGTAAACACTCCACTCCATGCCCCAGGAGTTTAGCCCATGTGGGGCAGGGACTCCGGCTGCCTTTGAAGCTGGGCAGTGGCAGTTCTTGCCAGCGTACCAGCTAACTGTGCACCCCCGGCAACAATAGCGGCTCCAGGACAATGAGGCAATCTCGAAAACATCCTCAATAATGTGGAGGAGAAATACAAGCTGAGAAGAGTCCAAGCTGGAAAAAGTTCAGTCGTTTTAAAACAGGAAACCTGGAGAGAAAATACAAACGTCCCTTCTACTCGACTGAGTTTTGAAAACTGACTGGAAAAGCAGATAGAGGGCGTACTTCAAGCTAAAATTAAACTCAGTCCCTAAACGACCAGAGTTTGTTCCCATGCTTGGACTCTCCTTAGCAGTGCACAGGAGAATGAAGAAGATACTTCCGATAGCGACAAGCTGTATTAGTGAAATTATGCTTTGTCTTTTTTAATGTGAAAAAACTCAATAAAACGTATTTTTAAAAAAGAAATGCCTCATGCTTCCTTTCAGTAAGTACAATATCCTGACAATTTCTTTGATTTAAAAAGACTAACTAATACTTACTTTCTTTTCCCATATACTGAAGTCACTATTGTTACGCAAAGATGATCACATGCTCTCTGGGTGGTCCAATTTTTTTGTCAACTTAATCAATACAAAGGGACCCATTTTTTTTATAAGAATAAGGTACACTTTGCGTTGGGGCTATAGATATAAATGATAAATTCCTAAAATATGTATTTCATAACAGCTGTGTTGAAAGAACTTTAACTATAAGTAGGAAATGCTATGGTACAATCAAGTTGTTATGGCAACTAGAAGAGTCAGATAGAGAAAGAGACAAAGAACATGCACTGCTGTAATCCTGCCAACACCATAATCCTGTTATTAAAATTTATTAAAGAGCTGACATTCCTACAGCTGATCTTTAAAAAAATGCTTAATGATGGCACTATTGCTAGAATTCAGGCTGGCAATAACTGCCTGCCCTGCATTTAATTCAGAATGGGGTGATAATGCATTGTTTTCTAAACATTAAAGTAAATCTACATTGTTCTAACACAATTGAAAGGCTGCAACTTGCCATTCATCAGAAGGTTTACCAAGAATATGAAACCGAGTGACCAACCTCCAAAGAACCCCGAGTCTTCACACTACCATTTTTCCCAACTTAAAACTGTTTGCAGTCCTTTGCAGTAAACCTATTCTTGCAGTCAAGGAGATCCTGAAATAAGAAGCAGCCTTATATTTATATCCTGCCACTCAGAACGGTTAAGCAAGCTTTGATGGTTCTCTAGAGGATTGAGGAAAAGATGTCAACAGTATGTTGATGACACCTGCTATTTATTTCTCTGTGATGTATCTGAATCAGGAGAGATTTTACATAGCCCATACCACTGCTTCAAAGAAGCGGTGGACTGGACAATGGTCAATAAGAATCAATCAATAAGTCAATCCGAATGCCAACAAGATTGAGGCATTGTGAATGAGTAATTTCCAGTCTAGCATTAGAAGAGGTGCCTGTTTAAAATAGAATTTTATTCACTCTGTTGTTCACAATTTGCAAATGCTCCTGCATTCATTATTATTGCTGGGAGCCTACACAATTTCTGTAACTATGAGCACCTATTAACAGCTATGCTTTTCTCAGCTACGGTGATTCAAACAATGATAATCTCAAGACTGAATCACTATAATGCATATAGAACTGCTTGGCAGCCCTGAAGATGCTCCCCAAATGGGTTCAGGGCTGACTGAAGGGTCTGTTACTTGGAACCCTGACACTGCTCTTGAAACACATCATGAAGCTACAGCTACCAAAGAAGCTATTTCGTTATTTACTTATTTGGAGTATTTGTAAACTGTTTCAGTTATAAGACTCTTAATAACTATGTTGCTGCTTGGGGTTCTTAATTACATTTGCAAAAGATAAGCACTGGCTGCTGGTCCTCTGTGGAGCAAAATTCAAAATTCAAGTGTTAATTCAGAAAAATATCTTGAGGCTCAACTACAGGGAAGGTTTTGCTCTCCATAGTGCAGATTGCAGATGGCTGATCAGTGGCAATTTTGAAGTGGGCTTTCTCTCTTGCCCCATGGAATATCAATTTACGAGAGCATGGCAACAGCATGTTTTAAGCATTAATGCATGTTTTATATTAATTCCCTCTATTCTTTTTAATGGATAGTTTTTATTTATTAGCACAGTTTTATGAGGTTTGCCATAAAAAGTGGTTGCAAATATTTCACATAATTATATTTAAAAAGAAGGACTTTGTGACTATGAGTGCCTATGCACCAAAGACAAATTCCTTGTGTGTCCAATCACACTTGGCCAATAAAGAATTCTATTCTATTCTATTCTATTCTATTCTATTCTATTCTATTCTATTCTATTCTATTCTATTCTATTCTATTCTATTCTATTCTATTCTATTCTATTCTTATACAAATGTATCTTTTCTTTTATGTACACTGAGAGCATATGCACCAAAAACAAATTTCTTGTGTGTCCAATCACACTTGGCCAATAAAGAACTCTATTCTATTCTATTCTATTCTATTCTATTCTATTCTATTCTATTCTATTCTATTCTATTCTATTCATATACAAATGTATCTTTTCTTTTATGTACACTGAGAGCATATGCACCAAAAACAAATTCCTTGAGTGTCCAATCACACTTGGCCAATAAAGAATTCTATTCTATTCTATTCTATTCTATTCTATTCTATTCTATTCTATTCTATTCTATTAAGCTACTGTATGTTTTCCTCAGCTCCTGTGATTCAAACATTGATAATCTAGAGACTGGATTATTGTGAAACATATAGAACTGCCTTTGGAACTGATTATGAAGCTACAACTGTGAAGCAAGTTTTGGACTCAACTTGTACTTTTTATCAGTTAAAACCAGATCTCCCTATGGAAAAAGATCAAGAACTCTGGCTTGAGAAATAAGAACTATACATAAATACAGAAACAATGTAAAGGGAAAAATGGAGGTCAAATGAATCTTTGATTAATTGTAGGACAAAAATATCTTTGGTGTCCAATGGAAAAAGAATATCTGCCCAAAGAAAGAACAAATGCTGAATATCAGTTGAAGGTTTTAAAATAAGAACAAGGACCTGATGGTATTGAGTATACTTATGTTGGAAGATGACAAAATAGAATAGAATAGAATAGAATAGAATAGAATAGAATAGAATAGAATAGAATAGAATAGAACAGAAGGATTAATAATATAATCTTAAGGAAAGAAGGAAAATCTCAGACAAATTTTTGACCTCTTGGCTCTGTCGAAACTGACTGATAGCCAATCTAATGGTATTCCAATTAATGAATTTTCTTGAAGGTGCTTATTTTCTATTTTTTTAATCTGGAAGGAACAACTTGAAGGTTGGACAATGATTTAGAATCAGGGAGGGATAGGAACATATTAGCAATTCCTTAGAAATAACTCATTTTCATATAATCAGTGTAGGGACCACATAATTCTTGCTAATGCAACTAATGGAGGAAACTAGATTCTGACTACTTTGCAATCCTCCATATGCTACTATGTTAGAACCAAATGTACTGTATCAGAAGTAACTTTAGCAAAATGAAAAAAGAAAACACCATTACACATTGAGAACCAACATGTCTGAGCAAGCAGATCTACAAACAACGACAATGATGCCAAAAGGGTGACATGTGCGGGAAGATGGAATCATAAAAATACTACAGTCATGTACTTGTACCGGTATCAGGATACTTCCAAAATTAAATAAGGACAAAGTATAGAAACATGAGGATCTGACAGAGCGATAGCAGGTTCTTTTATCTCCCCAAAAAAGTAGCAGCCATCTGTATATTCAATGAAATTTAATTTATGAAAACCCAGAGTACCCACATCTATAGACCAGGTAGTACCATACTAAATTCTAGCTCATTACTTGCAATATTGGGAAGTATGTTAAAATCATCAATAGCTCCTCCCATGAAACAGCTTTTCCTAAGGAATGACAATGGGTCAGCCTCACTAGGTAGCCCAGACCAAGAAATCAACTTAACAAGGAGGCTTTTATTGAGATTAGTTTGAATAACAGAACCTTGTAAGTCTGATGATTCCGTACCTTCTTCTCCTTCTCATAGTTAAGTGAATTAGCAGGACTTTTATCTGAGCCACTTCCAAATGTTATTTTCTTATGGATTTAAAAGAGATTCTAGCCCCTTTTGCCTAAGTAATGTGGTTCCTGTACATCTCTATCAAGGCCATCTTCTTTACTCTCTACACAATGGGCATTTGCTAAAACGTATTTATTTATCTACAATTGCTTTTACGTTGCTGTTATTCAACAAACTGAATAATGAAACTGTTAAAATGTTGTAATTATGGAAGGACTCTGGAGACTGGTGAAATAAGTGAAAGTTTTATCACAATGCTGTTTTTATTGAAGTTACTGTGATTGGTTGTATTTTTTGTTATTATTTATCTATTTTGCTGACTGTTACACTACGAAGAAGTGACATAAATAAATATAAATAAATACCTTTAACTCACAAAGAAAGAGTTTTCCAGTCTTCTATTATATCATCATCACCTTCGTCATCATCTGGTTTCTCTGTAGATCATGTACATTTTTCTCATATTATTATCAAATGCAACCTCTTCATACAGGCCAGTAAGATTAAAAAAGGTAGGGCAGATTAACTAAGCAATGTAGCCATATTGTGCTTCTAGAGTCATTTGGCAATCCCTGAGGAATGACTAGCTTTTCACATCATAAATAAGAAATCATTCAGATTTCCTTGCCTGAAATAGGTTCCAAGGAGCTCTATTTTTCAAGTTGTAATGACAAACTATATAGGTAAGGAAGGCTGAGAAATGTCTCTTAATATTTTTTATCTGTCTAGAGAAAAATTCCGCAGCTTTATGTTAAGCTCTTTTACTCTAAGGATTTTATTGCTTTTTAGGAGTTAATATCTACAGCTACATCAAGCTCTCTCTCATTTTTTCTTGTAGCTTCATGAGATAGACATTTTATTAAGTCATATTATTCCTACTTTTCCTTGTGATTTTTTTTAAATTTTATTTATTTATTACAAATGCCTTTATACTGTATCCATCTATGAATCTAAGGGACTTTACAACAAAGACTGTAATGTATAAAATTACAGTAATTCACAAATTATCCAACAATCAAACATACTAAATTTTAAGTTGCAATACCATTCAACATAAAGATTACACCTTAAAACAAAAACAAATTTCCTTGCAATGCAAAAGCACCCACGTTCATTCCAAACATCTATCTTGCCTAAATCTCAAACACACATTGAAAGATCCACATACTGCATTTTAAATATTTCCTAAATATTAGACAGGAGTTTGAAATTCTTATATGCCGTGGGAAATCATTCCCAAGAGAGGAGTTGCTACTCTGACTGCTCGCCTCTGGGTCTCCTGGACTTGCCTCCTAAGGGGCTGGGGACTTGGAAGTGAGCATGACAGTCACCGCTAGTGCATTCTTTCAATGTGTATTTCCCATTGTGTGCCCACTTACTCTCTTGTAATCCCTTCCTCCCCAATAACAAACATTGATTCTCTTCGTGCTAATTATCTTAACACTAGGGTGAGCATTCCAAAACTTGGAAGAATGGGGGGAAAGGAAAGCTGAAGTAAAATTATAAGCACAGTCACAGACCACTGCATTTAGTGGTTACTAAGTTACTGGTCTCAATTGTGGTTGCTAAATGAGGACTCCTGAATTATAAGCAGTTAAAAGCCCAAAGGTGCTTTTCAAAAGACAACTGGGCCTTCTTAAGTTTTTCTTGAAAATGTTTCACCTGTCACCCAAGAAGCTTCTTTAGTTCTGAATTCCCCACCATTCAGTCAGAACTGAAGAAGTTTCTTGGGTGAGAAGCGAAACATTTTCACGTCCAGTTGCCTCTTAAAAAGTACCTTTGGTGCAACCATGATCTGGGTGATTGAGAATCTCCATAGAGATTAAGCAGGCAAAATCTATTTAGAACACATGATCTTAAAGATAGGGAAGCACCAAAGCATGTAGGACTTCAAGTGTAATCACCAGTATCCCGAATCTCACCTAGTAACAAATTTATAACCAGTACAGCACCTGCAACTGGTATCCTAGTTAGCATGCAAGCCACTGCGCACTGTCACCGGTATAGTTTTCATATACCTATTGCAAGTGTTCCTTTAAAATGGTCTTCAAAGGAAGTCCCATTAAGAGTACACTACAGTAGTCCACTTGTAGGTGTGCAGTTAACAATAACAATATATATAATGGCTAAAATCACAGCAATCACTTGTGAGATGAAGGTCAGCACGATTGTAGTTGGCACTCTCCACTCCATTTTAACGTATTTTCTTATTAAGAATTGTAAACTAAATTAATATAAACGCTAGGAACATTTAATTACATAACAAAATTAAATTAAAATCATTTGCCTTACTTTTGTCTATAATATAAAAAGGATGACTAGAGAAAAGAACCACATGTGATTCCATCACTGTATTCTCAGATAAGCTAAGGCAATTTTTCCGCTTTAAATATAAGTTTAATTACAATAGACTGGGGAAATGCTTTGAACAATATACTCTGACCTTAGCAAAGCATTCGAGAGTCCTTCAAGATATCCTCAGTAACAAAATGATTAAATACAGGCTAGAAGACCCACCTGTTATTGGATTCATAATTGTATGAATGATTGCAGCCAGAGAATACTCATATATGGTTCCATAAAAGCTCAGAGAGTATTGGCGAGTGGAATGCCAGTGGGCTCTGTTCTGGGTCCTCTGTTGGTTCAATACTTTTATTAATGATATGGGTAAAAAGATAGAAGGCATCATTATCAAAGTTGCAGAAAACTGTAAAGAGGAGTTGGCATTTTCACAGAAAAATATCTAAACTGGGTGGAGTAATGGATTAAACAAGCAGAATGAATTTTAACGGTGAGAAATGTAAAGTCTTCATCTGAAAAAATGAAAAGCACAGGCATAGGTTAGGGAACTTAGTTCAGTAATACTACCTTCAAAAATGATCTAGATGTTCTAGGACCAGCTGTACTTCAATATCACCCAACAGGATGCTTATTATTATTATTTGATGATGTCACCCAACAGGATGATGCAGCTGATAAAAAAAGGCAAATGTTGTTTAGGGATGTATTAATCAGAGTAAAGAATGCAGCTATGGGAACTAACTGTTCCACTTTACTCTGTCTTGGCCAGGACTCACTTGAAACATTGTTCCCAGTTCTGAACGCCATGGTATGAAAAAGATTTCAACAATCTAGAGCAGCGCCCCCCAATCTTTTGGGCACCACGGACCAATTCTGTGGGGAGAGGTTTTTCCGTGGACTGGAGGGTGTGTGGTTTTTTTGTGCTGCCTGCATCCCACAGATGGGGCTTCACTTGTTCACGCGGCTCAGTTTTTGGCATGCCGTGGACCGGTGTTGGTCCATAGACCGGGGGTTAGGGACCCTTGATCTAGAGAGAATTTAGATGGACTATCAAAATGATGAAAGAACTGGAAAAGTCTTTATCATGTCTTATGAGGAATGGTTAAGGAACTGGGAATGAGGTATGTATAAAGAAGAAATGGTTGAGATAAGGTATCTTTCAAATATCCAACGGTTATTTATATTTACCCTCTTTTGCTAGAGAGAGCATCAATGGGTTGAAACTGCAGGGAAATAGATTCTGGGTATATATTAAGAGCAATTTCCAGATGGTAAGGGTTGTTAATCAGTGACAAGTCTGCCTCATGAAGTGGTACATTCTCTTCACTGGAGGTCTTTAGAGACAGACCTAACAGCCATCTGTCCAAAATGCTTTAACAGAACTTGGATCAAGCAAGAAATTGGGCTAGATCTGAAGTCCTTTTCAACAATTCTGTAAGTGTAACTTGTTTAAGAGAACACTTACATTTCCTCTTAGGAAACAGGATAATAGTAGTAGCAACATCATGAATATATAGTCATATATGCATACAAAATCCCCTGAATTTCTGATTGCTTATGAAATTTTATCTAGTTTCTTTAGACAAAAATAATAGAACATACAGAAGACTAAACCAAATGTTAAAATTATAGCTTTAGGAAAGATTTAATTCAGTTAGACAGTAATCACATATTCAGTTCACAAAATGGAATGATTTAAAACTGAAATACTAAATAATTACTTTACATTAATATATACTGCCCTGAATGCTCACAAAGCAAGAATTAAAAAAAAATATAATATGTATATATAATTGGCAAAAAAGAAAAAGAACTAAATAGCTGTTATTTGAACAGCAGATCTCCTTCAAATGTATAAATATACCTTCACCTTTTCTTCCATTTAGATCATGCAATACACGTACACACACACAAACACACATGCACATGTCTGTTACAAATTCAGTAACATATAAAAATGTTATTCAATTATGTTTCCAAGGATATAAATGTTTGCATGCATGAATGGACATTTTATGTGGGTTCAAGGATCTGATTAAAGCAGGTAGGGCTACACAGGTTCCTAGGGTTTTTCAGCCCCTTTTTAAACTACGATTTGCAAAGTTTGGAAGAAACAGTTTGCGTATCAGCCAAATTTTAGTGGAAAGCACTTTCACTTTTTCAGCTTCACTCCTAGAAAGTGAATTTATATTCTTTTGTGGGGGCAGTTTGCGCTTCTTTTGCATGGAAAAGCAGCTTGTCTTTTACCCGTTCTGATAATGTGCCTAACAATATGCATTCCTGATATATAAGCACATCTTTATGTTACTAATTAATAGGCCTTCTGTTTATCTGCCTAGGTTAAGAAAAAAGCTTATGAAATGAATTGGCAATTTACCATCACTTACAATTCAGAAGCCTGACAGGTAACCTTGGATTGTCTCATAATCCCCAGACAAATAAAACTTAGCTTTTGCTTTTCTTCCATCTATTTCTGGCACATGGAACTTTTCCTTTTCAGAACTCATCTGATCCTTGGCTTCTGCTCTCAAACACTTTGGTGAGTCTTTTCCCAATCTCACCAGAAACCCATAAATCTTTATGCCGATTAAACAGTCCACATTATTATTGGATAGAAACCAAAAAGACCAGTAGTCCACCTACTGGAACCATCCATTAAATGCAATGTGGGTCCTTTAGCTGCCAGTCAGATCTTCTAGTATTCAGCTTCTTCTCCTTGGAATCCTTTCTGATCTTTTGGCATTATTTCGGGTGCTTTTAAGACTTCCTCCTTTTCTTAAAACAAAAACAAAAAACCAAAGCCCTACCTACCTCATCTTCTCCTATGAGAATATGTCTAATGCGAAGCTAAACTAACATCTATTCCCAGCAGATTATCAGAAAAGCAAAGTAAAATTAGAATAAAGTTATTTGGATTTCTTTCCCTCTTCCAAGTCCATCTTCCAAACTCTCTCTTTGGAATTTGAATGGACGTAGAGGTAAAATGGAGGTAAAATATTAAGGTGGGAGATATACTTGACAGACAACACCAAAGCCATGGCAACTGCAAGTTTCCCACAATAGTAGTCTCAACTTTTCTCTACTTTTAGCTCTCACAAATCAATCTGTTAAGATTTACTGTAAGATTCAATCATTATAAAGGTTTGCCACATACTTGCTAGCACTTTGATCAAGTTAAATTTGCTAAACATACACCCCTGGGACTGTGGTGGGATTCAATTTTTTTTTACTACCAATTCTGTGGGCGTGGTGTGGCTTGGTGGGCGTGGCAGGGAAAGGATACTGTAAAATCTCCATTCCCTCCCCACTCCAGGGAAAGGTTATTACAAAATCCCCATTTCCTCCCGATCAGCTGGGACTCAGGAGGCAGAGAATAGATGGGGGCGGGGCCAGTCAGAGGTGGTATTTACGGTTTTCTGAACTACTCAAAATTTTTGCTACCGGTTCTCCAGAACTGGTCAGAACCTGCTGAATTCCACCTCTGCGCCTGGGAGGTAGGCAAGAGAAAAACAGCCAGGCTTTTCTCAGCATAGACTATGTACTAAGGTATATGCTCTAGGAAGCTAAGACTATCGCGTATACATAAAATGACCCATTTTAATTAAATGAAGGAAGGAGAAAACATTGTTCTTGTCAGTAAATTTGCTCAATTATATTTCGCAACTGCAGTACACACACACCCTCACGCAATTTTGTTTCTGCGCATTCGCAGAAGCAAAATTGCGCCAACATCTCGCACGTTGCGTGTCCCCTTGTGAGATTTTAGCACGATTTTGCTTCCGCACATGCACAAAGCAAAATCGCCCCAAAATTAACGGGAAAAATGGCAACGTACGCGGTGGCCCAGCAGAGGGCTCCGGAGCGGTCGCGCGCAAATTGCGCAATCGGCCGCTCCCTACCGAAGTTGCGCACTGGGCAGCTCCGGCAGGAACCCACCTCTGATGTGACCTGAACATTCTTTGGCATTTTAAACCCATTCCCATTTTTAAACATTGTAGCTGTGATCCTGGCCTTCTTAAGGAAGATGAAGGTTATTCTGTGTAACTATTTGTCTTCATAATCTTGTACAAGCCAGATCAATTTTACAGAGGCAAAAGCATACTTCAGGACCAAGCTATCTAATTTTGAGCATGTGTAAAGTGAAAAGATGTATGGATGGCACAGTTAGAACAAACTTCATTAATTAAGTGGAAGAATCCATCAAGGAGTTAGATATGAGACCAAATATGATACATATTAAAACAGTGGTCACAAGCCTATTGCAATGTTTTCTTATTTCTGTTAGCAATTAGCTACCAGTGACTTTGGTGTTCCACAAATGGAAGAGCTATTTCTAACTTAGCCTTCTGCTGGAACAAAAAAGGATGTGGCTGAAGCTTTCCAAAATCTCTAGAATAAACTTTCATGGGTACAAGAAACTGCATGCAAAAAATGATTTCCCTTCTGTTTAGAGGAGCATCCTGTTGTTAGAAGTCCTCTGTGAAGACAGTCAGATGGAACACCGGTTAAGTTCTGTTCATTTTTTTGATTCCTACCATATGAAAGAAAATCAAACCCAGAAAGCATTCAAAAACCACATTTTAAATGGAAAATGCAAGAGATTATAAATTATATTGCAATCATAAACATGCATTATTATTTTTTTTAAAAAAAGAAAGACTGGAGCATTCTTAAATTTACAGAGACATGGTTAAAAGCTTTTTTTTTTAAAAAAACAGGAAACAAGATTTGGATTTGAAACATATAGTGTGAAATAAGTCAATAACCTCAGTAACTAAAGAAACTTTAAATATAATAGCAATTTTGGTTATTACTATTTAGAGATATTAAGTACAAAAAGAGAGTTTAACTTAGGGAGGAAATGCCTCCTTATAAAAATATATGTCCAATTTCCTAGTAATTGGGTTTCTGAGCTGAGAAGCTATTCAACATGGAATAGACATACAGAAGCATGTACAATTCTCTGTCTATTGATACTGTTGACCATCAGAAGAAATAATTAGTAGATTATGTCTCGAAAATATTATCCTGTCAGTACAGTGCCTGACTTGAAATAGCTCATATAAAGCAACTCATTGATGCCATGCATACTCACTGTCTTGAGATATGACACAACACACACTACACCCTTGGGGAGTTTCTCTTCTGTTCGTAAGCAGCATTTCACATCTGTGTTTGACAGAAACACAGAAGAGCATACTGTTCAACATTCCTACCAAATGCAGGCTGTGCAGGTGAAAAGTTAAAGCAGAACCTGAAGACCATTTTTGTTGACCCTACCTTTTGAGATAACATACTTCTTCCATATACTGGATATTTTTTTAAAAAAAACAAAAACAAGTTTTCACTATTGGAATTCATATGCAAAAGCAGATGGGATTTACTGGGTGTTCTAGCTTTCAATTAATATTTGATAAATGCTGAACACTTGAGTTAACTAGAATTGATGTCTTTGCCTCTATTGTTTGAAAGATGCAAAGTCCAGTTCTTGTTCTGTTAGCATCTTAAGAGAAGAGTAAGCTAAGCATCACTTACAGAGTCAACCCAAAGGATATGGAATAACTGGGAGTAAACTGGAAGCAAGCAGCCACAAGATGAAGCAGCACCAGCAAATGAGGCAGCCACACAGACAGTAGAGAAAAAGAAATTGGAAAGCTAGTGTGCAGAATGCATTTCTAATAGAAAAAGCTTCCTACCTGGAGAGTCAGTCTCAGTATTTGGAGAGACTGCATCCACAAATTATCGATCATCTGCTAGGTAAGTTTGTCTTTTGAATAAAATAATTTAGCTTTTCTCATAATAATAATAATAATAATAATACTGCTTTGGTTTGTCATACCAGTGATTTCAAACCTGTAAGGTAATCTGTTTGGTTTTTGCTCCATTTGTTAGACTATTCAAATAACTGATTTTATATGCTGTTTTTAAAATCCATTACACTCCTTTAATTGGGTTTGCCTAGAACTGTTTGTCAAGATTCCAGTTCTCTATTACTGTTTATTTATAGCTGGGGAATGAAGAAATAATACCCACATATGTAAAACTAAAGCATTGTTATGGTTTACCAAGTGATACTTATTGTACTTCAATAATTAATGCAAACTATTAAAACAGAAACTAGACTAACCGTTTTACATTTTAAAGAGTTATTTTATTAAAATAAGAGCCATGCTTAAAATATACCCAGAAAAGCAATCCAAAGCGTCAGTTATGGTTAGCTGTGATACTATAGTAACTGATGTGAAAGCATAGTGTTAAACAATGCCAGCTTAACATACAGTTTAAATGTAAGTTGAAGATAACAGTTCAGCAGCTTTAACTGTCTTACAAACAAAGCTCAAGAATGTACATTTATATCTACATTAATCAATTAGATAAACAGACTAGAAACATATAAGAGAGACAGAGATCTCTGTTAAAATGTTTAAAATGGGGTGTGCAAGATGTATATATCACTTCACAGATCAAATTTAGAACATGCAAGGTCTACATTGTTTTTTTAAAAAATCCATTAATCTTAAAAGTGGCAGCCTAGTGAGGTTCTTGTTAAAAGCATTCGGACCCGGAAAAACACTTAAACATTTATCTTTCCAAGTAACAGTTAAGAAAGCATCTTATCCAAATTATATCACACGAAAAAAATATTTTCACTTTTAAAAAACAGTCTGTATTTTGTTGGTTTTAATTATATGATTTTGCTCTCTCCTATACTCTCTCTGTTTATTTATAATATTGTGATCATTTACCCTATCCTCATGCTTCTCAACTGCTTTGCCTTCTTCCTTATCAAGTACAAACACACATATGCTCAAAGCATTATGAGAAGTGCTTAATAATGATGAAGTGAACATGATGGCTGGAGGGGACAAAAAATTGCCCACCGCCTGACCAGATGCTCAGGATCCTACCAGACTGTCAAGCTACAGTCACATTTAAAGGTTTATAGATGTTTATAATCCAATTAACACTTACACTATATGTATGTAATCCTCCCACCAATGTCTTTTCCCATAATAAAAAGAAAAGTCTGATTTTTCTGAGTTTGCTTGCCCAGCTCTTCACTATAACATGTGCAAGGAAGTTTATTGGTATGGGTTGTTGGTTTTTTTGGATGTCTGAACTCCAGAAGGGTTAGAAGTGTTTATGTTTGTCTCTACTTTCATGAGAGGGTTCTCTTCAAATTACAAATAGGGTTCTTTGTTGCTTAGAGCTCCCTTGAAGCCGGAAAAATGTAACTTGTGTGAATGAAACTATAATTTACCAGTCTTGAACTTAAAACCTAACAGCCAAAGTGGCAAAGCTTTTTGTAGCTTAGTTATAAGCATTAAGCTGCAGAAATGTTTAGGAGACTGAAACACTGCAACTAAGTAAGAGGTCAGAAACAATCTCTAAGCCAATCTTCAAAAGGTTGCTCACTGCCAGAAGAGAAAAGGACAATACGTTTTAATAGATTATTACTGTTAAAACAATTTACCCAAGAATCAGGCTATTTTTCCAAATTATTAAAACCCACATAATCTGTGCATAAAACAAAATATCCTGTGTGGAGTAGTAAAACAGCCCTATTTATTTCAGAAATCTCATATAATTTATACTTCCATTTTATCAAATGCACCATTTAAACAAAAGCAACAATGAAACAAAACAACATTAATAATGTAGCCATGTGTTTTAATGGCTATCTCTTAAATTTAAATTATAATATTAAACTATGGAAACTATTAAACTATTGAAAGTTATGAGTTAAGGAACTCAAAATAAAATCCTGTTATCCCTTAAGGGTTTGTTCACACAAAAACACAACATTAATCTGATAGACTCAGCACCTTTCCAAGTTTCTCATAAGGTGGAATGAACAGATTACAGGCCACGTCACCTCACCCAAAGGCACGACCAACAATTTAAATACATCTGACTATCTTCAGTTAACCACAAACACAATTTTAATAAGAAATATGGGCTTCAAATGGTCCTTACACAATTTCCAGATACAACAATGACTTTTGCCTAAATCAAAGAGTACTGTAACTATCCCTTAAAGCAGTATTTAATCAAGACATAGAATATATGAAGCAATTCAACTGAAACAACCAATAGTTCACTTATTATTAGCAGAGCATTAGATGTCCATAAATTCAAGTTTGTTATTTCAACACAAAAATCAGGAATTGCCCTTGTTTTTTAATCTAGTAATGGAACAGTTTGTAGTTACATATTGCCCCCAATTATACCCGCAAATTTTTTTTTCTGGATTCGTCATACCCTATTTTTTTAAAAAAATATTCATTGACACACATTTTAAAGTTTTGCAACTTTACAATAATGTTCACTAATGTATTATTGTTTCATGATATTAACGGTCATCTTAAAATGTAATTAAATGATGTGCAACTATACATATATTCAAAATTATTGTTCAGTCTTCTCACATCTATAACACTTCATCTAGAAGTGTTAACATATTTAACACTTCATCTAGAACAGTTAACATATTTTAAAAATAAAAGAAATTGGCAAAGGTATGTGATGCAGAAGAATCCAAGTAATGGTACCGAAAAAGAGAAAACATATTCAGAATGCAGAAACCAAAGCATATTTAATGATGATATAGAAATTTCAGAAAAAGTAAAATAGAATTTAGCAAATAAATCACAAAGGAAAATTAATCTAGCTATTTAAAATTTCAGCTTTTCTTAGTTTCATCTTGATGAAAAATGTTTTTGCAATTCACACCTCTAGGAAGGAAAAAGATTAATATAATTTTGGCCAGAAAAAAAACCTTTCTTCAAAATTGAATGAAAAAAAGACAGCTGTAAGAACCTACCACCATTACTACCATTGTCAGGATGGATGAACATTATGTATAAACATAGTTTCATAGTACAGAACATGTCTACTATTGATAAAATAAATTATAGTATATGCTAAAGTTTAATATAAGACTATTGGCATTTTCATTAATACTCCTGAATAGCTTTTCATTGTAGAACGTATATCAGTGGGATTGTAGTACAAAAAACTAAACCAACATTGGAATTCTCATTCACTGGTTGAGCTCACACAATGTTAAATCCCAGTGCTAGTATTTTTAAACTATGCTTGAAGATAATGTAAGCAAATCATACTTGCATGTTCAAATCAGACTAATAGTTTTGATCATTGTAAATAATCAGCACCTAAAATTATAAAAGAAAAAAGAAAATACCATGCAGTAAAAGTATTACTAAGCTTGCATAAAAATATGCTATATTTTTCGTATGAACTCCTTTAGCAGGCCCAGAACAAATATTCCACATTTTGCTTCTTCAAATACAGAAAAGCAAAATAATAGGAATAGAGAAATAGAGATACACAATTTCTCAACATAAGAGAAAGCTATATTTTCAAGAAAGAGAAGTAAAATTTCTTTCCCCCAGAAAAAAAAGCGTTCATTTATCATATCAGCATTTCAATGCATAAAACAGATAACTCTTTCCCACATACAAAGCACAGAGTAGGGTAAGGTGAAAGTAAGTGGATATTTTAGGTAAGTACCATTATTTTATGAATAAAAAACAGATTAATAATATAACACATCTTCTGTTACTATTTGGTATCAGATTTTGAGTGGCAAAATGGTATCTTACAAGATTGCCACTGCGTCCTTCCTTGGGCTGAGACTGACTGACTGGCCCAAGATTACCCAGTTGGCTTCTTGCCTAAGGTGGGACTAGACCTCAGCTGTCTCCAAGTTCATGGCCTCATACCCTAAGCACTACATAAACCTGCTCCCCATCAACTGGAATATCATGGGGGGGGGGCAATCTACAAAATACATTGAAAACTACCACTGCATCAATTCAATTCAAAAGAACTGAAATTTTTCATAATGAAAGTAGACTAAAATGGAGTCATTTTCTAACCCTTCTACCTACTTCTTTTGATGAGTTTATCAACCTTCTCTACTTTTCAAATTTAAATGCAGTGTGCTATTAAAAGATCAGTTTTAAATGAAAGTTGTCAAAAAATTTCACATAGAACTTATGTTTCCATTAAAATCAGGAAATGCACCTGATGATTAACACTGAACAGTATTACAAATTATATTTGTATCAAAATATTTGAAGAAAAAATTATTACCAAGACTGTAATGATAATCTGTCAACAACTGTAAGAGATCACTTCTTTAAATAAAAGAGAATATATTGTAACAAGAAATACGTATGAGGAATCATTGGGTTAAATTCACTGAAAGCAAAATCTGCTTATCAAAGATGGAGCCAACTTTTCATCAGGGAACAAAGAGAAAATAATATTATTTTCTGATTGTAATATTTATTATTAGATTTATATCCCACATTTACTTAAGAACTTAAAGTAATGTATATAATTCTCCTGCCTATTTCCCCCACAAAAACAACCCTGTGATGTGGATTGGGTTGAGAGAGAGTAACTGGTTGAAAATCACCCACCCAGCTTTCATGTCTTAAGGTACTTAAGGTACAAGTACTCAAAATCTCCTACTTTCGAGTCAAGTGCCTTAACCACCTTAAGGCTAGACTGGTGCTCATAAGATTGAAATATTTTGGCTGTCTCTCTAGAGGTGGAGATAGACAGATAGGTGTGTGTGAGAGGGGGGGGCGGGGCGGGGAGAGATTTATTCCCAGAGGTTTGTTTCTTCTACTGCTTTAAAAAGCATAGGCTAGACTCACGTAACGTTTTACATATCCTGGCTTCTTCCAAACCAGTAAAACCTTGAATGCTCCATTTACAAATTCAAAGATTTGATTTAAGCCAACTAGAATTTACTGATATACTGTTGTGGTGTATATTTTTCTCTTTGTGTACTGTCACTGTATTTATTACCAACAATCCAGGACACTGTGGCAACTTCAGAAAAACATGGTTAAAAAATTCTAGTATGAGGACTGAGGTTATCCAGTGAATTAATGTACTCAAGTTATTCTGTATTTTAATAGAACAGCAACAGAGGGGATTTTCACACAAACAAACAAAAAACCCCTATATATATCAAATATATGAATGTTATTTCAACATTGGTGCTTGTACTGTAATTTCTTCTATCAGCAGGAGATACATCATATTGGTGGGATCAATATTCACCCTGCCACACACATTTTCTCTAGAATCATTGCATTGCAGCAACTTCACTCAGAATATTTTTACAGATTTAAACAGATACTTAGTTTTTGAGGTGAAAATACATGATGTGCACAGCTTGGGCACTGCATACACATTTATGTTTACAACTGAATTTCAGTTAAAATGTTCATTATTGTTTATTATCTTACTTATTGTTTATTATCCAAAGGGAAAAGCTGTGAAAATGGAATAAATACTTTTTACAAGAAAAAAAACTGTTCAAAACTTTTCATTACAGCAAAAGATATAGCAAAAAGCAATGATATATTAAATGGTTTCAGATGCATATGTTTATGCACAAATAGCACTACATCTAGTCAATGTGCACAATAATATTACTGTTTTTTTATTTATCAAATTTCTAAACCACTTATCTTACTAAAGTGATTCTGGGCAGTTTACAAACAACATCATAAAATATAAAAATGTAACTAAAAAGCCCAGGTAAAAGCAATTAAAAACAAAGTTGAAATGTACAAACTAAAAATAAAAAATCAAACTTAAAATTATCCACCAGTCATCCCTGGGATTGCATAATACTCTTTGACCCTCATGCTATTTGGCAGAACCAAGTCTTAACTCTCTTCTGGAAGGCCAAAAAATGAGGGGCTTGCCTCACCTCTGGACTAAGATGTTCCAAAAAGTGGGGTCAATGGCAGAGAAGGCCTCTTCCTAGATCCCACCAGTCCAAATTCTTTAACCAACGGAATCTGCAGCATGCCCTCCATGCCTGACCAGGTGGGATGAGTCAATTGGAACAAGACAGTTCCTCAGGTAACCTGGTCATGCCATGAAGGGTTTTAAAACTGATAACCGAGGTGAGCCCAGTGGTTAGAGGCAGTACTGCAGGTCACTTTAGCTGACTGTGATCCGCAGGCCACCAGTTCAAATCTCACTGGCTCAAGGTTGACTCAGCCTTCCATCCTTCCGAGGTAGGTAAAATGAGGACCCAGATTGTTGGGGGCAATATAAATATACATTGCTTACTGGTGTTAACTGCTTAGAGAGTGCTTGCACTTAGGCGGTATATACTGTAAATCTCACAAAATAAATAATAAATAAATATCCAACACCTTGAACTGAACCCAGAAGCAAACTGGAACCCAGTGCAGTTCACATAGAATAACTCTAGCACGCACAACTCTAGGAGCAACAGAACTGCTCACACCACTCTATTCTGCACTAGTTGCAGCTTCTGGATAATGTTCAAAGGTAGCGCACATTACACTAGTCCATCCAGGAAATCACCAGGGTATGAGTTACTGAAAGGAGGGCTTCTCAGTCCAGGAAGGGGAGTAACTGGCACACAACCTGAAGTTGGGCAAAGCCCTTTCTATGACTGCCACCTGTTCCTTGAATCCAGAAGGATCTCCAAATTAAGCACCTGGTCTGTCTGGGACAGTGCAACACCACCCAAGATCAAAGATGCAGAGGAGCCTCCTATCCAAAGCCACTCCATCTTACTGGGGTTCAGTTGAAGTCTGTTGTCACTTTTAAAGCCTGAGATGCTAAAGAGAGTCCCTTCTCACCTCTTTCTCTGCCAATTATACAGCTATTGCCTATTCCCTCTTCTTTGATTGTTCCCTAGGTAGCATGTCTTCACCCATCCCTCAATCTTTCTCACATACCATTACACATTTAAAGATGCACATTGCTTTCCACATCTTTCAGATTCCTACCTTCAACTGTGGGGATTTCCAAATCTGTTGAATTTGTCTGAGTATCTGACATATAATACTAGAGATGTTCACAGCTGTTAGCTGGAGCATTAGTTCCAAGAATAGTCAAAAGGAATCTGATACCTGATGTAAGAAATTTGCTGCTGACTCTACATCTTTCCTCTCAAATGTCACCCCAGCTACCCATCCATAAGACAGCCACTCCATCTTCAAGTATGACAATTGCAAGACTGTCATTACGGCAGCATATTCAGGCAAACCCTACAGACATTTCAACCAGGTTACCTTGCTCTGAGGATTCCTTAAAGGAAAGCATATTGACCTGGTACACACCAAAATGTTGTGTTGTTTCCTTTACTGCAGGTGTCTAAGCCTCAGTTTGCGTGATTCTCTGAACAAGGTATCAGGATAAACAGCCAAATTAAGCAGCTGTTTTGCTTCCAGAAACTCCAAAATAAGGCCAACATAAAGTTCCAGAAGCCATGCTGACTACTTCTCATTGGGCTCAGTAAGTTTCCACTCCTGGAGAAGAAATGGAAGGAAAATAGTGAGGCCTTGGCCCTAATCTGCAACTCTGCAGCTGGTTCATTGCACCTAATAATGTTAGCTCTAATTAGATCTAACAACAAAATATCAAATAATCAACCTGGGCCATTAACCTATGAAATGGTCAGCTAGGAGAAACTATCAACACACCATTAGCTAGGGACCATATTAAATAAACAACTGTGCCTACATATCTAAAATTTTACCTGCTTTTTGCTGAAAATGTCTGATAGAACATCTTAGTGTACATCAGATGAGAAATCCAATGTTTATGAGCATCTCCTGTTGAAAACAATTGCACTGTGAAGCCTGGGGAAACTTTTCATTAATGTGGATTTGTTGACAGAACTGCAATGGGTATTTTGCTTTAGATTAGTAAAAAATGGAAAGTCAAATAGCACAAGGTATCTATCTATAATTTTATTGCAATCACAGTATTGAGTTACATTTGACAACCCAGAGAGACACAACTCAATGATAGATACATTAATGGCAGTCATTTAGGTTAGATGACAAAAGGCAGCAAATCCAACTACTACTATATTTACCAGTTTTCTAAAAATTAGCATTGTCCTTCCGTAAATGCATGTTCTCCCACTATTATTCTTCATTCTTTTCTCAGTTTCACACCATAAGTATATCTGGGGGAGGAGGCAGAGAGTACTAGTTGCCATAGCACAGCACTGAATTTTTTCAGTTAGGAAAATTAGCTGTTCTAAAAAAGGCACAGAAGAAGCTAAGATGGGCTCCATTATGAATACTTATTAGCAATACCATCCCGTATCAAAATGTAGAATTTGTCCAGTACATGCAGCTAAAATTTTGGTTCTCCTGTTATTGCTCCCTTGACCTAATGGTGCAATTGAAAACGATATAACTCAAAAATTAAATCCGAAACATGTATTAAATGACAAATAATTAAATCATGCATATTCAGGATTGAGATATATAAAATAGAAAAGTATAATGATATAATGATCAAGAAAAACAATAAATTCATATGAGAGTCAAAATAGTACAATTCAGATATAAATACAATAATCATTATTCAAGAATTGTAAATTACAAAAAGTTCAGATTTATTTATCCATTCTTACTGATAAATATGCATTAGGAATAAGGTCCACTGAGCTTAAGAAGCTCGGTAAAATGAATAGAATATATATAATTGTGAAGTAGTTTTGCTTCCCCCCCCCCCCAAATTGCCAAACCTTTCCATTTTGTAATGTTTTTCCTTCATTCTGCCTGTCACACCAAAATGCAGTTATTATTTCTGAAAGTACAATGGGAACTGAAATTTGTAAAAGCCCCATTCATTGTTTGGGAATTGGCACAATCGTAAGAATTTCCACAGAATACTCCAGACTTGTAGAACTCTTACTTAAAAATAATAGTCAACTCTGTAACTTATTATTTAACAGTAGTTGCTGAGGGACATGAATGAGAGGATAATGTTGTGTCTGCTCTCTACTTGTGAGTATTTCATTGGCATCAAGCTAGTTACTGTGGCAACAGAGTGCTAGTAGGAGTATGCCAAATGTTTCAAGCTTGAAATAGCTAACCTTAGACTTTACAACCTCAGGATAAAACACCTGTACACTGAGAGTTGTATCATTACTTCAGAAAAAAAAACCCTACATGTGTATTCTACTGACCTAAGGACAAAAATAAAGCTGCACAAATGGCTTGCTTTCTAAATTGAAACTGGATTGGTAGGATTTCATTCATTTGTCAAATATTAGCCAATAAAAGAGCAGACACAAGTTTCCATACTTGCAGTGCACATATCACAAGTGTTCCTAGTGCTGCTGATTAGCAACACTTTAGATTGATAGTGCTAAATGTAAAAACTAAACAAACATGCTTTCTTTGGTATGTTGAGCTTTGGTTGGTTGACATTTTGAAATGGAAAAGTGTGAATGTTACTGCTACACGTGCTTTATTTTGGAAGCATTTAATTCAGTGCCAAACATGGGCTGCTTTCTGGCAGCTGTTGCAGGGCAAGTTGATCATGCAGAAAAATGTGCCATTCACTCAGGCATAGGAAGGCATTAGAAAAAAAGCCTCCTATAGCCAAGATGAGTAGTTTTGGATATTTTTATTTTTCACTCTTCTGCATTGTTCAGTGATTACTTATTACCACTGCTTCTTCATGAGCTTAACGTGGATGATGTATTGCAAAAAGTATTCTTCTGAAATGGGCATTTTAAATAGAGTAAGTTGATGGATTTAATAGACTTTGGTTTAGTGGACTTCAGATTTAACAGACAATTTGCTTGATCCAGAGGATCATCGGAGTTGGTACCATCTGGTGTCTAGGCTGCTATTTACTATATCTCTGTGGCTCTTTGTTGCCTCTGGAAACTATTATGGCTTCTGCATTAGCCTGGTCTTAGAATGCTGGGCAATCTTTCTGTTTTAAGTCTTTTCAGACTCTGATCCACACCACCTACTTCTTTCCTCTCTGCTACTTGTCCTTGATCCATCTATCTGTAGTTGTCCAATTAGTTTTGATGGCAGAAACAGCACCTGCATCTTTATAGTTTGGGCAGATTCTTAATCCTGAGGTGAGGTTTACATTCTTTTTGAGAGTTAGGGTTCTCAGAGTTCTTAGATCATTTGTTATTTGATGGATAAATGTCTTTGCAGAACCCCTTCTTTATTTAATCCATTAAATTGACAATTAACATGACACAAAATGATTTTTCTTATGTTCTTAGTTTGCCAGCACAATTAATCTTCACTCTACTGTATCTCAGAGTTGAAAAAAAAGAGGCATGATTTTTAATGTTCATTTATTTTCTATGGGGTCCTTGGTGCTTTCTGAGCTTGGTTGTTTTCTTGCAGACTGATGATGTTACCTAGTTTGGTAATGAAACATCTATAAGAAAACAACCAAGCTCAGAGATCACCAAATCCCCCACAGTTTAACCCTGAGATACAAATATTCCCTTCTGTCTGTACTTATTTTCTATTCCATGTCCCTTATTGACCTGGCACTATACACACCAGCATTCAGCAATAAATCCTCAACGTATAAAGCAAAAAATTCATACTGTATCTTAAGTGCAATCAACTTGAATAATGATACATAACTGAAAACCATAATTACCCCATATGTGATGAGTAGCTTTATATGAAGTGCTCATTTAAGATTTTACTGTAAACTCGAACATTAATGTCCTGTTTAAATTAAATTAAAATTAAAATTAAAAACTTTTGATGGAGTTTTCTCTTTTCTTAGTTTCAAATGTCATCTCATTTCAATTATATGTCTTATATACATTTAATAATTTAAAACATTTGGGTTAGATTTTCATAGATGAATGTTATTTAATTACATTTATTCTACCAATTTTTATCATATTGATGTGTAAATTATTCTATATTAATTGCTAGCTCTCTCATCTGAAATACTTGGTCTTCACTTTATTATCTCATTTCTTTCAAAATTAAATAATGAAAAAGCAATGTGATGTTCAAAGGTGAAGAGGAGGTTGGCAAAAGGAAATAGTGTGAAAGTAGAATAGATAATTAATGTGAAGTCTAGTATGAATGATAGGACAAGTGATAGTAAAACAATCAAGCAACATGACACTAGAGGAGTCCTACTGAAAACTATGCTTGGTTCTTAATCATAGTTGCTTAGGCAGGTCACAACAATCTGTTCAGCACAACTTCAGAATTCATACTGAATAATTTATCATATTTGCTCTTTCAACAGTAATAAGAACAAGTTGTGCTACACATAGTCTATTATACTCATTAAGGAAAAGTAAAATTCCCTTGTTCCAGACTGAAGCATTCAGATTCAATTTTAGCAGATGTGATAGCAAAGGGGAACTGCAACATTTGCATATATATCAATACAAATAGATAGAAAATGTGCCTTTAAAATGTATAATAACAAAGGATCATATTGTAGAACAATGTGAAAATGCTTGATTAATAAAGTCTAATTTGCATATTAATTCATTTAAATTTAATTATGCTCACTGCTCATTTTATTTATTTTAAAAACAAAATGAAATGAATTGTAAACAGCCTCTCATATAAATGAATTAAGCATATTAAAACATCTAGTCCAGATTGTCTGTCGTTATTATACTAGCAGCAAAATCCTATCATATCTATTCAAAACATGCTCCCAGGAATTCATCTGTGCTTACTCCTAATACAGAATTATAAACATTTAAGAGAGAAAAAATGTCCTAACACCCACATTTATCAGTCACCCTTACCTTCTATATTATTGTATATTGGATGATACTATGGATGATGTATATCTGTTTCAAAAGACATTTAGGAAAGTTATTTAAGATGTTCTGTGTGTGTGTGTGTGTGTGTGTGTGTGTGTGTGTGTGTGTGTGTGTGTGTGTGTGTGTGAGAGAGAGAGAGAGAGAGAGAGAGAGAGAGAGAGAGAGAGAGAGAGAGAGAGAGAGAGAGAGAGAGAGATTGACTCCTGGCAAATGCCCGGACAAGTCCCCGAAGTTTTCTTGGTATGATTTTAGGAGTGGTTTGCCAGTCTCGTTCTTCCTAGGGTTGAGAGACAGTAACTGGCCCAAGAACACCCAGCTGGCATTGTGCCCAAGACAGAACTAGAACTCAAAGTCACCATGTTTATAGCCTGATGGCTTAACCACTACACGAAACTAGCTCTCTTCAGCTGGAATAGAATGCAGCAGCATGGCAATTATAGATGCCTCCAGAAGAACAGATGTTACACCTCTGCTCCATGAGTTGCACTGGTTGCCAATCTGCTTCTGGATCTAAGCATTGTTCAGAATCCTTATACACTTTACTCTTCAATCAGAAATTTCCTATCTATGGAAGAGATGCTTCCCTTGTTGTTGTTGTTTTTACTTCACTAGTTTCTTCTTTCTCCAATGTATCCCAAATCTAACTTTGCACTATAATCGTTTATAAGTGGAAACATTTGCCATTTTGTTTCTGTCCAGGATCTATAGAATCGTTTAGGAAAGAGGATCCTAAAAAATATTCCACTCTACCCCTGGGCTAACAGAAAGCAGTTAGGCATATTATATAGGTTTATTTGGTACTATGCCATGAATCAGATGTATAATTGGGAACCAAAGCAATATGTAGGTATGCTCATGTATTAATCACGAGGAATGAATACAAATGCTTATACAACATCAACATGCCAGAAACTTAACACTTGATGCCAAAAAATCATTAATGGCAGTTAAGATTACTAACATATCTAACATTAAGGTTAGAAAGGGGAACATAAGCAGTAATATCTCCTGGGAGAGTCAGAAAAATCAAGATGGCAATCATGATTGGGCAAGGCCCACTATTTTGTAAGCATGCTCAGTGTAGGCACACATGAAAAAGGGGGTGTAACTTTGAAGAAATGGTTCAGATTACCATTTCATTTTTTTTCTGATACCCACAAATGTATGTGCCTGAACCTAATATATTTTGGTTTTTAGCTGAAGATTAGTGATAAGCCAAATGCACTATTAGAAGAAACATAACAAAATATAAGGATATAGTAAAAAATATATACAAAGAATAGTTTCAGTAAAAATTATGAGGTACTGAGTACTTTCTAGATATACACTGCAGAAGAATAAGTTTCTGGTCTGAATGATGATTGATGCTGTTATTTAAAAGAAATAAGAATTTCTGAAGGCTCTCAGGAAAAAAAAAGAAGACACATTTGACTGACTCATTTTCAACCTTTACAAGGAGGTGAATCAGATGACCTTCCTTTGGCACATGCTTTCAACATTTTAGTTTATGAAAAAAATCTGATTATTTGTAGCACTTTCAGATTAAGGATTTGATTAGTATCTACTATATGTGGATGCAATTCTTTCCTAAGAGGATGCCATGCAACTGAGAGCAATAGCATGGGTAAAGCTGTATGACTGTATGTCTTTTTCTTGAATTTAGAAGGCATCTTTTTTTGGGGTCTAAAAGTATTATACTTGGGCTTTAAGGCTTCCTGAAACTAAAAGCTTTTCTCTCCACTTGTAACTTCTAGAACCTTCACAAAATCATTCAGCCAGTTGACATGATATAAAGTCTGACCCCATTACTATCACTTTGACGGTAACAATGGCTGCGATGGCTCTAGATAGAAGATGTTCCAAATCTCTACTGGGGAAATTAACCAAAGTAGGCATATGATCTAAAGAATAAATATTTGAAATAAAAGCAAATGGCAACAAAAATTATGAAGGATTTGTCATAAATTCTGCTGCAATTAAGTATATTTATGCTTTATTCTGACATGCTGATAACAGTAAATTAGCAGAAAGCTAAGAACATTAACAACCAGACTTAAGAAGAAAAGAAAACACCAGGCTAGTTATAGTAATAAATTCATTCTGAAGGAAAAAGTCAAAGTGACACCTAAACAGATATCCTCTAAGCTCCAGAAAGGGCTATGCTTATCTTTTAGACTATTAAACTGAGCCTATTATAGTACATGCTTAAAATTATGAGACAGCTCTTTAACAAAACAATGAATCAGTTGGCACTTTTTGGTCTATTCTTATCACCTAAAATGCAGTAACATGAATAACAGGCATTTTTTTTCAAAACAATACTTTTATTTAAGGATCACAATATGTCATGACATTGATCGTTCCAGCTATATATCTCCTCTCCTCATGATCAGACAGTAAAACAAATTCTGGAAGACAAATGATCAAATTAATAACAGATTTCTACGATGTAATTTAATTATATATATATAGAGAGAGAGACATAAAGTACAGTGGTGGGTTCTAAATAATTTTGCCACCAGTTTGGGTGTGCGCTTGTGCACGCGTGCAATGCTTCTGTGCATGTGCAGAAGCATCCTGGGTGGGTGGGCGGAGCCTCCCACCACAGGCGCTACTGGTTCTAAGAACCGGTCCGAACCGGGAGCAACCCATCGCTGATAAAGTATAATATTAATTATTAAAGTTAGTTCCTAGCATTTTCAGCCAATAATGTATGTCATTTAATGCAAGATAGCAGTCTAATCTGCTAAAATAGTAAAGATATACATTCTTTGAAATCACAGGATTTCCAAATTCAGTTTTAAGTGCCAAAAAATATTTTTTTTGACATTTCCTGCTTTTAGCACAACAAAATGTATAAAAAAGGAACAGCTTGCTTGATAAAGAAGAAAGTATGTAATGTTGGGAACTTTTAGAAAGCAAATGTTGAACAGATGGTTATCCAGCCTACAATTGCCAATTTCTGATTTTTTTTCTTATAAATGGCTAATATCTTGGTATATATTAAAGGGACCTGACTGATTTTGTAAGAAAATGATGCTTTTGTTCATATAACTATGGAAATCTTCTAAATCATTTCACAACTCATATTTTCTGCCTTCAGGAATTGCAGTGATTTTTTCTATCTCTGTGTACTCCTAAATTTTTCTTAAGTCAAATGAATTCTGGTTTAGCAGGGCTAATGCAGTTTAGTCAAGACTATTTGAAGCCTAAACTTAGATCAAGGTTTTTTCATTTTAAATCCCAAAGAAATACAATAATGAATTTCTCTCAGCAATTTTAGCCAAATAGCCTATTAAGCATGACTGAAACATTTTGCCAATGAGTCCAAATGTCTAAAAGATGTTTGCTTCTTATACAATAGATCTTTCTGTATGCATGCAGTTATGTATATGTGCACACACATATACTCATTGAGGAATGCTAATTAAAATATTTCACTTGGTTACATTAGGGTTTCAATGTACTGTATGTTTATTTAGAAACAATTCATTTTGGCCCAAGTAAAACATAAACAGAAGATGAAGCATTCAAAGGTGCACACTGGAAAGGGCATTAGTTGAAGTGAAGCATATTCCAAAATCATAACCTTAAAGGCTTATCGTTTTGATAGCAATAGGAATAGCACTTAGACTTATATACCGCTTCATAGTGCTTTACAGCCCTCTCTAAGCGGTTTACAGAGTTCAGCATATTGCCCCCAACAATCTGGGTCCTCATTTTACCGACCTCAGAAGGATGGAAGGCTGAGTCAACCTTGAGCCGGTGAGATTTGAACAGCTGAACTGCAGTGCTGCACTTTAACCACTGCGCCACCTCGGCTCCACCTTGCGCCACCTTGATGCAGTGGAATGCTGAATACAATGTAATAAAACTTTTTTCAAAACCTAGTATGAAGCCTGAGTGTTTTATTTTATTTATTTTATTTAAGTGTTTTGTATTTTTTTTATGTTTGCTGGTCTAGTGGTTAAGGCACCAGGTTAGAAACCAGGAGACTGTGAGTTCTAGTTCCGTCTTAGGCACCAAAGCTGACTACATAACTTTGGGCCAGTCACTCTCCAACTTACGTCAGAGGGTTGTTGTTGTTGAAAAAATAGGAAGACGAAGGAGTCTTGGGTATGCTTGCCACTTTAAGTTATTTATAAAAATAATGAAAGTGGGATTTTAAAAAAAATCTTTTTTAAAAACCCCAAGTTATCATCCTTGGTGGGCACATGGCAACTTTACAAAATTGGCCATCTGAACTGATACTTGCTCTGCAGAGGAAATTACTGTTTCTTTTATAGTAAATTTAATTATTTAAAGAGCCAGTTTGATGTAGTGGGTTAAAGCAACAGGCTATACGATTTGGGATAGATGGTATGAGTGCCTCGAAAAGAAAAGTAAAATTAATGTGTGACTCAAGAGAAATATGAAATATTATAAATGTTATAAAGAAGGAAAAGTGTGATTGATGTAACCTTAAATCTTAATGGTTGTAAGATAATGTATATAATAGTATATAATGTATATAATAGTATATTATTATTAGTTAATAGCTAATAGTGTATATAATGAATAAGTGAAGATAAAAATGTTTAATGCACAAAACACTAGCCACAATTAGGAAAATGTAGAATTGAGAAGGAAAATTCCGATGATATAAAGCTGTATTAGTGGAATTATATTTTATGTATGTGTGTTTTATATGTTTGTTTTTTCTTATGTGGTTTTGTCTTTTTTGTATGTTGTGTTGTTTTTAAATTTGGAAATTTCAATAAAAATTATTTTTTAAAAAAGCAACAGGCTAGAAACTATGACATCCTGAGTTCTAACCCTGCCTTCGGCATAAAGCCAGCTGGGTAACCTTGGTCTCGTCACTTCCCCTCAACCCTAGGAAGGAGGCAATGGCAATGGCAAACCCCTTCTGAAAAACTTTACCAGGAAAACTTCAGGGATTTTTCTAAGCTGTCTTTGAAAATCAGACACAAGTGAACAGAAAGAAAATTATTTTAAATTATTACCCATTTGGGAGTTCCTGAATTTTTACAAGATACCAAAATCAATGAATTTATATAGCTAGTATATTGTTTGAACTATGCAGAGCTGCTTATAAAATCAGATATATTTTATTCATACCATCAACTGCTATTCATATTTTATTTGAAGACATAAATACATAAAAACACAATTTGCATAGCATGCTGGTTAGTCCCAAATTCCCAAATATATTACATAAAAGACAAAATAAGACAACGTCATTATCATAACTTTTAAAAAATATTGGAAGATGGTATTTCATCCACAATTCATAAAGCTGAAAATGATAAAAGCATTAAAAATAGTAACGTGAAACTATGCCTTGAAATAAAAAAGGATGCTTTCTAAAAATTATGGAAAACCTTTCCTTTATGTGCATTGTTCTAGGCTGATGTTTGTGCATTGTAATTTGAGAGCCATAGTAATACAGTAATATAATATTAGTATACTATAATGTAGTACTGAACTTGGGTAGAATTATCACTTAGATCAATCATAGAGCTGAATTATTTTGGGTCAGTCACTTGGGGAAAATCTTATGTTATACTATTAGTATTATGGCTTCTCTTGTGTTTGTTAAGCTTCAAAGGATGCCCAAAATAAAAGATAGAATCGAGTTTGGTTAAAAAATAATTTTGAATTATTTCATGACTTTACTCTTGCAAGGGCTACCTTCAAATTAAGTCTGTGCTTAATTAACTAAGCATCAAAATCTAGTTGCCCTGCTTCTAAACATTAACACAACTTTAAAAATCAATCAATATTAATGTATAATGATTGGTGATATAATCAGCCAGATGTAGAGATTCCACTTACTGAATCCTTCCCGAGGTTCTGCAATAGGCAGATATTGTTGTTTAATGGTGTCAAACATATTGTCACAGGTTGTAAGCTGCCTTTTACAATTAATTGATGGGATTTTTGTCAATACCAATTAAGTTTAAGTGATGCTGCAGATGTTTTGGGATGTTTTGTGTACTGTCTTTGTTTTCTTTTGCCACAGTCCAGGGGTGGGTTCTAACTTACCTCACCACCGGTTCTCATCCTCCTGCGCCGCATGGCTACGTGCGCATTGCGCACCACGTGGCCGCACCATGCAGGCGTGCATGCGCTTCACACAGGCACGTGCGCATGCGCAGTGGCTAAAACTCAGCTTTTGTGCATATGCAGAAACAAAAACCAGCAAAAAATACCCCAAAAAAGCCCCAAAAAAGATGGCGGCCGGAAAGTGCCAAAAACTCGGCTTCTGCGCATGTGCAGAAGCAAAAAACCAGCAAAAAAAGCCAAAAAAAGATGGCAGCGGCCACGGACTGGCACCGACAGAACCGGCTCCATTATGTCACCACCGGTTTACTACCGGTTTTATAGAACCAGTTAGAATCGGTAGGAACCCACCTCTGCCACAGTCGTTCTACTCCTATGTACCGATGTTTGTATTTTGTGATTTTCTCCATGTCTTTTGCTTCTATTCTGTTGTCTCCAGATACTACAACATCCATTTTACAGACTTTTTTGTATTTCTTATTGGCAATTACTATTATTTTTGTCATGAGGTGCTATGATTGGTATAAATGTACATAAACAGAATCTAGCCCTATATCTCCACTGCATAAGAATTATATTATGGCATACATATTTAGTACGTGAGAACTGAAGTATCTGTACTTTTGATATTAATTCTGAAACACAAGGATATTTGTGACCTCTCATACTGTCAAGACTCTTAAAATATTTCTTATGTCAAAGCTTGCAGAGTTTATTCAATTCTCAAGAGATAAGAGACAAAGCTAAGAAACCAAAATATATAATCTCACATTCTCAGCAGAAAGTTCAAATCCACTGAAGGTTTGGTAAAGAAACAGCAAATAAAATCTCTACGTCTTAATTGAAAAATGAACAGCTTTCACAAAAAGCCAGGTTTTGTCCTGCATCTATGTGGAAAAATAAATAGAAGCTGGGGTTTTAGAAAATAAATATTTATTTTATAATAAATATTATATTTATTAAATATAATTATATTTATCAAATATAAATATATTTAATATAGTTATATACTATAATAAAATATTTTTTAGGGATTGGAGATGAGGAGAGAATATTTTATATAGCCATTGTCCTAAATACATGTATTAGGAAGCAGATCCTAAGTAAATGTATTGGAGTATGTATTTCAAAAAAATATTAAGTAAAATTGAACATGACCAATAAGAGAGGAGAAATTGCTTCAAAACACTATTTATCATCTACTTTTACTTTTTTAAATTACCATGGTTTATTCAACTGTATTGTTGAAAAATATTTCATAATACAAATGGTAATGTTTGTGTGCCTTTGCTTTTTAAATTAAATTAAAATATTAAAAATATTTATAAATAATGTATAACTCCTCACAGTTTGAAATATATAATTTAAGCAATTAGATCATTGCTTTTATTCAAAAGAAGTCTGCATTCTTCCCTCACTCTATACAAGAATTTTCTTATAACAATCTGCTTTGCAACATGTTCTTATCCTTGTCTATAAATTTCTTTGTTATTTATATTCAACTATCTTCTCATGGAGAAAATCTATGTGTTTGCTAAGAGTTGATACCAACTTGACAGCACATAATCATTGTCATCATCAAACTATTTTCAAATGCCCTGTGATAAATGATTTTCTACTGCATATGCTGAAAATAAAAATCTGGCATTTCTTCCTTGCTTTAGTCAGTTGTATAATCTAAAACTGGAATGAAAAACATCTGAAACATATGTAGTTAGAAAAACTGAAAACAAAATATAGAGGTTTAATTTGTAATGGTTAGTTTGTTTTAAATAAAGTATAATATTTTTTACCACTGCAAGACCATTACCAGATACAATTAATGCTCTTGAATTAGTATATTATTTTACTTACTTTATTTGTATGTTGCCCACGCCCAAAGATTTTAACTATCTAGCAATTTACATAATTTCACTGACTAACAACGCACTCAAAAATATATAAAATTATGTATAAAATCAACAAAATTAACAAGAAAATTATTAAAAAGATAAACAGAACTACACACACACCAATTTTAAACTTTCATTATACCATGCCCCCTTTCTGTGAAACATCTAGGTCTTAACTGTTCACCAGAAATCCAGGAGGGAAAGAACAGACTATATTTTGAAGCATTTAGTGTGGTGATCAAAAATGTCTGCTTCAAGGATCCTGTCCGATGGCAGGATTATTTTTGATACTGGACTTGGTCAAATAAAATGGTTCCTCCCTGAGAAGCAGGTGAAGTCAATAGCCAAGAAAGCCTTCAGCTAATTTTTGCCAACAGCAGTTACTGAGAATAAGAGGCACCAAAGATTACTCAAATCATATCTCACCTGGATGATGTAATCTGCTCTACTAAACAGGTATATCTTTGAAGATCACCTGGAAATTTCCACTGATGCAAAATGCAATTGAACATATGAAAACTGGGCACTCTTATTTCTGCCATATAATACTTTTTGCCATAGGGGTTGTACTGGTTATCAGTATGTTCTTGAGCATAATTCAGAGTTTTTTCTATAAAGATATGGCTAAGACCTGGTTATCTGTAAGTCCACGTGTCCCAGTCCACTCTGCCCACTCAAGCCAAGCAAATAGAGAATACCCTCTTCAAAGTTTGCATCTACCAAGGTACAATATGAGAGGATTGTAAATGAGTGTTCTCTGTGACAAGCTACCCTTTTCTGGCACAATTTGCCTGCTGAGGGAAGACTTCTTGCACTTTCGTGATGTTCCAGAAACAAGTTTACAAAGTAGAGATCAAGACATCAGTTTTACAAAAAGGCTAGAAGTATACTCTATTGTGCTTTTTCTCCTGTCCCTCTTAACACCAATGAGGTAGAGAAGAATCAGCCTGAATCTCTCCATAAAACAATCTTTCTTCCCAAAACTTAAGAAATGCTTCTGTTCTTTTGTTTATTTAAAGGTTTGTGAATATTGGCTTCCTGATCATTTCCATAGTTCTATACAGTCCCTAAGCTTTTACAACTCTGTCTTTTCTAGAAGGCTTTAGGATTGCTGCTTGTCTCATACACCACCTAGAGACTTTGAGATTGGGGGGAGAGGGGTGTCCTATACATTTTATAAATAAAATCATAGTGACTTGTAGCAATAGCACTAGCACTGAGATTTATATACCGCTTCACAGCCCTCTCTCTCTAAGCAGTTTATAGAGTCAGCATATTGCCCCCAACAATCTGAGCCATTCAGAATCGAACTGCGGAACTGCAGTCAGTCCACAGTCAGCAGATGTAGCCTGCAGTACTGCATTCTAACCACTGTGCCACCATGTAATTGTATTTATTTATCAATAATTTATATATATAGCTGTCCATCTCACAGAATATCACTCTAAGCAGCCATATAAATCTTCATTTGTGCAAAGTTATCTTATCTTTCCTCAAAGAGTACAGATCATCTTGCAGGATAGGAATTTATAAATGCAGAATTTGTAAAAATTGATAGAATAAATATCTGAAACAAAGCTGTCCGTCAAAAGTATCAAGAAATTCCCCCAGTGTCTCAGAAAACCCTGACAATTTCTGTGGCCAAACTCCTTAACAAACCTTTTTAACAAAAAACATTGTGAAAGTCTAGCTTTTATTTTGTAACACTCTTGATAAATACCATTGGATTTACAGAAACTGAAATTCCTATTGGCACATGATATTTTCTTTCCTTTCTATTGCCCCTTTCTTTTATTTGCGGACTTTGTGATCTTTTTCCTTCGAAAGCAAAGAAAACCGTAACATGTGTTTGCTTCAATTTTTTGAACAGAAATGGACCTGACAAGTAATCACTTAATAAGCATTAACATATCTATTAATCTGGAGAAAAAATTCATATCAGATCATCATTAAAATAAATAGTAATTGTTGACATTTCATGTTCCCGTTAAATTAAAACTACAGATGTAGATGGGGAAATCACAAGGGGAAACTGCTGTTACATGAAAGATGCAGCTTGTGATTTCTTAGCATATGCTGATCAGTCTTTATTGATATAAAACTGCTTACTCTTTCATCAATCTGATAAAACCAATGAGTTGGATTATCTATGTGGGAAAGGTCACATAAAAATGAGATAGGAAGGCTATATAAATTGCATGAATAAATTAATCAGCGACCTGAAAGATTTAAAGAGGACAGCTTTAAATTCAGGGCACTCTCCTACTCCAAAACTAGATTATACATACCTGTAGAAGAAAAAGGATATAAGCCCCCATAAAACAGATTACAGACATTTGGGCGCAGCAAGCATCTTTACTCTGTAGTAAGAACTACTGGATTAAGTGGGTTTTTTACTTGTTGAATAAATACGCATAGGTTTTTGCCCTGCTGGGGATGGATCAATTTAGCAATTTAGTAAACTGCAGTGGAAACAGTGGAAGAAGGGCATGAAGCAATTTTTTTTTTCTCTTTGTAAAAAAGAAACAAATCGATAGAGGCTGTTGTGATGGGCTGCAAACACAAGGAAACATATGCATGCTTACTCTGTAGCACATCCAATTAAGTTCAGGGGCTCATGCCTCCAGATAATATGCTTAGACTTCTACTTCAGTTCAGTTAGTATACTGAATATATATATATACTCAGTTAGTACTGTATATCATAGACGATGCACATCTACAATTGAGAGTTTCTCCATTTATGGGAAATTTCACACAAAGTGAAAATCCTAATTTTTCTGTATTATGTGTGGGTAATTTACAATTAGATTCACAGTCTAAGACTGGAGAAAACTTAATAATTCAAGTCTTAACTAAGAACCTAAGAATTATTGAAAAGTATAGGCAGTTCCAAAAAGGGTGCGTTAAAAAAAAATAACTAAATTAGGGTGTTCAGGCCTGATAATTTCAGTATTTCAGGATATCAAGGAAGTCATTTAGGTATCTCTCCAAAGACTCTAATCACAATTGGTATAACAATGAATTTCTTTTCATAAGGTTTTAACTTTGATCTGCAATTCCCAGTACTTCATAATTTTTTCAGTTGTTTTTCCTCAATCTGAACTTCACCCAGAAAAGCAACATCAATGAAACAGATTTTCTTCTTTTTAATAACTGGCATGTTCTATCAATATCAGGTATGTTTTAAACAAGATGTCTTTCTGTTTGGATCTTAACGTCCTATATTTGTGTGGCACGCGGAGCCATATCTGAGGGCACGCAAGGTGTTGCCCTATGTTAGCTCCAGAGCGCATGCACGTGCTGGCCAGTTGATTTTCGGCCTTCTTTTCAGCCACTTTCGCTCTCTCCATGGCGCAAACAGCCCAACAGGCCAACCAGAAGTTCACTTGTGTGCTTAGTCTCAGCCTCCTTTTTGCTGTCAGAGGTCTTCAGAAACTTCTTCTGCTTTGGACGATTGCAGCCAGGCCTCTCACATCTTGGACCATATCTTTTGCAGCCGGGAAGGCTTTCCTGAAGGCCTGTGTAGCCGATAACAGAGCTCCGGATCGATCTGGAGCTCTGTTATCAGCTGCAGAGGACTTTCCTAAAGGCCTTTCCTGAATAGCACTAGGCCTCTTCAGATCAAGCATTTATTTTAAAAAGCTTCTTCATTTTGTTAAGTTGTCTAGAACAATAATAAAGCAGTCTTTAAAAAATAAGTCTAATAACTTGAACATTCTGTAGACATTTATAGTTATTGACTTACCTCCTTGCATCCAGTTTCAGCAACTGATTAGCACAAGAAAATAAAAGTCTGCCTCTGCCTGTCTCAGCAATTTGCTCCTTGCAGTTTTAGTTTCACTTTCATTTTAGCATGTGGGCCGGTCTGCAACCTCTATCAGTTGCTGGTCGGGAGGCCAATAATCAGTTGCTTGTGCTAATCAGGCTCTGCATGTTTGCTGCAAGGAGGTAAATTGCTGGGAGGCAGAGGCCAAAGGGTGGGGGTGGCTGGGTGGGGCTACATTTGGTGTATAAGACGCATCCAAAATTTCACCCTCTTTTTGTAGGTAAAAAGGTGTGTTTTATACTCCGAAAAATATGGTAGTTTGCAAAGCTTGTTCCTAAGCTGCAAAAATAAAGCCTTCAGATTCTTTCTTTAAATCTCCTGATTTTAAACCAACTCCATGTGGGTGTTTTATCAGCTTTTTCTTCTATATCCTTCAAGTATTGACACTATCCTTTGTTCACAACAATGTGAAGTCACAGGTTTGTAGACCAGCATCTTTACCACTACACCAAATTGCTCTGTGCAGAGAGCCTCCATGGATAGAGAAGGTCTACCAAATGTGGAAAAAAATCAAAGAGGTCAGATCTATCATGCTCATCCTTCTCCTCTTTGACATAATGGAGCAGAACTCCATCATTTGTTTCATTTCAAGTTTGCTTTTCCTTTATTACTACATTTTGAACTAATATATGATAACCTAGAAACCCTATGTAAAGGGGGTATAGGTTATTAAAACAAGATATATAGATTTCCATCACTTCTTTAAATATCCTTTTATTTTATTATCATACTAGAAAATCATGAAAGACAAAGTAAGATTATAATCCTCCTATTTCACCTCTGATACTATCACCATCCCCTTGCCTTCACCCATAACACACAATAAATGTGCATTTCTTTTGAATTAATTTATGGAAAACTGTTCACATCTTCCTTGACTCCCAGTAAAATTTCATTTTTGCTATTATTCTGGCTTAAAGCAAAAGGATATGTGAGGAGAATTAATTTTGCAACTCCAAAATGTATAGGCCAAATCCATATGATATCATTAAAAATTATTAAAGAAGAATTTATGTAAACATAATGGAACCTAGAGAAGCAGAGACATCAAACTAAGAAAATACATCAGGCAATTTATTTAATAGCTGGTTTCCTTAGTGGCAGCGAACCACAACTATAAAAATATGCCAAGCCAAAACAATGGAATCATTTTTTAAAAAAATACTATACTACCACAACACCAGGGGAAAGATCAAAAATTATTTCCATCAAGGAGTCTCTCCATGAACCAAGCATTCATGAAGATATTTTTTTTTTAAAAGCAGAGACATTCTCATAACCTAGAAACATACTTTCTACCCACACAGAAAGCTGAAACGGCTTAACCTTACAGCAAATATCTGATTAAAACCTACTATAAAAAGTCACTCTCTCTTATAGCTAAGAGCATACTCAAAAGTGTTATAGAGCTGGTTCAATCCACTTTGCACTGCACTGAAACATTGCTCCAAGTTAAACAGTCACGATCAATACAGCTAAAATAAGGGCAAAGAACTCATATTTTCTTCTCTTGTTTCAACTCAGCTTCTAGGTCACTTGAAAAGAAACCTCTTCACTGAGACCTCTATTGCTGCACTTGTGCATTTTTGCCCAAGCTACTCTATCTATCTAGTACAGAATACTCTCAGTGGAATCAGTGGCAAGGATAAGGCCACACTGTTGATAATAATAGGAATAAATAGTAATCATGACAACAGCAATGGCAATACTGACAATGCAATAAAAATAGTATATGAAATATCCCCCCAAAAAAATCTCCCTTTCCAAATCAAAATAAAAAGGGGGAGTTGCCTGCTTTGTCTATTTCTCTTGAATAGTCAATGAAACTAGTTGTTGGCTAATTTAGATCATACTCTGTATAAACATCTCGAGTATTTATATGGCTATTGTAAAAAAAAAAAATAGTGGTCTTGTCCCTAAGTGCTACAGGTCATCCTCACTTAGTGACTGCCTCAGGCAGCGATCATTCACAGTTACAATGATGATGAAAAAGTAATTTTGCAATCAATGCCCACATTTACAACTTTCACAGCATCTAGTTCTCAGTCATTATATTCACCATTACAGTTAATGAGTATGTGTTTTCCTGTGTAAAATTGTAAGCACCATCACAGTCCTATGATTTTTATTCACTTAGCAGCCACTTCATTTAACTAGTACATTGCTGTTCTCAATTGCAGTTGCAAAACAAGTACAGTTGCCGGTACTTACTGTTATGTGAGATTTTGCCTTAGCAATTAAGAGAAGAATGATCAGTGCTTAATAACAGATCAGAAGCACCAATTAAAGGGCCTATATATTCTCTTCTAAAAATGCTGTTTATATTACGCCAACATAAATGAGCCACTGGACAATGAGCCCTTTGAGGAAGTCCAGACAGGAAATTTACAACAACAAGAAAACATGAGTACTAACTTTACCTTTATTGTTGGGTCACAGTAACAAAGCCTTGCAAGTCTGAGAGCATTTCTTCCCTCCTTTGACTTTACTGTCTGGGAGAGTACCTTTTGAGATCCTTTCTCCAACCCCATTCTTTCTGTGGTCTGTCTCTTGACTTCAATTGCCTGGTTAAGGCTCTTCCATTTGTCTCCTAAGGTTATTCTTACAAACCTAAAGCTGTTTTTTGTGTTCCTAACCTTTTTCCTAAAAAGATCAGCCAAAACGTCTAAATTTGTAATGGGTTTTTAACTAATAAGTTAACAAAGACAGGAATATTCCAAATGTCAGTATTATAAGACAAATATGCTTTACTATGAGACAAATATTATAAGACAAATTGCAGACAAATAGTCAATAGAAATTGACTACTGCTTATGATTCTTCTTTCTTACCTGCTGAGCTAAGCAGTACACTGAAGTCTGTCCCACGCTGAGATTCACCAGTGCCATTTTGTGTTTCTTTCTCACTTTCTTCATAACGGTGCCAGTTGGAGACTAGCTTTCTTCTTGAATAACTTCCCCGGTCTTCTTTGCCCATTTCTGGTAAGTCAAGTTCAGCAGCAGCCTATAGCGTATATCAGAAAAATGATTAAATAACTGTGATTCACTTTTGCTTTTATTCCAGTTTCCAAGAAAAATTAAACAGCAGTTTTGTCAATTTTCCAACAATATTTTATGTAGTAATATATTGATTATCAACTCTGCTGCATCAGACTTGGCAATTGGATCAATATTTTGGCTAGGACACAATGCATGATGGCAGAAACATTCTAATTTCTGTTTTTATTTTGTTCTGTTTTTATTTTTACTTCAGAATTGGATGGTAACTATTATTTTTAGTAATTTAATTTAAAATTAATAATTTTAATATTTTAACATATTAATATTTCTATTTCGGAAAAATATTCTGAAAATAGAATTCATCTTATCCAGTAGTGGGTTCTGAATTCGTTTGCCACCGGTTTGCGGGCGCGACGCTTCTGCGCATGCGCATAAGTGTCCTGGGTGGGTGGGCGGAGCCTCCCGCTGCCTCCGCTACTTGTTCTAAGAACCGATGCGAACTGGGAGCAACCCACCACTGATCTTATGTCCCTAAGATTTAATATTTACATTATCAGATTTCTATTCAACTACAAAGGCTTACCATCAGAGCAAACAGGAATAGTTAATCTGTGTTAAACGAATTAGACCTACAAGGCTTCACAGTAAACAAAACTGTTAAAGGTGAGAGATCATTAAAAAAAAGTAGAGCTACTCATTAAGAAATACTTTTTTTACCATTCAACATGATAGGTTACAACAGTGCTCCTCAACCTAAGCTGTTTGAAGATGTGTGGGCCTCAACTCCCAGAATACTCCAGCCAACATGCAGAATTCTAGGCGTTGAAATCCATATAATTTAAGGTCTATTTAAGACTTTTAGCCATCAACAATCAGAATTTAAAAAATCAGTTATCTGAACTATAAAAGGAAAATGTGGCACACATTTGTTTAAAACTATCACTCTATGTGACAGACGTAACATCCTCCATGCAGCACTTGTGGGAAATCTCATTTAAGCTTTTTTATACATATTGTACTCATCATACTGCTCACCTTCTGGATAAGCGACATAATGTAAAGTACAGAACAGGAATAAGAAATTATGAGCAAAAGATATTAAAGACATAAAATAAGAACAAAGGAAATACCATGTTTTAATTTATACTAACATAATTATACTTCTACTTTTAAGGGTCTTCTACTTTTATAGAGGTCGGAGGTATCTGTGAGGCAGTTTGATGAAGAAGTGATTTAACTACAGTTAAGGGTAGATATAAATATCCTCTATCTCCAGTTTATTATATGCACAGAAGGAAAGACTAGATCTAGCATGTGCCTACCCATATGCACTAAGACCAAAATTTTATGGAGCAAGCCCAAAGCCATCATGTACAAACCACTCCAGCCCTCTCTCCCCAGGGCAAGGTTTGAAGTTCCCCAAGGCTGTCCATCCTGGAAGCTCTGACAATATCCAAGAGCTCCTAGAGATTTCTAAGCAATCAGTATTCCAGTAGTAATTCTAGCGTATGCCTATTTCCCATTCCATGTACATTTACTTGCACAGGTTTGTCAGATCAAAGATCTCCTATACCAGTGCTGGCGAACCTTTTTTCTCTCAGGTGCCGAAAGCGCATGCACACGTGCTATCGCACACGCGCGAGTGCCCACACCCATAATTCAATGTCTGGGGAGGGCGAAAACGGCTTCCCCCGCCCCCCCAGAGGCCCTCTGGAGGTCAGAAAGGGCCGGTTTCCTGACTTCCGGTTGGCCCAGAAGGCCCGTTTTTCGCCCTCCCCAGGCTCCAGAGGCTTCCCTAGAGCCTGGGGAGAGTGAAAATGCCCTCCCCCACCCCCCCCGGAGGCCCTCCGGAGCCGAAAACGCCCTCCCAGAGCCTCCGCGTGAGCTGCAAATCAGCTGGCCAGCGCGCACATGCGCACTGAAGCTAAGCTAGGGCAACGGGACCGCGTGCCAGCAGATATGGCTCCGCGTGCCACCTGTGGCACGCGTGCCATAGGTTCGCCATCACTGTCCTATACCATCATAACAACCACTCCTCCCTAGCTTTCAATTTGGGAAGTCTGGAAAGGCAAATTTTGACAGGGCTATATTTTTGTAGTTAGCCAACCAGGTCTCAGCAATATATGCCAGTTTAATGCATTTGCCCATTGTAGGGTATAGAGGGCTGTAGACTTATTCTTTACCAAGTGAGTTCCCTGAGCTTACATATGTAAGGCATTTTTTTAAATATTAAGGGTATTACATTGGAAGGGTGCAAGTATAAATTATTTCTGCATGCTGCTGATGTTTTGACAAATTTGGATCAATATTCTACTTTGCCTAATTTTATAAAGGTTGTGTAGTATTTTGGAGAATATTCTGGTTATAGGATAAAATGGAATAAATCTAGTTTGCTTCCCCTGAGTTTTAATATATCAGTTCAATATATCAAATCCCATCTCTATATAAGGAGATAGGATTTGATATTTCTATTGATTATATTAAATATTTCAAGCACTATATACCTAAAGATATTTCCAAATATGTGGAAATAAATATATTGAAACTTACATTGACTCTGAATATTGCAGTTTTTCAAAAGTCCATTTTGATTCTTCCACTTACTGTAGAATAATATGAAACCATCATCATCCTGTGGATTCCTACTTTCCTACATACATATTAACAACCTAAATAGCCCAAATCAGTGGTGAAATCCTCCTGGTTCTGTCTGGCACGCGCGAGTCGGTAGCGGCAGTGGCGCGTGGTTTGGAGAACCGGTAGCAGTGGCAGCACAAGGCTCTGCCCTCCTGCCCGGACGTCAGTTACTTCCTGGTTTTAACTCTCTGCGCATGCGCAAAGCCTTCTGCGCATGTGCAGTTGGTCAAAAATTGGAGGTGATGTTGGCACGTGCACGAGCAAAGCGAGCACATGCACAGGGTGAGTGCACTTCCGAACCAGTAGGGAAGGTAAGTAGATTTCACCCCTGGTCCAAATGTATTTTCTGACATACTATATATCTAAGCTCCTTTATCCATAATTAAAACCTTTATCACTTGGCTTATAACCATCAATTCCACACCACAAGGTGAGAAGTTCATTCAGATGTATTATAGCCTTACCTTTTCTCCTAATATCACAAATACAGAAACACTTATTTTTCTCTTTCTTTCACATAATTCATTAATTCAAGCTTGTTATCATGTACTCCTCTTTTATATGCCTTGGTCATAATAATCTATTACCTCTGTCACCTATAATGCCTTTGGTTAGTCAAGCCTTTCATGTAACATTTTTTTTAGAATGGCACAGAAGTAGCATACTGGGTTCATGAAGCATTTCCTGCTGATATTAAGAGTGTTTTTGCCTAGTATGATACAACCACAACCCAAAACCTGTTTTATCCCAAACACAGTCAAGCTATTCTATGCAAGCTGGGATAACCAAAAATTATCTTAAAGCCAACATACTATTGCCCATATATTTCCAAGTACAACGTGCATGCATTACAATAGCAATAGCACTTATATACCGCTTCACAGTGCTTTATAGGCCTCTCCAAGAGGTTTTACAATGTCAGCATCTTGCCCCCAACAATCTGGGTCATCATTTTACTGACCTCGGAAGGATGGAACGACTGAGTCAACCTTGAGCCAGTGAGACCCGAACTGCCGAGCTGCTGGTAGCCGGTAGTCAGCAGAAGTAGTCTGCAGTGATGCATTCTAAGCACTGCACCACAACGGCTCTTGATATACAATGATATACATTCAGGATGCTAGAGATCTTCCTGATGGGAGATATACAGTATATACACTATAGAGTTTTTGAATGATCAAGAGGTTTTCCAGCTCTACTATTGGACCAAGTAACTATACAGTACACTAGCTTTATCCTGTATTAAGTCATTTAATTACAAATATTCATTCATACTTTACTGAACAGAATCCTTTATTTGACATACTGTAAAATTATTTTAAAACTAATGAGGAAAAGAAAGCAAAATTAAACACTAGCAGAACTGAGCTTTTTAGACGAGAGGACATAAAAATGAAATATGCTACATATGCAACTATCGCAGACTTGTGAAATTTGCCACTTAGGTGGTTACAATATGGAACAATAGTCATGTGATCCAGGCAAGCAGGATGAAAGCAAATTACAAGGCTTGTTGGCTGAGGAGAGACAAGTTATATGCAAGGATGTCTGGGGAATACTCTAGATTGAAAAACATTTAATTACAAATACATGCACAGGAAGAGAGATGGGAGAATAAGGTCAAAGAAATTATTGTCGATTACTGGAGTAAAGACACTTCTTTTTTATACAAACGCTGCCACAGCGACTCAGATATTCGCTCTCATGTCTCTTCGTGTTCTCTGAGTAATCCTCTACATACGGTAGTTGCTGAAGGAAAAGCTTTGCCCCCAAAAGTTAAGGAGGGTCAGATCTGGTTCGAATTTGGATAGGGGACCACAAAGAACTGCCAAGGATGTAGAGCAGACTGAAGGGAAATTATCCCAGAAGATGATAAGGACAGACTGTGGACAATAAATTACATAGATGAGTCCATACAGACATCAGGAGCCGACGACTTGAAGAATACCGTACCTTATGGCTGAGGGAAAGTGAATTAAGTTAGCAAAGCAAACAGTATAAAATAGGCATTTGAAGGCTGAATTCTTTGTAAGTTCTTTGTAAGGATAGATACAAGCAGGTGTGTGTAAGGTCAACTTTCATAACATAAGAAACTTGGCTAAGAATTAAGTCCATTGAGCTTTCAATGTAAACAGAGTAATTCATGTGAACTCTGAATTTGTTTGATTTTTTTTCTTCACAGTACCTAAGGTCTCCCGAGGTTAATGTTGCCAATTTTAAACTCATCAAATTTATAAAATACAAACCTTCCCTTCCCTCAAGTGAGGAAAAATGAGCTAAAAATCCTCTTCCTTCACCTGACATTATTGTTCTTGAAAAATCAAGAAAAAGGTACATTTTTTTCATTTGCCATCTCTGCATTAAATGATCACTATTCAGACAATGTTGCTACTGCTCAGCTTCCCACTGGAAACTTTTATACCCTAAATCAAATTAGCATGTATTCTATAAATCAGTATTTCTTAACTTTAGCAACTTTTAAGAGGTGTGGACTGCAACTCCCAGAATTCCCCAGCCAGCATTCTGGTTGAGGAATTCTGTGAGTTCCCACCTCTGAAAGGATGCTAGGGTTCAGAAACATTGCTATAAAACAACATGACTGTTTTTTAGTAATATATAACTTTTAACTAATTTGTGGCATTTTCTATGCATTTTATTATCTTGTACCTCTTTCTAGAGAAGCCATTTCATTGAATTAAATAAACATGTATAGGATAGCAAGATTAATGATAACAATCGGAAAGAAGTCTAAGGATTATGTTTCAATCGTTATTTAAATTATTTATTGAAATTTCAAAATCCGTTGTAACAAGCCATGCAAAGTGTCCTTAAATCACATCAGAGAAGATTGCCACTACAAGCACCTTGTGTTTTGTGTCCAATGCTGCAATCTTTTGAATGAACATTCCAGGGTTGTCCTAGCAACCAGATGGTTCTACTTACAATCCCATCTTCACAAGAAGATTAAATCAAATCAAGGCTTTCTGCATTAAAGAATAGCAGAAACAATCTTTATTAATAAAAAAAGCATTCTCCCGTTCCATTTTTTTCATCATTTCTAAATGAAATAAACAATTATAGGCTCATGTAATTGTTAATGTAAATGGTGAAAGTTAATTCCGCAGATGTATTATTAAACTCTTCTGTGACTGACTATACCAAATAATGAGTGCTTACAATCTTAATATTCACGATGTATTTCAGAAACAGATTAGAAAATATTGTGTTCATACTTCAATAAATTAAAAATTCAGCTTTATTTTTAATATATCAGTGCTCAGAATGAAATCTGCTTTCACTGATGTAGAAGTTATCAAAGGACAAATAACTAAAATACCATGTGTTCCAATTGTTCTTGCTTGCCTGCTGCTTTCATTGTTAGCTCTTTCTACTTTAAATAAACATGCTTAAAAAACATGACAACGGAAGCCACCTACTAATTACAGATTGGATAGTTTATGGTTTTCACAAAATATTTATATAAGGTCAACTATAAACATGTAACAAAACACTTTTCCTAGCAGCCCAAGGATAACATCCGAATGAATTCCAAGTATAGTTTTGCATACATCACAAAAATATTTAGTTTCTTTTGGATGAGAGAACACTGGAGATTTATGATATCTGTGCAATGTTTGTAGTATTTCTCTGTAAGCAGGATTTATCCAGAACTTATTCAAGTAAGGAAAGGGATCTGCAGCAGGCAGCAAGTATAAAGAACTACGCTCTGTTTTTCCTTACTCTAACTAAACCTCTAAATTCTTGTCAGAATTCAAATTACAAAATTCCTTCTCTCACACATGCAGAGCACTAATTTCATGCTACTTTACAAAGATCACCTAATACAGTGATGGCAAACCTTTTTTCCCTCGGGTGCCGAAAGCACACGCGCAAGCCCACACCCATAATTTAATGCCCCCCATGCGCACAACCCCCCTGCGCTGCCCCGCCCCCACGCATGCATGCACAATCCCCCTCCCCCATTTCCTGATTTCCGGTGGGCCTGGTAGGCCTGTTTTTCGCCCTCCCCAGGCTCCGGAGGCTTTCTTGGAGCCAAAAATCAGCTGGCCAGCGCGCACAGGTACCATAGGTTCGCCATCACAGACCTAATATATTCCTGTAAATAAACATAATGCACATTCACTAAATGTCATTATCAGTATCTGTCATGTTCCCAACAATGTGCCAAATAACACTTCAGTAAAAATCAATGTGACACAACCAAATTTATTGCCTAATCCCTATTTTGAAATTTGCTTAGGTTGCCATACTGAGGACTGGTTTTAAAGATAATGTGATCTTTCAAACCAACAGTTCAACTCTCAGACACTCATTTCCTTACAAGATGAGAGATATTATAGGGGAGAGGTGGTGGGGGGCAGAGAAGGATGCTAAAATCTTCCATACTTTTTTTGGGGGGGGAGTAATTCCTTGGATCTTCATTCCTGATTTTTGTGGCAATATTTTTTTAGAAGTTGTTTGCCATTCTGTTCTTCCTAAGGCTGAGAAAGGATGGCTGGCACAAAGTTTTATGCCTAAAGCAGAGATTAGAACTCATGATCTCTCAGATTCTAGTGTGGGGCCTTAAACCACCACCTCACACTGGGTCTCCAAAATTCCCTTTCTTGTAACTAATTCTCTAAGAATGCCTTTCCTGTGGCAACCCCAATTCTCATAAACTGCTCCAATCCTTTCTAAGCCTTTTGACCAGTGCTTGTTGCAAAACCAAACTTCCCTTCACTGCACCAGCAATGAGGAGTGCAGGTAATTTACCATGGGACATAAGTGCAAAGTGTAAAAGAAACAGTGGAAGACTTGTTCGATGATGTCAGCCTTCCCAGGTAGACAAGACAGAAAACACAACTGTCTCTTTTTCTCTTTTACAGCCTCAGAAGCTAAGGAGGTTCTTTTTTGAGTCTCTTTTTCTGCCCATTATGCAGCTGAAGGCTATGCTCCCTCTTGCCTGATGATTGTTCCCTAGGTAGCATCTTTCCCCATCTAACCACCCACCCTCAAGGTCATTCCCACATACCATTACATATATAGTATATTCCCTTTCGGTTTGCTAGTATGAAGGTTACAGAAGTAGGAGATGCTGCTCTGCAAGTGTATTGTTACATCAACAACTGCGCACTGTGACAAGAACAAGATACCCTTTTACAGCTTTCATGTTAGTCATCCCTGGAGTTGGAGGCAAGCTAAGTGTTTTCACCATGAACCTGAATATTTCCACTGCACTGCAGTGCTAAGCAGTATTACAAATGTTATTCAGCACTTACCCTTACCCTTCCTCTTCTAAATTATTAATTTAATTTTGCATCAGGATTCTGCAGCCAATCTGACTAACTGTAGGTCATCTGTTTCAAAATCAGCAGTAATCTGATTTTGCATATAGATCCTTACAACTTTTAGTTCTCAGTATAATTTTACGGTCAAAGATCTGTATTTCTTCATCCTTTTCACGCTCCATGGACTGTCAGACAGAAACTTCAAATCTTCCCACCAGCCGTGCAGATATTAAATTCTGGCACTATTTATTTTTACCCTTTGGAATTGCAGTACATTTTGCAAATATGAGAAACAGCTGTTCCTTTCCTACAGCAATAGGAAGACTTGAAACTCAAACTTGTCATACAGTATTTGAATCACTAAAGATAAGCATTTTAACATGCTAAAATTAAGCTTAAACAAGACTGTGGGGTTTGCGACTCAGCAAAAATATGGTGTTTTAGCGTGTGTATGACACCAAGAAATGTTAAGTTTTTTCAAGCAGAGCTTGCAAGTTATGAGAAAATAGCAACTACAGGTAGTCCTTGACTTACAACCATTCATTTAGTGACCATTCAAAGTTACAACAGCACTGAAATATGACAGTTTTTCACACTTATGGTCAGCCATGATCATATGATCAAAATTTGGACGCTTGGCAACTGTTTCATATTTAGGACAGTTGCAGTGTCCTTGGGTCATGTAAATCACCTTTTGCAACCTTCTGACTAGCAAAGTCAATAGGGAAACCAGATTCACTTAACAACTGGGTTACTAATGTAACAACCTCAGTGATTCACTTAACAGGGGCAAGAAAGGACATGAAACTAGGCAAAACTCACTTAAGAACTGGCTTACTTAGCAACTGACATTTTGGGTTCAATTGTGGCCATAAGTCAAATACTACCAGTATGTTTTGTTAAATAGTTAATTAGCAAATTGTGTATAACAATTTGTCTGAGACTCACAGTTAGAAATCTAAGGAATATAGCAGGTTAAAAAGGCATAATTTTCCCTTCCTTTTCCTGTAATCCTTATAGAAATGATATAAGGATGGTTTTCATATATTGGCTTTTGTGTTCATCTTTATAATTATGTTCAGTTTAATGAGTCTGCTGTAGAGGGCAAAATAAGATGTGCCAATTAAGAAACCATAATCAAACCTAAAGGTGCTGGTATCAAAATAATTTGGAGAGAAATATGGAAGAAAAACTTCTAGACCCTTTGTCACAGCATGCATGCAGTTTCAAGGATCAGTAAGACAGCAAGAATTTGATATTACGTTATCAGAGCAAAAAGGTTATGGAAAAATCACCACCCAAAAAAATCTACTGAAAAGTAAAGATTATCTTATCTGGTAATATGAACCAAAAAAGAGGGAGGGAGGGAGGGAGAGGGAGAGGGAGAGGGAGAGGCAGAGAGAGAGAGAGAGAGAGAGAGAGAGAGAGAGAGAGAGAGAGAGAGAGAGAGAGAGAGAGAGAGAGAGAGAGAACATTTCCCCAAAATTTAAGTAACCACAGATTATAAAGAAGAGAAGGAAAGAAAGTTAAAAACAGCTAAAGCCATGCTATTTAAAAAGAAAAAGAAACACTACCAGAAGCAAGTTTTTTGAGAGAAGAACTTGCTTTAAATGTGCACAAGTGTGACTGCTTAAAAAAACAACAACCGGAAAGTGTGCATCCTACCTATTGCTCCCTACATATATTTAAAGAGGGAGAGCACTAGATGCTTAGATGAGGCTTTAGAATTTTAGAATTTCAATGCGAAATCATTCAATTAGAATGTGTACCCAATCTATGAAAACTGACTCTTTTCCTGCATCACCCCTATTGTTTACATTGGCAACATCCCCATAAAGGCAGATGTTTTTGAGCAGCTGCTATTGACAGCAACTGACATCCATGTGATTAAAGTCTCCATGAGATTATCAGATTATAAGCATGACTGCTCACCCATGCCTGTGGGCTTCAACTGGTGCCTTTTGAATGATTCAGCCACACTTTCTCTTGTTTCAGCCTTTACTCCAAAAAATATTGAATTGTATGCTGATATACTTGACACTTAAAGCAGTTTATAGTAATAGAATCATTTACAAATCTGCACAACTATACATTCAGGAGAAACGCATACTAGTATAACTAAGGACAGAACGTAATTTTCTGCTTTGAAAAATGTATTTTGATTGAAGTCAAAATGCCAATTGCATACCCAATACACAAAAACTGAGGAAAAGTGCATAATTTATTTGCTTCAAGGGAATTGACACAATAAATTACGCTGCTTTCTCTTTTAGCAAATGACCTCATGGCTGAGAGAAGAAACAGTATGATGAGAAATCAAAGAGTTTCGTTTCTTACCTCACATAAATTAATTTCATTCATCCTCCATTATCTTCCTGCTTTCCTTGTTTCTCACTCTAAAGATAAGTTCCTTTCCCTTTAAATTTATCATGAACTATTCACTGGAAAGTAATCATTTGTGTGAAAAAAACCAGTCACAATTTTATCAGCTATAACAAAATAGTTAAAGTAGATCTTAGTCCTCCTCATCCATTTGTATTTGCTCTTTTCAGACTCCACATGACTGCTAAAGTCTAATGGCAAAACAGTGTGGTTTTTCTGTAACTTTAAAAGCATTCGTTTTTGCCTTTCAGCTGCTAACGGAATTTCAGCTCTAGTGTAAAATAAATTCATGGAGATTATCAAAATTGCAAAATTAGATAGTGAAAAATATATATGAGAAACCTCTTAACACATTTACATGAAGTACAAAAAAAGAGATTTTAGATATCTGTAGATATAGCTTACTACTACTACTACTACTACTACTACTACTACTACTACTACTACTATTACTTACCACTATCTCCAGGAATTATTTATTTATTTATTTATTTTATTTATTAAAATTTCTATGCCGCCCAACTCCCGAGGGACTCTGGGCGGCTCACAGCATGTATAGAAACATATAAAAGTAAAAACAATTTTATAAAAAACCATATTAAAATACTATGCATAATTTAAAAACTTTCATTCATACCCCGCCTTCCGGAAGAGCCAAGTTTTTATTGCTTTACGGAAGGCCAGCAGGGTGGGGATAATCCTGATCTCTGGAGGGAGTTGGTTCCAAAGGGAGGGGGCTCCCACAGAGAAGGCTCTCCCCCTTGGCCCCGCCAACCGGCATTGCTTGGTCGATGGGACCTGGAGGAGACCCACTCTGTGGGACCTAACTGGTCGTAGGGAGGTATGTGGCAGGATGCGGTCCCGAAGGTAACCTGGCCCTGAGCCATGTAGGGCTTTAAAGGTAACGACCAACACCTTGAATTGGATCCAGAGACTAATGGGCAGCCAATGCAGCTGGCGGAGAATCGGTGTTACGTGGGTGCATCTAGGTACACCCACCACAGCTCGCGCAGCTGCATTTTGCACCAATTGCAGAATGCCTTTGGTATCAGAAATAACATCTTATTTTATCTCATCTGCATATATACTGTAAGTTGAACATTTTATCTTTAAGATCTTTAAGCATTATGAACAATTTGGTCCAGGCAGTCCCAAGATTAAGAATATCCACATATAATGTTGCTGTTGCATGAGCTGCATTTGTTACCAGTTTGCTTCAGGGTCCAATTCAAGGTAGTAGTCATTACCTTATAAAGCCGTATATGGCACAGATCCAGGGTATCTGAGCAGCTATCTCGTCCCAATAGGACTAGCCTATTCCATTTGCTCCAGTGGAAAGGGGCCTGCTACGGACCCCATCTGCTAAGGAATCCCATTGGGCAGGGATTCAAGGAGAAGAACCTTTTCCACTGTGGCCCCCACCTCTGTGGAACACTCTACCATCAGAGATGGGAACTTCTCCCACCTTTTTGGCATGCCAGAAGGGTATTAAAACTTGGTTTTGCTGGTTGGCTTAGAGCCCCAAGAGGTGCTCACCACTGGAGATGGTTGATGAGATAAGATCACATCCCCATTTCATCTATCTCCTCGCTTATAGTTTTTGAAATACTTTTAAAATTGTAATCATTTTTCTATTTATCTTTTTATGGTTTCTAGGTTGCCCAGAGTCTCCTTGTTGAGGATATAGGTGATATATAAATTAAATAAATTGATTAAATAAATTTGTACTTATGAAAAGACTACACATTACTAAAAATGGCATATAGCTAAATAAAAAGGGATCTGACTAGAAATGGCAGATAGCTGAACAGCAATGGGATCCAACTAGAAATGGCAGGTGCATTTTCCTTATTTGAGCCGCTGAGCCGCTAAACCGCGCAATGTTTTCATGACCATCACAAAATAGTGTGTGTGCATTTTTAATATACTGTGCAGCTGGTTTTCCAAGGTTTTTAGCAGTTTGCAAGGACATTATGCAGCTTCAGTGGTTTGTTGGCTCAAGGAAAGAAGGAAGAAGTCTGTCCACCATTTTTAGTCAGATCATGTGACATTTTACTTGGATGATGTTGTTTTTCTCTATTTACCATGCTTCCAAAGCATAAATCCCATGCAAGTGTTGGTGGCATATCAAAGAAAAAAAAATCCAATAACAAATATAGTAGAATTAATAAAGCAGTCAGAAAGAGGTGAAATGCCATCAGACGTGGGAGGCATTTGGCTATACTTGGTCAATGAACATTTTTAAAGTGTAAAGTAAGAATAATGGAGCATATGAAAGCCCTGCCCTGCCCTGCCCTAAGCTACAATTATTATTAAACAACACAGTGATTTAATCATTGAAGTGGAAATACAATTGATAATTTTGTATCAGCATATGCCTATTAGCCTTACTTTATTGAAGGCTTGAAACCTTCTCAATAATTTAAAAGCTATACGTGCAGCAACTGAAAGTGACTGCGATGGAGAATTTTTTGTGAGTGGAGGCTGGTTCAGACATTTCAGAGTGAAGGTGAATTTACATAATATTAAAGCTGAAGCAGTGGGTGCCAATTTAAGTGCTGAGTGACGTTCCTGACATGTTTAAAACAATCATTGAAAAGGGATGTTATTTGCCAGACCAAATATTTAATGTAGACAAAACTGGCTGGTTTGGGGGGAAATATATCTGAAAGGACCTACATTTTGAAAGAGGAAAAAAGTGCAGTGCAGCAGATACAGTATAAGGCATGAAGGATATGCTTACATTATTTCCTGGCGGTAACGCTTCTGAGAATTTCAAAGTCAAGCCTTTACTTGTTTAAGTAGGCAAACTCAAGACTATATGGGGCACTTCACCCTATCATTAAGGTATTTCTTTCTATTATTATTTAAGGCAAATACAAAGGCTTTTCTTACTATTACCATTTTTCAAGATTGGTTCTGAAATCATTTTGTCCCTATTGCTGAATATTGTTGCATGGTCAAAAAAATTCCTTTCAAGCTTCTTCTTGTGCTTCACAACACACCCAACCACTTTAGATGACCTTCACCCAATGTAGAGGTCATATTTTTATCCATACACACTCACACATCATTAAGGATTTATTTATACTATAGAAAGTTATACTATAACTTTCTTCCAATCAGTCAGGGCTACCTAAAATGATAAGATAAGCTTAGAGGGGTTCTGGAGAAAGTATAGCATCTGTGTACCATCAAAAATGCTGCTGTTTTGTGAGATGAAGTGAAGCAGTCAAATAGGACAGGAGTGAAACAAATTGCGGTCCCAATTTGTGAATGCTTTTCAGTTTACAATTTATATCACTGAAGCCAGGCAAACTGTGGTTAATATTTGGCAATCAATTGCAGTTGCTCATCAGTGAAAATAAAGTTGCTCGACTATCTCGCCAAAGAACTGGCCAATGTAGAACGTATAGTACTAGATCAGCAAATGAAAGCACTTGAGGAAGACGACTAGGACCTTCAAACTCCAGAACTGAAAAAAGTTTTTAAAGAAAGTGTTAGCTAAAGCCTTTCATCTCATTGAAGCAGGGATGGCAAAGTTAGAAGACAAGATCTTAATACAGAGAGGTTCTCCAAAGTTTACTGTATTGTTGAGGGTCTCAGCTGCTACAAGGCCATTTATGATGAGAAAAATAAAATATGTGTGCAAACTTTCTTCAGTGCCTACTTCACTGAAGTAATTGACTCCAGTAGTAAAGCCTCCATCCCCAACAGCAGAATCAAACCCTGAATTCCATCCTCTACAACAACACATCCTCTACAACACCAGACCCATCCTCTTCATCAGTAGCCATGTACTGTTAACTGCTAAGTATAATCTTCTTTCTCTATCTAAACTGCTTCAAGAATTTTTATTATTAGAATGTTATGGTTCATCACACAGTGAGCCAGATGTTTATACTAGATTTGGCATTTTTATGCACCTATTGAGTTCTTCCCAAGAACCTGGAATAAGTGGATGGTGTTTGATGGTATTTAAAATGACACCAGAGGATTTAAATTGCCTTTTGCCATTGACTGATAAGGATTTTGATTGATTGATTGATTGAGGACCCAGATTGTTGGGGGCAATAGGCTGACTCTGTAAACTGCTGAGAGAGGGTTGTAAAACACTGTGAAGCGGTATATAAGTCTAAGTGCTATTGCTATTTTGTGAATGCCAAAGGTGTTCAAGTGGTGCTCCAGATGTTTTGGAATTGCACCCAAGGAGCCTATCACTATTGGTCCTATCCAGCAGAGGGTTCCAGTTATTTTTGCTACCGGTGCGCATCGCGAGCATACGCAGAAGTGAACTCACGTTCCATCGGGCGATTTCACTTCCGCGCATGCTTAGGACGACATTACAAGCCGAAACACAGCTGAGGAGCTTCTCAGCTGTGCTTCAGAGGAAGAATAAAGGTCGGTATTAAAACAAGGGCGGGTGGGAAGGCTTTTTTCCGACAGCTCAGGATGCGGAGAAGCCGGAAAAAAGCACCTAAAAATGATGTCATCGCCGGGCTCCTACCGGTGCGGCGTCCCGCACAGCACCCGTAGGAACCCACCACTGGTCCTATCTTTGTTTTCTTTTGTCACAGTTGTTCAATTTCTATTTGGATCTTGTGGTTTTGTATTTTGTGATTTTCTTGTGTTATTTCTCTTCTGTTACACTGTCTCCAAGTACTCTTCCAACTAGTATCCACTATCCATGCTTTTTTATCTTTCTTATCAATAATTAGGACCAGAGTGTTCTGTGGCAGATGCTTGTCTGTTTGAATTCTAAAGAAACACTTTGGCTTCTTCATTATTATTAGTTTTGTATATTTTGTGGTCCTAGTATATTGTTATTATGGTTTGTCACACAGTCAACCAGATGTTCAGACTTGGGTTGGCATCCTTCTCCACCTTTCGAACCCCTTTCCAAGGACCTGGGATAGGCAGATGCAGATGTTTAATGGTATTACAGATATCATCGCAGGATGTAAGCTGTTCCAAGTAAAGCTGCTTTTTGTATTATTTACTATGTTATTATGTTTAAGATGTTGTGAGGTATTTGGAAGTATTTCTGAAGTGTTTTATATGCATATGAAAGGTAAAATAAATGCTATATATTAAGACAAACATTTCACGGACACTAAACAACCTGTTCCAACTTGTGATTCTACAACAGAGAAATGTAAAGTACTTCTGTACTCTCAAGGGCCTATACTTGAAGCTTGTTTCTCTGACCTTTTAAAATTATTGGATACCTAGCAGGTGCTTGGTAGCCTTAAAACCAACTAGCTCTTTACATAATAGTCACCTGTCACCTGGGAGATGCTGGTTTGTGCCTTAATCCTTACATAATTGATATTCAGGGACTGGGCTGGTTGAGAAATGGACATTGACATCTGATATAAAACAACTAGCTATGTACAAATCAACATGTTTATTAAATACCCTGTTTCCACCAAAATAAGACATCCCCTGATAATAAGCCCAGTCGGGCTTTTGAGTGCATGGCAATAAGGCCAAGCACTTATTTCAGGGTTCAAAAAAATATAAGACAGGGTCTTATTTTCGGGAAAACACAGTATGCATTGAAGAAGGCAGGACTATGCCTTGTTGATTTCACTTCAACATCCATCTCCCATACATTTTGTTTAATGCACTGAGGAATTCTACACTGAGAGCAGTTATGTATACTACTACAGTATCCCATTTCTGATTCTTCACTCAGTGTATATATGTTAGGGTGAGGCAATTGGGCATGTTCCTGCTTCATTTCAGAATTAATTTAATAACACTTAGGAAGAGGGTGATGAATTTCCAGTGCATTGACTTAATTTGAGTCTTATTTATGGGAGAAGTCTCCACCCATTTTTTAAATATTAAGTTCTCATGACAAGTTAAAAGTCCACAATAGGAGCACTATCCCTGAGAAATTCAGATCTTAAACCAAGGGTACAGCAGCCAGAACAGATTCTTCACTAGAGGGATATGATTCTGAAATAAATGGGATAATATTAGCAGGATTATTAGTAATGAAGCAGCAATAACAAAAAGTCTGGTTCTAAGAGCATTATAAATTCCAATAAAAGCAATGTCACCTGACAGGATGAAGGAAACAAGTCTCCTCGCTTGTAGCCCCTCTTCACAATATACCTACAGAGTCAGATGGCCCCTTATTAAATAAGCCCTTAAAACCTGATTCTTATCACATGAGCTTATCACGATGAAGACCCCTTGTGAGATGCTTGGGATGTTAGAGTTATTTTTTACAGAAAAAAATGTGGGTTTTTTAATTGTTTGGTATTGCACTGTTTTAAACTATCTCATATTGTATGTGGGCCAGTGTTGTAAGGGAATTGGGTGGCCTGTAAATTCAATAAAGAAATACATTAAATGAAATACTCTTTTGTGTATTAAAGCAGTAATCCTAACTGTTAAAAAGGAGGGACTTTGCAACAGAATAGGGGACACTCAAATGAGACAAGGAGGGTATCAGGAAACACTGTTGCATAAGCAGAAGGCTGCTAGCTTAGCAATGATTGTAGTCTTTTGTATGTCACTTACAGATTCATGTTTTAAATATAATTTAAAGGATATATTTGAAATGGATAATTAGTGTCTAACTCCTGTATCCTCTTACTAAGTCCCATATAATCTCAAATACAAAAGACAACTGCACATTTTCTGAGATAGTTTGCTACTCCCAAATTTAAATGTATGGACTGTAACATGGTAAGGCTCCGCATACAGATCAGTTCTTTAAATACAGTCTCCCATCATCATCTGACTCCATGCGGAGGCCTGATATTACTAAAGTGCATTAAGGATCTAGCCCAGGGGTGTCAAACTCACAATGACACATTGTCGTCACGTGACGTATCACAACTTTCCCCCCTTCACTAAAATGGGGTGGGCGTGGCCAGCGCATGACGCATCCGACCCGCAGGTCGTGAGTTTGACATCCCTGATCTAGCCAAATATTTTCTTCCTCTCACTACCTTGCCAATCAAGTTCAACTTAGAATGTTATTAATTCTCACATACAAAAACCCATGTCCAAGCAACATATGGGGTTAGGATGGCAGAAAACAAGTGGAAAAAACCTGGGGACACATTTGTCTCTGGTACATCTCCTGAATCTTCCATCAAGAGGCAAAAAATATAAATGTCACCAACAATGCCCCAGGTGTAAAAGCCTTGCTCCATCCTGACTGCACCTGGAATGGTGTGCTGTGTTCTGGTCTCCACAATATAAAAAGGACATTGAGGGATTGGAAAGAAGAGCAACAAGAATGGTCAGGTGCTTGGAGGCTAGATTCTATGAAGAGAAATTAAAGAAATTCCGTTTAGCCTAAAGAAGAGAAAGATAGGGGGAAGTATGATAGCAGCTTATCCTATATGCAAGGCAAAGGGTAAGATGAGACCCAGTGGACAGAAGCTTAACAATGAGAGATCCAAACCTGAAATAAGGAGGAATTTTCTGACTCAGAGAGTAATTTAGCAGTGGAATAGCCTGCCTCTCCAAGTAATGGGGGGTCCATTACTGGAAGTTTTCAAGGAAAAAATGGATTTGACCAGAATAGTCTGAAAATTCATATAATGTGTAGAAGAGTAGAGCAGAAGACATCCAAAGTCCCTTCCAGCTTGACAATTCCATGATATATTTTACTGAATTTTAAATGTGCATAAATCTCTTTTAAGAATTTCAGCTAGGAAGCAAGCTATAAGTATTTCAAGTAGACTTATAATTAAGACACTTCGAAAAGCTCATCTAGGACTGATTAGCTGAACAGTTGCCAATTCCTGTTTAAGGGCACTTAACTACAAGTAAGTTTAGAGAAGTTTGCAGACTTAAAGAAGTAAAGCAAGATTTCTATGACTTTTGCCTTGAAATCTATAATCGCTGTTGCATTATCACTTTACTTTTAAAGAAACTAAAACAAATAAACAGAACAAAGATGGCTCTGAACAAGCTCTAATGCATATTCAGATGTTGCTAAGCAACCTCAAAGCTCTTTTACTCTTTCAATCCAGAGAATTCATAATGCATTTATCCAATCTGACCATATGTTAGCTTTGTTTTACAGTATGCTATAGTGCAGAAAATGTGTTAGAAAATAGGGGGTGGAGATCAGGAGGCTTTAACTCCCTCCCCACTTTCCCACCCTGGATAACTACATATTGCATCACATTATCATTTTAAAGCCATATTACAAAAGACAAAAATGTTAAAATCAATTCTGAACATGGATACTCTTTATGTTTACATCTTCATCACTAATAATGAAGTGTATAAGTGACATGCTAAGAAAAAAGGCAAATAACATTTTGGGCTGCATCATTAAAATTATAGCTTCCAAATTATTCTGTGTTGGCCAAAACTCAATTCAAGTACCCGGTCTGCCACCACTTTAATAAGCATTTAACAAAGTTTTAAAAAAAACAAAAGAGAGAAGGGCAATGAAGCGCTCTTTAAGTATCTGAAAAGAAAGCAGAATATGGAACAGTGATTAAAATAGCAGTCCCCTAGAAATGGATACTTCATTATATATTAATTATATAATAATAATCTATTATATTAATAGATGTTTTCCCTAGAAATAGATCAGTTCAAAGAGAGGCTCAGCAGCCATCTGTTGAGCATGTGTTGATTTGCATAACCGAAATTAAGCAGGGGACTGTATCCAATGGTCAAAATGGATTCTTCCAACTCTGTGATTTTCTGATGCCGGATCAGAAGCCAGTAATTAGTAGCAGCAAATTGTGTATGTTACAAAATTAAAAAACTAAAACTAGGGCCAATGATGGCTCACAAGCCATTAATTAGCAGCACCAAACAGTATATGTTGCAAAATGAAAAAACTAAAATTAGGAGTAGAGTCTAAAACAGTTAAGATCTAAAGCAGGGGTGTCAAACTCAAGGTCCGGGGGCTGGATCCAGCCCAGGGAGGTGCTTAGATCTGGCCCGCGGGGCCACCCTAGAAACAGCAAAGGACTGGCCCGTGGTGCCTCAGCCAGTGAAAACAGAGCTCGGAAGGGCTGCAGGCGGTCCTCCTGAGCTCCGTTTTTGCTGGCAGAGTGTTGCAGGAGGCCGTCGTAGCCGAAAACAGAGCTCAGGAGCCCATTTTCGCTGGCAGAGCGCTCAGGCCACCACAGGTGCCCCCAACATGAGTGACATTGAGCTAGCCACATCTACCCTGCCCACGCCCCCCTGCCCCCCAAGGTCAAACACAACCCTGATCAAGTTTGACACCCCTGATCTATAACACAAATTTCAGAATAAAGGGTTGTTTTTCTTCTGTGAAATGTAACATCACACTGTATGTTATCATTGCTACAAATATCAATAGAAGTTCTAACATAGATAGTGAGAAAGATCTCTTGACTATATATTTAGGTATCGTTTCCAAAATGGAAGGAATTTATTACATTGACCAAAACATGATATCTAGTCAACACCAAATTACATGGACTATAATTACAATATGTTGGCTGTATCTAATGGCTGTGGAAATCCTGAAGTCATACTAACTGCCTTCGAGAGATCTTGACCTTCAAGTCCAAAGAAAACACTTAATATTTTATAATTTTATTACTCCACTATTTTTACCATGAAAAAAACCACTGCCGTAGGGAATTTCTAGTGGAGATATGTAAACTCTTGATTACAATGGCCTAAGAAAGGGTATCTCACGGCCTGTAATGCTCTTCCAGATGTTGCAAAATGTTGCATCCCTCTCCCGCTGCCACCACGTGATCACGATCTGGGTGCTTGGCAACTTACTCGCACTCAAAACCGGTTGCCAAGCCCACCACCACCACCATCATGTCACTGCCATTTGCAATCTTCCCTGCCAGCTTCTCCAGAAAGTCACTGGGGAAACAGGCAGGGAAGTTTGCAAATTGCTGGTTTCTGCTAAGACACCCTCTTGTCTTTGGTGCCTCTTGTGAAAGAGACTATACAAATGGCAAAGCTTAAAAATTTAAAGAATTTGAAATAAAGAGCAAAAAGTTAAATAAGATGGCGATCTAAGAAAACTATAAACAGATAAAGGGACCAGATAAATTTGGAATATTGACTTGTACTATAAGATTTTGGAATTAACTATCAAAAATAAACAATTTATCATGGGAAACAAACTTACTTTGTTTATCCTGAAAATTGCAAGTTGCAGCAAAAAATAACTGAAGATTTAGAAACTGGACATTAGAGGAGACTAAAGATTTTAAACAAGGGGAAAAAATTAAAAGGCCAGTTAATACTGGGACTTGTTGAATGATGATGCAAAACAGTGCAACATCAGAAATAGTACAGTAGATCTTTGAAGAATGGAATCAGATAACCACATTGTCAGTAAGTTCTGTTTCTATAGATAGACCAAGTCTAAAAGATGTTAATAAAGGAATTATAGGTGTGGAATAAATTTTATCTGATAAGATAACAGAAAATAACAGTTATGGAACTGCAAATGACAGGCCAAAAGAATGATTTGGAAAATGATGCTTTACTGGATGTACAAAAGAAACTGGCTGACCTGTTAAAAATTAAAAGGGAAATACAAATGATAAACCAAGAAAATTACTTGAAAAAGTGTTTTTTTAATGGAAATTTAAGTAAATCACCATGAAAGGGAGGGAACTATTATTTTTCTTTACTAACAACTCACCACCACCAGTTTTAGAAGTTAGAAAATATGCTCCCAATGGAATTTATTTTCATTCTCGATCCTAGTTTTGTAACAGTATATTCGTTCTCAAACTTGAATGTAAATTATTTGACAGTCATAAAGTTGAGACAACTTAGTATCTATTCTTAACGAAGATGTCTTTAAGGAGCTCAAATGCAAAAAGCTAGAGAAAAATATCAAAGTGGAGTGCCAAACCCACAGAACATAATTCATAGCTGAATTTAGAGAGCAGGTCCTAAAATGAGCCCTGCCAAGAGAGACATCAACAATATCAATTACGACAGTCTTGTACATCATTCTTCTTTTCAATGGCTTATCCATCAGCAACATTAATAGGCCATCAGCAGCACCACAAACTTATCGTCCTTCTGCAGCTTGAAGGGTTTGACAGCAGCAGGCAATTGGCTTGCAGGCTAGAATCTTTTACCTTTAAGTCTGTAGCAGAATAAGGTAACATACAAGTTACGGCTTTTGTTATCTTTTTTTCCCTTCAATTTTTTTGTTGGTTTATACCGTTTTGGTAGGTCGGGGTTCAAGTCTGCCATATACCAAGCAAATGAATTATTTTCTGTATGACAGGTCACCTTCCAATATATGTACTTCCTATGGCCCCTCTCAAATCTTGTTCTCTGCAATATATCAGTGGTAGCTAAATGGATCAGGGGGTGAAAAACATGTGAGAATTATAGTAGCTCAATGCTCTGGAAAAAAATGAAAGCAGGCAATTGTACCAAAAGTAGCAATGAATTCTTGTGCAGAATTTCATTCATTTGAAATGTATCTCGATTTTTTTAGGAATTCTTAGCCATTCTAAGCAATCTTTGCATTAGATACTTCAGCTATGCCACCCTAGTTTACCTGGCTCTTAGGTGAGCAAATCTGGACTGGTCAGGAAGACTCAAATTTAATTACTTAAGCCATTATTTTCACTATTTTGGAAGATTTTTGTTGCTGATATAACCTTTTTGAGATGTAGACTTCATTTTTAGAAAGCATAGTTAACATAAAGTATTCTTCATATTTTTCAGATTAATATTCATTCAAATGTTTATTTTAGAACTAAGTTCTTGGAATGATTTTAGCCAAGTTATATTTTTGCCATGATACAATAAGACAAAACTAAGTTTTTAGTACAATCTTCTCTATTTTAAGAAAAATCAAGGACATGAATTTTAGAGTTTCTTTTTTAACAGGTAATTTAGTACAATTGAATTATGGTGGCACATTCAGGATTCTTAATTTGTGTTTTTCTTTTTACATCGATTTTGGGAAAGAATCACAAGTTTTCTTGCATTGAATTCCCATACTGTTTTTCACTAAACCTTTGTATTGTTTTAAAACCATACATTTATATTTTCTGTCTCAAAAATGGTTAATGCTTTTTTGAAACTCTGATTATGTATTGTAACACTCAGCTTGATTTCCTTTAAAAACACCATTCATCATTATACTTGTTCCAAATGTTCCTACTTCTTTCTCAACTAAATCTTCCGTTAGTCTCTATCAAGTCAGATAACTGATCCTCTTGTACAATCCTTAACCCTCTCAAGGAAAATTTCCTGGGAGTGTCATGTTTGGGAGAGCTTGCCTCCCAAACAAATGTTGGGATAATTAAATTATCTATCACTGCTATTTAAGACTCTTGGAAAGATCTGCAGTTTGCTTTTGGAAAGCATCATTTACATCTTCTTCTTGGTTGGCCAAGAAACAAAGACACTAGTAACAGCATTAATTTTATACATATTAGCTTGTAGTTACCTTCTTGAATTAAGTATTCAAACCCATTTTATTTTTCATCGTTTAAACATTTGTATATAGAAAATGAAGTCCATGAAGTTTATGAACCAAAATATTTTTGATTTTCCACTGAATTAATAGCCTCTATTCTAACAACAGTTAACTTCCTTCCATGTTTGTAGTCTTTTCCTGTCAGAATTTTCATTTCCAATTCACAAAGAACTCAGTTTGAAGCCATCTTGATTCAATTCTCCATGCTCTAGCCAAGCACAATTTTACTAATTCTTATGACGTAGAATCCATGTAATGTCATCTGTTGACTACTAATTAACATAGGATACAGTTCCAGAAACAAAATATTTCCTGTCAACATCATTTGTATAGCCACTCATTCACTTGGGTATATTCCTGTTTCTGATTCTCTTCCATAGAGTAGAACAGGGATGTCAAACTCCCAACCCATGGGCCAGATGTGTCACACGCTGGCCAAGCCCACGCCTGATTTAGCGAATAAGGGGAAAGTCCCGATATGTCACGTGACACCGTAGTGATGTGAGTTTGACACCCCTGGAGTAGGATAGAAAAAATGTCACCTAAACTCAGGTTCTTGAACTTTCTCCAAGTCCATGCTAATACTGTATGATTACTCCTGCTGTTAGAAGTATTATTTGGTCAAACTTGGATAAGCAGGAGATAATAATAATAAAAAACTAATTTGGAAAATATTTTTGGGAAATTGCAGCTCTTTACTCCTGACAACTACGTAGCATGTTTTATGAACTGAGAAGTCTCCTCAAGATATATTTCTATTTCTTTGCAACATTAAACCTTCAACTTATTTTGTACTGTTGTATGGTACAGCTGTATTGCCTCAGCCTCTTGTCTTCTGCCATGTGATTTTCCTGGATGCTCAGAGGTTTTTTTGTTCTGAAAGGGTTTAAAATCCAGCAATATAGAATATGTTCTGCTTCCAATAGTCAGGCTAATCCATTGGGCTCCTATGTTTGTTTTCCTTATGTGGAATTGCTTCTGTTTCTGTTTTTGTTATATTACTTCCTTTCTTTGATCTACTTCATTTTCTTTCCTTGCTAAGGAAAGTCCTTAGGAGGAAAGAAGAGTTCCAAACTGACTTTTTCTTGAAGGACTACTGCAAGCATATACTTGTTGCAAATACTGTCTGTACACGCCAGGCTATTCTCATGACAGGAACACAAACATGGCAAAAAGCACTGCAGGTCAAACCATGTCCATTCATCTTTAGTTACTTCGTTTATTTTCATTTCTTTCTTTGAGCTCACAAGCTAGCCAAATATTCATTGCTAACTAGGGACTTCCCCTTCAATTTCCTGAGAAAATTCCTTTAAGCTCTCTTATAATATACTCACTCTCTGGAAAATTGGCTGCCTTGTATTGCTCTTCCAGTCGCGGATTATTACCTACAATGGACAATCAGCATCTCTTAAAACGTATCTTCTGCAATCAGCAGCTATTCTGAAGCTTTACCCAGAATAGTAATTTACTATTAACCATCATCATCACTGAATTTATACTTCTTAGAAAATAGAGTATTTTAGAAAATATAAGGTCTTGGTTCCTCTTCTCTTATTTTTCCTTTCCCCTACTGACAAACTCTTGTCAGCTCTCTATCTTCACTTATTCACTTCTCATGATTTGTTTTCTGCTATATATAGCTGAATATGTGAATAGCATAATGTTTACAACAAAAAGTCTGTAACCAAGGAATCTTATTTTTTGGTTCTTTTCCCCTAAGAATACAGAACTCAATGACAACCACTAAACTCTATTCAGATAGAGGTTCAATGGGAAGAAACTATTTTGTTCTTTGTTTATTGTAAAGCAGGACCTGCTCCAAAGCCTACAGGAGATAATATACTATAAAACTAATATTTTAGAATGGGATTTGAACTTTAGGGGGAAGAACACCTTTGGAGTTCCCCATTATCTTGACTAATTTTAGTAACTTGTGTGAATTATATACTGTAGAATTGGGGGGCAAAAACCTGGGATTGTTCACTGAGCCAATTGCAGCAATACTGTTGGACATTATCCAGCTTTCCTTCTATACCATCAGTCAGGGTAAAATGCAAGGAAAATTGCCAACTTTGATGAAATTAATAAAAGCATCTCATTCTATACTACTCTAGTCACTGAAACAAATTATGCCATTCCATTTTACGATTAAACAGTATGCTTGGATTTGTCATTTTCCTTTTAAAAAAATTAAAATGCAAAATTATTGAAAACTTTTTACTTTCAACAGTTTACCCACTTAAAAAAACAATTTAAAAACTGATCTCATATAGCTTTAAATTTGTATAACACTTTATATTTGACCTCAAAATAAAATGTTACAGCTCATTTAATTTTTCATAAATACCACGAAGCTACATTTTGAGAAAGAAATATTATATGTTATTATATCCAGAAGTATGCTTTCCAGGTGCCCAAACAATCTGTAGATTAAAAATTTACCTAAATTTTTAGGTAAATTATAAGATTAGGTATCTTATTCTTTGGCCCTTGCTCATTGAATAAGCACCAAATTACTGAACTCAGCCACCCTTCTATTTAGTGGATTGGGCAAACATCTAGCACTAGCGCTGTTCAAAACATTCAAAGAATGTTTCACAAAGTGTGTTGGCTTCTAGTTGCTTCTTCACACAACAACTGTTTGAAGAGGGTTTTTTCAAATTATGTGCAAGTACCTGCAAAGTAAACACTTCTTCCCAGGCTGAAGGGAAGCAAAGCAGTTTGTGCATGTGCATGAATATGAGTACAAATGGACAACTGTATCAAACCATCTGAAGGAATGCAGCTGCCTAAATATATATGGAGATTCTCTTTTATCCAGCTCATAGTTGTCTCAAAGGTGCTTTTTCAAAAGGCAACTGGTCTTTGTTTTTCCTTGAAGAAGTTTTGCTTCTCATCCCAGAAGCTTCTTCGTTTCTGACTGAATGGTGGAGGATGGAAGGATTTATATTCCTGGCAGTCATCTGGTCCTTAGCACTCTTTCCGAGAGTCGCTGAGGCCACTTGGAGGTTTATTTGTGTCCTTAGAGTCACGTGAATAGTGCAAATGGGTGTGGAACTTCTTGGAACTGCTGAAAGGACTGTGTTGTAAACAGAAGATAGGTGGTATTGTATCCCTCCCACTCAGTTAAGAGAAGGCTGTTCAATCTTAATGTAAGCGGCGTCTTTGACCCCTCTTTGAAACCAATGGTCCTCTCTGTCCAGAATGTGGACTTTGCTGTCATCAAAAGACTAACCTTTGTCTTTGTCACACTCATTCATTAGTTTACACTGATATGGGATTGATATAGTTATACCTTCTCGCACTGCAACAGTATATCCAATATTTATAAAACTGGTATTTCCCTATTATAGAAATAACAAAAGCATTTAATTATGTTATTACCTATTCATATGTATTAGTAAACTGGCATAATTGCCAATTGCCAAAACGAATTACTAATATGTGCATTCTAATTGTTTAAGATGGCAAGGGTATTTCTATCTGACAAGCAGATTTGTTTATAAAAGTGCCTGACAATGATAGGTTTGTTGAAATAGATAGCTTTGAATATGAATATAATTTCTGCTGCCTGCTCAATAATTGTTTTATATTTAATCTGTTATTTGCATGACAATGTAGCCAACCACTAAAATGACAGAAATATGGTATTAATTTAATTTGACATAATATTTACAGATCTAGCTAAGCTTCCTCATGATTATACACATATAATATGAGATATGCCAACATGCATACGAGAATGAAATGTCAAGCATAATCATTCTCTCCACGATAGCGGTCCAATTTCTGCAACATAAATTTATGATTGCAGAGTATCGCAGACTGGTTTTCTAAGGTTTTTAAAATACTAAATATGTGAAAGTTTACTCTAGAAAGCAGAACAGCATACAAGACATTCCTTGTTACTGAGATTCTACTCAGTTGTTCTTTTATTCTATATCCCATAAGTCTCAGCCATTATAGCTAATTGTGACTGCAGTTAAAATCCAATAATTACTACAAGGAAGTGACTGTCTAGCTCACTGTTGTTCAGTTCTAGGTGACTTCAACATTTCAGGGTATACATTAAAATAAATGGATAATTCAAATATGTTTGATTAATTTATTTGATGAATATTCTGTCTTTAGAGTTCTCAAGCCATTTAGTGTAAAAAAACATTTATTGTGAAGGTCAGCTACTTTTACAATTTTCATTTATGGCCCTTAAAAGCTTTTGTGTGGATAAAAATCACTAAAACAGATCATAGCAGGCAGCAAGATCAGTATTAGAAAAACACATTATTCTATCTCAGGAGACTCAAGCAAGGGTCTGAAAAAAGGAATAGAGTGATCCAATCAATCAAGAGGAGAATGGGCTTAGTCTGAGTTGTCTGAAATATAGAGAAAGCTGGTTTAAAGACAAGAGAAGTGATTTAGAAGGTGTGTTCATAGGATTCGCGTTGCCTTATTAAGCATTTCTACCTTTTGGAAACTAACTGAAACAATATGATCAGAGAAACCAGGTGTAGCCTCCAATAAAACAAAAGCAACTACTTCTATTTCTGATAGTATTTGTTGTTTCCCTAATACATGAATTACAAAACATAAATACAATGCCCTGATCAAAGTGAAAGTTTCTGCAGAGAGAATGCAGGTGAAGTTTTTGATTTCCCCATCTTCTCTTTGTGTGTGTTTCACATCTCCCCATTCACACAAAAAGAAATCGACAAGAAAGGGGTGGATCCAGCCCAATTTTTTTTTGCAGGTAGCTAGTTCAAGGCAGCTGTCTTCACTTTTATCCTCACTTCCAGAGCTAGACAATACATAATGCCTAAGCAAAAGTAAAGATATAAAAAGGTAAAATGGCGTCCCACTACTTTCCATTTACCATTTTACATCCTGACTCTAAGGCTAGAAATGCCTGGGTTTCCAGTACATGCAATACATTAATGGATTTGAATACATATCTTGGGAAAAGATAAGATCATAGTTAAAAGGTCTCTTGAATGGAGAGAAAGTATGGCATGCATATCTGTTTGTACAAATATCTCATAATGAAATAGAAACAGGAGAGTATGCAGGATCCAAACTGGATCGGTCACCCGGACCGAGTTTAGTCTTCCAAGCTTTTGAACTCATGCCCTTCCTCAGGGAACTTCTCTCTTACCAGAATGTGAAACATTATGACAATGTGAGACACATTCTGGTAAGAGAGAAGTTCCCTGAAGAGGGATTCCAGCACGAGTCCAAAAGCTTGGAAGACAAAACCTCTATTCCCAGTGACTGACCCAGATTGGATCCTGCAACATTGTCCTGGGACATGTATATTTGCTTTCATTCATAGAGTATGTTTGTTTGCAAATAAAACTGATCAATCCTAATTTATTGTTTTTGAAACACTATAAAAAAAGTACAGACAACCTACAGAAATACATTAATGCATGGTTTATTGAAACATATAGAACTAGATAATTCAAACACCACTTTTCTGTCAACTGCAGTAGTTAGGTTCACAAGATACACATGCCCAAACCAAACAAACAATTTTATAACAAAACACTATGAGTGAATCAGGTCTAGGATTGTAAGGTACAATCCTAAATCACTGAGCTCAGTTGGGCTTGTTTTTGAGTAGATACAAGCAGGCTCCATTTCAATGTTGTAATCCCATGCACAATTATCTGAGCAATCATGCATAAAATGGAAAATAATTGGAAATGCAGCTTACTGAGAATTACATTTTATCACACAATTGAAGAACAGTGTTCTTTCATAAACAACACTGTCAATAGATTGAGGCTTTTAAATGTTTGACTAAGTTGTAAAGCATACATTATAGCCCATTCTAATTCTTTTTCTGGGGTTACTTGCCTATTGAAAGGCAATACTATAGGAAAACAAATGATTTATCTTATAAGTGCAAATGCAAGGTTATCTCCTTGCTGGAGGACGAGGTGGGAGGAATGAAGGCCAGCCTTTCTTTTTTAAAAGCTTAACAAGAAAAGGAAAGGAAAGGAAAGCAGACGTAGGTACTATACAAAGAGGTCTGTATCAAGGTCAGTAAAAAGAGAACAAGCACACAAAAAATTGTCCAGTATCAGAGGCAGGAGAAAGAGGATGCTAAGGGAGAAGATTTCCAAAGAGAGTGGTGAACATTTGCAGGTATGCAGTATAAATAAACAAGGAGATGGCCCATGCGACAGAAATTGACCAACCACTTAAGGCTCTGAACGTGGAAGTCATGCACCATATACTTGAAGTAATTCTATCCAATCTTACAGAACAATTAAAAGAACTATCAATTCCGCAGGGATCAAGAGTGAATACACTGACAAGCTGCGAAGAAAAAGGAAAGATATAGAAACAATGGAAAATGATTAATAAATAAGGAGAAATACAAACTGGTAGCTCAAACTCTATAGAAAAGGAGTCAGGAATGGGAAAATTTAGAATGAGATGGTGAGGCATGCAAACCATAATATATGGGGTTGGGGATACATTTGAAATAAAGTAAGACTGAAAGAGGCGGTTGGTTTGTTATGTTGTGAGACTACCTTATAGTGTCGTTAGTCTATTTTATGACTATAAAGAGCACCCACAGAATCCCTGCCAAGTCTGTTTTTTAATCTTGCTTGTCTCCAAGGGCTGACACTAACCTAGTTCAGTATTGTTAAAAATGCAGCAAGAATCCATTTTACTACTTTAAAGTAATTGAAGTCTCCAGTGACAGATGAATTATACCTTAAGCTGTTAAAGGCGCTGGCAGAAAAGGTCTGGAAACTACTAATGTAATTTTTGAAAACCACTGGAGTACATGGGATGTCAGAAGAGTGGAGAATAGCAAACACGGTCCCAAAATATATTTGTATAAAAAAGGACCCAATAACTTACCAATTTAATGTCTAACCCGGGCAAAGTATTGAAATATATTATGGAGCAAGATATCTGTAAACAGTTAGGAAAAAATGCTACCATTATCTGGAGCCAAGCATAGGTTTATCAAAATCAACATGAACGAAGACTAGTATCAGGTCAGACTCACATTGTCTTGATAAAGGACATGTTGTGGACGTGATATACTTCTATCTCAGTAAAGTTTTTCACAAAGTCCAGGCTACATTCATAAAAGCACTGTGTTCACTCCATGCAAGGTAATAAGTTTTCTATGTGCTGTATTTCATATGGGACGTGGAGAAGTTAGAGCAGATTCAGAGGAAAGCTATTCAAGAGGATAAGGGTTTGGAAAACCCACTGCGAGGAGCAGTTAAGGGAGATAAGGATGTTTAGCTAGAAAAAGAAAAGCAAAAGAAATAGGATACTGCTTTACCTATACAATATTTAAAAGGCTGTCACCTGCAAAAGGAAGTGGACCTGTTGTCTGTTGAAAACAAAGCCCAGTGGGGCTAAATTAAAACAAAGGACAGTCAAACTTTGGTTCAGGGGTTGCCACAAAGAAGAGGGAGTCAAACTATTCTTCAAAGCACCTGAGGGTAGAACAAGAAGCAATGGGTGGAAACTAATCAAGGAGAGAAGCAACTTAGAACTAAGGAGACAGTCAGAACAATTAATCAGTGGAACAGCTTGCTTCCAGAAGTTGTAAATGCTCCAACACTGGAAGTTTTTAGGGTTTCCTGCCTAGGCAGGGTGTTGGACTAGAAGACCTCCAAGGTCCCTCCCAACTCTGTTTATATATATATATATATATATATATATATATATATATATATATATATATATATATATATATATATGTATATGTATATGTATATGTATATGTATATGTATATGTATATGTATATGTATATGTATATGTATATGTATATGTATATGTATATGTATATGTATATGTATATGCATATGCATATGCATATGCATATGCATATGTATATGATGTATATGTATATGTATATGTATATGTATATGTATATGTATATGTATATATGTATATATATATATATAATTATATATATATTTATATATATTTATATATATATATATATATATATTATATATACATATATATTGTATATGTGTATATATATATATATATATATACACATGTGCACATGTACACATGTACACATGTACACATATATACATATATACAAACTGCGTATTAGAAGGAATCCAACAAGCAGTGGAACAGTTACCTATAATAGTGATAGCTTCCCTCCCTGAAGTTTTCAAATGGAATCTAGATGGTCACTTGGGTATAATGGACTTCTATCCTGGGGGGGGGGGGGTAGCACCAGAAGACTTATAAGGCACCTTACAGTCTAGGGTTCTATAAAATAATAACGAGAGGAAAGTGCTTTTGCTTTTCCTTCTTCAGCTTAGTCATTTCATTGTGATGTGAAGAAAGGTCATTTTGTTAATTTGGTTCTTCAAGTTAGAGTTCAAACTTGGTGTGACAGGAAAAAACTTGATTCTATTTTAAATCATTGCAGTTGGTTAATGCTCGAGAGTTTTACTGGATAACTCAATTTAAATATGAAATCTGTTTCCAAGAGCACAGAGCCCTGGAATGTCAAGAATGACCTATGAAGGCATTGCATGTTCCCTCACTTAGAGATATTTGAGCTTATTCCTACACACCAGCAGTAAAGACTGAATTGTCAACACAGATGGTCAAAGAACTCTGAATCCTTACATGTCACTTTTTAAAAAAGCTTTCAGAATGTGTGTCTTCTGGTAATTGCTTGGGCAAAAACTGTAATTTCTTGGCAAGATTTCAGAAGTGGTCTGTCATTGCTTTCTTCCTATGGGGTTGAGAGAGAGTGACTGACTCAAGTTCACCCAGCTGGCTTCATACTTAAGACAGGATTAGAACTTTTGGTCTCCTGGTTTCTAGCCTGGTGTTTTAACTATTACCAAACTGACTATTATATAGTGAAATTGATTCGCTTCTATACATTAAAGATATACACAGGTTGATCTTAGTTATAACGGTAATTGGAACTGGAACTTCCATCTCTAGTTCATAGAAAGTCGTATGTCTACATTGCTTAGCGACAGCAATCATGGGACTCTCCCCAGTAGTTAGGCAAGAGTCTTGATTCCTCCAGTCCCAAGCCTTAGTAAGGTAAAGGACCATATCCTCTTTAATTCCCACCACCCCCATCAACCTCCCATCTCTGCCCTTTTGGTCGTCCTGCACTCTGCAGCCTGTGCCAGTCCTGGGCTCTGGTCACCCTGCCATCCTACACTCTAGTCACCCTGCGCTCGACTCGCCCTGCCTCTCTGTACTTTAGAGACCCTGCTGCTGCCCTCCTACCCCCTGCTGACTTTTGTCATCTTCCTCCTGTTGCTTACAAGGCATATCCAGGCTTGCCCTTCACAAGGGCCTTCTTCCCAAGGCTGCATGCAGCCTCCTCCAAATCATGTACAGCTTTCTTGCAAGGTGTTAACTACCATTCCTTCAACACCACCCTAACTTCAATCTTCCTGAACAAATGGTCGCTAAGCAAGGACTATATGTATATTGAATGTACATGAAAACATATATTGAATATATATGTTCTATGGCCTCCTAAGCAGTTGTGTCTCCTCTCTTTGTCAAATTTTCGCTTACTGGAAAAAGCTCCTTTTTATATCTGTTACTTTATCCAATGTTAATCATAAGGGATCACCAGAAAATCTTTGTGTTCAGTGAGCAAATAATCTGAAATCAAAATATCTTTATTCACTATCAAAATTAATGAGCAAAGCCTTAGTTATAAATTGAAAGATGACAGTTATTTCAAACTATTTGATAGTGTTGATGATAATAATTAAGTTATTTTAGATAATTTGAAATTTATGAAGGTTTTTATTGCTCACCCAAAATCAAAATCTTCTAGGCAGATAAAACCAACAACACTCACAAAACATATTATAAAAATTAACAGTAGCAATCAATTCACTAGTAGTATATTAAATAAAAAATAGATCCTCCCCCAACATGGATGCTAGTAAACTTAACTGGGGGTTGAAGTCCAACTAACTTTAAAGATCTGAAAACCACGAGAAAGGGATATTTATGTGGAAACAAAGAGTCCCAAAATGTGAGGGCTGCCACAGGACTCTGGGACAGTGCAACCATTATAAACACAGGCTGATCACTTGAATTTTGATCACCTGACCACAAGGATGCTATGATGGTTGTAAGTATGAGGACCAGTCGAAAGGCACTTTTTTCAGTGCCATTGTAATTTTGAATGGTTGCTAAACAATGGTTATAAATAGAGGACTATCTTATAGTCCCGTGATGGCGAACCTCTGGCACGTGTGCCACAGGTGGCACGCAGAGCCATATCTGCCAGCACGCGAGCTGTTGCCCTAGCTCAGCTCCAGCGCGCATGTGTGTGCCGGCCAGCTGATTTTTGGCTTGCGCGGAGGTTCTGGGAGGGCGTTTTAAGCCTCTGGAGGGCCTCAGGGGGAGAGGGCAATTTCGCCCTCCCCAGGCTCCAGGGAAGCCTCTGGAGCCTGGAAGGACGAAAAACGGCCCTACCGGAAGTTAGAAAACAGAGTAGTGGGGGGTTATGCACGCATGCACGGGGCAGCATGAGGGGGTCGCACGCACATACGCAGGGATGTGTGGCACTTGGGGGGGGGCACATGCTTTTGGCACCCAGGGAAAAAAAGGTTCGCCATCACTGTTATAGTCAAATCTCACCAGAGTTCAAAAGAAAAGTATAAAACTTTGTGATTTATAAATGAGATGGTTAGAAGTGAAAGGAAAAAATACATATCTCATCCACTTTTACAAGAACTTTATAAACAAAGCTAGACCCTCTGCAGTTGCTCCTTTGTGGTGGAATCCAATGACATTTAACATTTATATAATATATTTACATATCGTTCCTCTTTTAAACGAATAAAGCCACAGTGTTCCTTTGTAAGACTCCTGCTGTTTTGTAATGCTGTTTAGCAGTTCAACCCTACTGAAACGTCATGTTGTTGTTTTAGATTAGTTATTTCAATTAAAAAATCTATTAACTGTTATCCTTGACAGCTGCATAGAACCCAAATTTTCAGAGGCAATATGGAAACAAGTATCGGGGAGGGGGGAAGCGAAGCAAGGATGGCATTTGCAGTTTATCTCACAAAAACATCCAGTTAGCCATTGCTTAAGATACTTTCAATAAATGGCTTTGATGTGTGCACCAAGACAACTGTTTGTTTCTTTCTTTTTTTTTATTCAAAAAGTTTTATTAGTACAAAGTACAAACATTTTTATCAATTTTCTCCCCCCCATCCCCCCCTACCCACAACCCACTCCCTCCCCTCCCCCCCCCCCGGACTTCCCAGAAAAAGTACAGGGCATAGTATTCAATAACATAAATTTAAATTAAATTAAAATAACTTCTTAGATCCCTCATTTTATCGGCATCTTTAACTCCAGATTAAAACTATTCAAAATGTTAAAAATTAAAGAGAAAGTAAACAAGTGAAGAACAAAAATAAGCAAAATAACAAATAAAAAAGAAGCAAAGATGGACCTCATACACTAAACTTAGTCATAACTCAAACATTGTTAATAGCATAATTTTACAATATACCAAAGTATTAACTTCCCAATATTTAATATATATATATATATATCAATAATAATTGGCTAACCCCTTATATTTCAACACCCTTAAACTTAATTAAAATCCACCCACTTATTAATAACATATTATATATATAACATTTCCTCTGAACCTCAAACCGTAAAATACACCTTCATAACAATAATCCTATACCTTAAGGTATCGCCTCAGAGTATATATTATCTACTATACTAAAAATAGTAACCAAAATATATAATAATAATAATAATAAAAAGAATAAAAACCAACTCTTTATACCTCTAAATTTTTAAACTTAATCCCTATATCCTCAAAATAATGATACCAAAATATTACACTATATCCAATTTATAACTTCAAAATATTTGATATGAAAATACCATCAATAAACAATATTAATATTTCAGGTCCCCAAATTATTGATAACAAAATACTCTATATCAAATTTATAACTCCAAAATATATAATATATATCTAAAAAACAATCTAGAAATAAAATATAATACCAATAATAGACAATATTAATACAACATATATATAAAGAAAAAAAGAAAAAAATGATTACAATCTTGTTCATCTTTCCAACCATCCCATAAGTTTCAACACCATCTGTCCTTTGGCCATTTCCAATCTGTCGCTTCAGCTGTCATCTGATCCCATTCCTCCGTCTCCTTATCCACGTAAACATCTGTCTGGCTCTGCCACTCTTTTGGAATCATCGAAATTTCCTCTTGATCACATATATCCGGATTTCCCTTCTCCTCCTCCCTTATTTCCATGCCTTTTTCCACTGGAATTTTAGAAATATCAGCCTTTAAAACATTGATGTAGAATTCTGTAGCTTTCTTTATTGTATTTAGTCCATATCTTTTTCCCAAGAATTTTACAGTTACTCCTGTTGGTACATTCCATTTATATTGTAAATTTTGTATTTTTAATTCCTGAACCAAAAACGAATATTCTCTTCTATCTTTAAGCATCTTGGCAGGGATTTCTTTCCATATCTTTATTTCTTGACCATTTGCCTGAAGATTTTTATTATAAGTCGCCTGTATGATTCTGTTTCGCAAAGCTCTGGTAGTGAAGTATATTACAATATCCCTTGGCAAGTGGTTTTGTTTTGCATACCAAGAATTGATTCTGTATACTTTATCGATTTTTGTAGCCAATTCATCTTTAGACAATCCAGACACCTGCTCCAGTGCCTCTGTCATTCTTTCTTTCAGATTTTCAAATTTTTTTTCTTTCAAGCCCCTGACTCTTATAGCAAATTTCATCTCTTGAAATTGAGAGATCATCGCTTCTTTTTCCAGTTTTAATATATCATTTTGAACCTTGGTTATATATTCTTCTGAAATTGTTATATTTTGCTTATTTTTTTCCAAATCCTTCTCCAAAATTTCCATATTCACTGCTAATCCTTTGCAAACTTTCACCACATCCGCTCTCAATTGTAGATTCATCTTCTCCATAGCAGCCTGCATCTTTTTTTCTATCTCAGCAAGTTTTGAATTGAATTCTAAAATTAACTCATTTTTCAGAAGTTTCAGGGTATTAAAAAAAGTCTCAGGTGTTAAAGAATCAGGCATAGGTTGTTTCTTTAAAATATGATCAAAGGAGTACTCAGTTCTTTTATTCACTACAGTCTTTTCAAGTTTAGAAGCCATTTCAATATTTTCAAAAAAAAGACAAAGAAGAGAGGAAGAGGAAACCCAGATCTTTACTTAAAAAAGAAAATTCTTTTCAAAGTCCAGAGCCATTTAAATTTTTCCTTCTATAAAACTATAACTTAATTCCAAAGAAGAGAAAAAAAAGGGGGGGGGAATCATCCTTCAAATCAAAGGTTTCCAGAGGAAAGGGCTGGTAACAAAGCAAAAATAACTTTCTCTTTTACACCACAGTTGCCAATCGCCATATTGTTGCCACTCCTTATTAAGTTACTTTGTTTCTTCCATCTTAAAAACCCAGGAATGGAGTTAAAGTACAAACTATTACCTCCAGGACTCCTGTCTTCTTCTGGCTGCTCTCTGTATTTTTAAAATAATTGTACCTCCTTTAAAGCAGCAGCGGTGGTTGCGGCATCTTGCTCCGCTTTAAAAGCGGAAGCTTCCAATCTTCCAGAGCAGCTGACAGGCTACCTGGGGAGCCCTTACCCTATGCGCCCTAAGTTGGTTTTTAGGGCACTAGGAGGGCTCTACCCCACCTGTCTCGCTCTCATCTCTCCCCTTGTTTGTTTCTTTCTTGATAGCTAACATTTAAAAACCTCTAGTAATTTTACAGAAGTGAGCAAAGTCATGCCATTTACAGAGCTGGAGCCATGTGAAGCATAATTTACTTAAAATGTTTAACCAGCTAATGAATCAGATGTAAGGAAAAAATAAGATTTCATTTATTACCCAGCCTGAATTTAACTGAAGTCTGAAATGACTGCGCAAACATCCAGATTATTATTTTGCTTATTACGGTACTGTACTGATTGTAAGCATGCTGCTATAGCAGATGTATATTAGCATTAAAACTACATACATTTTTTAAAATTGCCCTGATGCTGCTGTACCACATCTTCTTTATTACATTGTCATGCCATGCAGTTAAACTGGGGTTATTTTTCTGGGCACATACTATAACACCATTTTTGCTTGTTAGCAAAAATGTATCTTCATCGTGATTTCACTTGTTATTTTATATGATATACTTGGAAAGACTTTATATATATGTACATCTTTCAGTTCCTGGGCCAACCTGAAGTACCAGCCAAACATCTCTGCACTGATGCAACCACTATGTACCATAAGGCAGCACAGTACTTGTGGGCCCACCATTCTTTTAGGCCAGTGATGGCGAACCTTTTTTTCCTCGGGTGCCAAAAGCACATGCACGGGCGCTATTGCGCATGCGCGAGTGCCGACACCCATAATTCAATGCCTGGGAAAGGTGAAAACCGCCTCCCTTGTCCCCCCAGAGACCCTCTGGAGGCCAGAAATGGCCCATTTCCCAACTTCTGGTGGGCCCGATAGGCCCATTTTCCCCCCTCCCCAGGCTCCAGAGGCTTCCCTGGAGTTTGGGGAGGGCAAAAATGCCCTACCCCGTCCCCCCGGAGGCCCTCCAGAAGCTGAAAATGCCCTCCCAGAGCCTCCGTGCAAGCTGAAAATCAGCTGGCCACCACACACATGCACGCTGGAGCCGAGTTAAGGCAACGGCTCGCGTGCCGGCAGATATGGCTCCACGTGCCCCCTGTGGCACGCGTGCCATAGGTTCGCCATCACTGTTTTAGGCTAGTTTGTGAGTATAGATAGTCTGATTCCATGAAAGAATCCTTTAACCCCCACCACTATCCCCCCCAAAAATGATTTGATTTGAAATTCTTGGGGAGACTTCTCTGTTTTTACTTTGATTTAAACATGATGGCACTAGAAGTGTAATTAAAACCTAAGTACACAAAAATGAATGCAGCAGGCATCACAGTATAATGGGGTGGGTGGGGAGGGAGACTTCAGGTGGGAAAATAGTGAACTGACATCCCATGGAACCCTGGAAACATTACAGGACTGAAATCTGATTTGCAAAAGGAGAGAACTTGAGATCATCTGTTGTGTACTTTAAAAAGCTGTTTGCATTGTGAATAGACTGCAGGAACCTAGGTTTTTGCGACGGCTTGCATACAGTTGAGAGTGGTGAGATTTCCCCAAGCTCAAGGCCAACAAGGTAATCTTTACAGATTCAAGGTTCACTCAAATCTCACTTCTTAAATCACTTGAATTTTTTTCTAAAAGACTGTGAATTTTCAGAAATGCAAGTTTTATTATATTCACTGAGTTTTTCTTTAATCCTTTGAGAAATTTTAAATACAAATGTAAGAATATATATATTCTTGTGGGCTTGTAGTCTCCCTTTATTTTCATTTATCAGCAAAAAAATCCTACATATATATATATATATATATATATATATATATATATATATATATATATATATATATATATATATATATATATATATATATATATATATATATTCTTACATTTGTATTTAAAATTTCTCAAAGGATTGAAGAAAAACTCTTTGGAATATAAATCAAAAGGGTGATTAAAGTACTGATTTCACAAAGTCTTAAGGGTCCAGGTGGACTTGAATTATTTAAAATTGTTATAAGAATCCTTTCTGTGGGAAACTATTTATATCTTAAAAAAGAAAACTTTGAAGGTTGGTCACTAGGAAACACCAAAAGGAAATGAATACATCAATGGATCTGTTGAACAAGATCTAGAACTACTGGTCTTAGAAATTATTTTAAAGATATCAGCTATTATAGATAAATCAGATGGTGTCATGGAAAAAGAACAAGTTCCATTGAATAAAACTGAACTGATTTTAACTGTGAATTTAAAAACCATCATCTGTAAGAGAGATGAAAAGCATGAAATAGTTTATACAGAAAAAGATGCACTGTTGGATATACAAATGAAACCATGTCTTAACATTTAAAAAAGACAAATAGTAAACCAGAAAAGGGATGTGGATAACCTTTTTATATTGGATTTACCAAAGGGGCTTGTTACCAATGATTCTGTGAGAAGAGACAATGCGAATATGAAGAGTGGCATTGATAAATTGTTTATACTGGATTTACAAACGGGGTTTCTGAAAATTGCCAATGATTTTGTGAGAAAAAACATAGAGCATAAAAAGAGTATAGATGTTTGGACATTTATCAGAGAGCACTAAAGATTCTTGTGACAAAGGGGAAAGAATACAAAATTAGTTTATTTGGTCAAGGTTAAAATAGGTGGATTGTTGTTTGTGTAATATTTAATAGATTTATATTAACTAGAACTGGATGATGACATTTTAAAGGTTTTACTTACCTAAAAAGAAGAGACAGGAAGATTTGTTTAAACAGAAAATGAGACATAAATATAAATGTAAAAGGAAGAATTCAAAGTAAGTTTATTAGATATAGCTTATAATAGTTGTGTCATTATTTATGATAACCCTTAATGGACTTTTGCTGATTTAAAATGGGGTGATGAGACTTTAAAGATTTGTTTATATACAAATGATTGGTTGTACTGCAAGTTGTTAATGTTAACTATACTTTTGTTTCTTTTTGTGTTTTCTTCTTTTTCTGCACCTTTTTATTTTTTATCTTTTAGAGTTTATATTAGTTTTACAAGTGTAATCACTTAATTAAAAATATTATAAAAACATATTGTAATTGGGTAATTGGTTACTGTATGTCAGTACACCAGAAATTCATGCCAGATGCATACCATATTAATATGCTAATGTTGCACACACAGGAACTGTCAACCTGATATAAACACAGATTGCAATTCAGTAGTAAGAAATGAGCTTGACACCCCTTCCCCTATTGCATCCCATTCATTTGGGGGCAAATCTCAGATTTCATATTCGTAAGGTGGAGCAAATCTACTTATACCCAAAGGTGCTTTTTCAAGAGGCAACTGGACTTTCTGATTTTTCTTTGAAGACGTTTCGCTTCTCATCCAAGAAGCTTCTTCAGCTCTTGGATGAGAAGCGGAACATCTTCAAAGAAAAACCATAAAGTCCAGTTGCCTCTTGAAAAAGCACCTTTGGGACAACCATGACCTGGATGACTGAGAATCTCCATAAAAATCTACTTATAGTTTTCAGTGGTAAAATATAGGGTACTTCCAATATGGTTCGGTTTACCTGAATGGTCCCACGGGACACAAATTTCTCCTGGTTCATACCTATGCCACCTATCCACCCATTCCTGTGCATAACCTATTTTTTCCTATTACTCTTCCAATTAACGCATTAAGGAATCAAAATCTGGAGAACTTGAGGAAGCTGCAATACAGTAACCCTGCTAATATACCCAAAGAAAAATCTTTCTTTTGATACAAGCTTCAGAAGTTCTACTGGACAGCCATTTGTCCGGAATGGGAGAGGGTTTCTTGCTTGAGCAAGAGCTTAGGCTAGAAGACCTCCAAGGTCCCTTCCAACCCTATTCTATGTTTCTTCCAGAAGACTTGCATTAACGTAGCTCTAGATAAGCGATTGCATCAGGATCTCCCCCTCTCTCGGAGGAGCTTTAATAATAATAAAAAGCAGTCCAGAGCCCGCGGGAGTTACAGCAATACGAAGTGGGCCTTCCCGGGACGGAGCCGTTTGCCCCGCTGCCTTCCTCTCCGAGGGGCAGCGGGATAGCCGGCGACAGTCCCGGGCTTGTCCCGGGAAGGAAAAGGGCAGTGCGGATTCCTCTTACCGACTCACAGCCGCGAGGCGCGCAGGGAGCGGAAGCGGCTGCCCCGCCGCGGACTCCCCGCCTACCGCGTCCCCCGCCTCCTCGGCTGTGACTATCGTCGCCGCTGCTCGCCGCCGGCTTCTCTCTTCCGCCCGGCCGTCTCCGGTTGGGGCGGCCGCCTCCCCTTCGGGGCCGGCCGCCGCGGTCGGGCTGCATTGCAATCCCTCGGGCGGCCGCACTCGACGCGGCCGGACTTCAACGGGTTCGCGTGGATCTCCGCCTCAGCCGGAAAACAGGCCGCTGCAGGAACTGGAGGCCGCGTCAGCGGGGCCCGAAGGATGGGGTGGTGCTGAACCCGCGCCAGGCGCTTCTCAGCCGCCGCTCTCTGCTTTGAGAAACGGACCCGAAAGAGGAATCCGCGGCGGGGCTGTTGCAAATGGATCGCTCGGCTACTTTTCTTGGAGAAGGAATTTAGAAAAGCGGATAAAACGGATCCAAGCCGAAATTTCCAATATTTAAATCGGCGTTATCCGATTTCTGAAAACATAATAAGATGTTATTATTAACTCCAGTGGTGATAAGTGGGTGCAACTATAAGCATGCATGTAGTCCTCAATTTACAACAGTTTGTTTAGTGACCATTCAAAGTTACGCTACTGAAAAAAGTGACTTATGACCAATGTTCCCTGTAATATCAGAAAACGGCGCGAGACAGTTAGAAACTGCCGCGCGGCATTCTCTTTTCGGCTGCGCAGGCGCGCAGCCTCTGCCATTAAAAAATGCCACGCGGAAGTTACGTGCGCAGCTGCACACCTTCGAGGGAACAGTGCTTATAGCCATTTTTCACACTTAGGAATGTTATAGCATCCCCATGATCATGTGATCAAAATTCAGAGGTTTGGCAACTGGTTCATATTTACGACAATTGCAGTGTTCCAGGGTCACATGATCCCCTTTTGCGACCTGACTAGCAAAGTCAATGGGGAAACCAGATTCACTTAACAACCATGTTACTAACTTAGCAACTGCAATGATTCACTTAACAACTGTTGCTAGAAAGAAGGTAAAATGGGGCAAAACTCACTTAACAATTGTCTCACTTAACAGAAATTTTGGGCTCAATTGTTGAGGACTACCTGTAATTTCCCTTTAAATACCTAACATGATAGAAAAGGAACTAACTAGGTCACAAGTCTATTAATTCAAACAATGTGCTTTGTACTTCATAACAACAATGCAAAACTATCTTAATCAAGTTCTGGAGAAATACCCATTAAACCAATTTCTAGGCAATACAAAGTATAGTAGCATCCCAGGGTTGTCTAAGAATGGGTTTGTCAATATGCAAACACACATAATATTTAATAGAGGAGTGTGAACTAAAGTTACCACGGCAAAATCAAAGCCCTGTGTTTGCACAGACGTCGTATGCGGGGTACAAAGGGATGAGGCTGTGATAGTACAATTTAAACTGCCGCCTTGGCTCTTCCCTTTGTGATTTTATACATCCTTAGGGATCCTTTATACATCCTCACATGCATTTAATCACACACAAAAGCATACCTTGACAATGTCTAAGGAGATTCTCTTTGGTTGTCCCAAAGGTGCTTTTGAAAGGCAACTGGATTTTCTTGGTTGTTTTTTTTTAACATATTTCGCTTTTCATCAGTTTCTCATCACTGAAGAAGCTTCTTGGATGAGAAGCTAAATATATTCAAAGAAAAAAAACAAAGAAAGTCCTTTTATAAAGCAACTTTGGGACACCCTGGCAACCTTTTGTTTCTGCCACAATTTCAGGATGTTGACTTCACCTGCTATCCCAAGTATTGCATACCTGGTCAGTGTTAAATATTTTCCCTCTGGTTCCAACACATTTTTTTTCATCAACTAGTCTATCGGGATGACTTCAAGAAGATGACTCCAGCTCCGATTGGCCAGTATGGGCTGTTGGATATAAACTCCTTTCTCTCTTAACTGTTCAGAGAGTCATTCTGGTCTCTTCTCTAACCCAGGAGTCCCCAACCCCCAGGCTGAGGCCCACTACTGGTCCCTGGTCTATTTACAACTGGGTTGCATGAGTGGTGGGCCAGCGTGCACATGCAGCTCAACTTGCACGAGCAGCGGGCCAGCATGCGTGCTCATGCATGCACAGCTCGCCTTGCACAAATTGAGTTGTGCACGCATGCCTGCACAAGCCAGCCCACCGCTCATGCAAGTTGGCTGCATACATAGCCCAGCTCCCCTCTTCCCCCCTCCACTGGGCCCCCGAGCTGCAAAGATTGGGGACTGTCGCTCTAACCTAAAAGAGTTTTTGAGCTGAACCAGCCTTAATATTGTATCATTGTACAATATTGTATTGTATCTGTTGTATCATAACAGTTTATTGTATTATTATTTTTTCTGTTCATATTTGATTTTTGGAGACTGAACAAGTTCCTGCAGTTTTCTTGGCAAGGTTTTTTCAAAAGGGGTTTGCCATTTCCTCCTCCTCAAACCTAAGAGAAAGTGACTGGCCCAAAGACACTCACCTGACTTTGTGCCTAAGGCTGGACTAGAACTCACAGTCTCCTTGTTTCTAGTCCAGGGGTCAGCAACCTTAAACACTCAAAGAGCCGTTTGGACCGGTTTCCCACAGAAAAGAAAACACCGGGAGCCACAAAAACCTTTTGACATCTAAAATGGAGATAACACTGCATATATCATTTTTTACCTTTATGCTATGTATAAAAAAACTATAGTGTGTTGCATTTGTGAAATCAATGAACTGCTACAGAGAAAACAAATTTTTATTTCTGCATGCAACAAAAACGTTTTGAACTCTGAAAAAAAAGATGGGTCGAAAAGCTCAATAAATCGCTGCTGGCAGGTGTCGCACACTGGTGGTTGTGACGCATATTTTGAGCGTCAGGGAGTCGCAGGAGAAGGATGAAAGAGCCACATGTGGCTCCAGAGCCACGGGTTGCAGACCCCTATAATCTAGTCCAATACTTTAACCACTACACCAAACTGGCTTTTGTTGCATTATCTGTTACACTTCACATTGTTCTTTTTTGACAATAACATAAATTCAATTTCTTCTGGCCCAGCACCCTATTTGGCTTTAGTCTGTCTCTGTAGTATTTTCTCCGCTAAATGTCATCTTTAGTTTCTTTTATTAGCTTGTCAGATCCAATTTCTATTTCTGTTTTTAAAGGCTCCTTGAAGACTTATTTCAGTTCCAAAAATATGTTTGCAGTATAATAGGACCATACTATCTGATATGCAGTGCAGTGAAGTGCGGAAAGAATGCTATCTGAGTCATTCAGGGGCGGGTTCCTAATTTTTTTACTGCCACTCTGTGGGCGTGGTTTATTTTGTGGGAGTGGCTTGCCGGCCATGTGACTGGGTGGGCGTGACTTCTCAGACTGCTGAAGGGAGGGGAACTGAGATAGGTCCTGCCTCCCATTCCCCCTCCCCTCAGCAGCTCGAGAAGCCTCGAACGTGCAAAAATGCCTAGGATCATCACCGCACGTTCGTGGCTTCTCGGACTGCTGAAGGGAGGGGAATGGAGATAGCTCCTGCCGCCCGTTCTTTCAGCATCTCACACGCTCCCTCAGCCATCCTCCCCTGCTTGGACTCACTGTGGGGTAGGAAGGCAGCGCATGCGCAGTGCCGGAAGCTCGGCTTCTGGGCATGCGCAGAAGAAAATTTTTTTTTAATATAATTTTTTTTAAAAAAAATGGCGGCACCCAGGCACCAGCAACCAACCGCACCGGTACTGTGACGTCACCAGCGGGCCGCTACCGGTGCTATAGAGTGGACCGCACCTGTAGGAACCCACCACAGTCATTGCATATCAGATCTACAGATTCACATCTGAATATATCTCAGGTTGTTATGAGCTGGTGCCTTCTAGGTTGTGGAGCATCCCTTTCATTCTGTTGGCTGTGGATAATGGGTGTTTTAGTTCAAAGTCCTTGAGCAGCACCAGCATGAGGAGTCCATCAGTGCATCTCTCAATACATTATTTTAGTTCATACTATTTTGTTATTACACTTTGTTAATACAGATACATAGCTGGCATCTAAAACCATCATCTGTGATTAGAAGTTGCAACTCTAGTATTCTGGTAGGGCCAACTGCTGGAACATTCTGACCTTTTTTGTCAGAGTTACGCAATAAATCAGAAGCTTCAAAAGATAACTGCATTTTGCTGATTCAAATAACTTCTTTATAAGTAGAATAAAACATTAACAATACCACACTTTGTTTCAGATCACATGTTGAGATGTTTTCATACTGGAGTATAATGGTGGACTGAGTAAACCACGCCCTTCTTCTTGCTAAGTTTCTGGACATGCTCAATTAACACTTCAGCCTGATTGGTTGACTCAATCACATGGCTCTCCCAGTCATGAATATTCCAACACTCCTCCCTTCATTACTGGGAGAGACATCAAACCTATTGGATTTAAATATTTCCCATGATTCACATTACCCAATGGTTTGGTCATCATGTCTGCTAAATTATCCTCTGAAGAACAATGATGTAAACGTATCAATTTTTCTTTTACAGCTTCCCTGACATTACAATACTTAATGTCCACATGTTTACTTCTGTTCTTCACTCTGTCACCTGTTGCCATTTTTATACAAGCAGCATTATCTTCATAAACAGTTACAGCTTCATTTACATTTACATTTAAATCTTGTAACAACTGTACATACCAAACTACTTCAGAACATAACTCAGACAATGCAATAAACTCTGCTTCAGCAGTTGAAATAGCAACCGTTGTTTGTTTTCTGGACTTCCAACCAATTAAAGCCCCTCCAAACATTATTACAATTCCAGAATTAGACTTTCTGGTTTTTACATCATTTGCATAATCACTATCAACGTAACATTTCAATTTTAATTCTTCAGTGACCTGTATTTGAAGACCCAAATTCACAGTTCCCTTCAAATACCTGAGAATTCTTTTCACACCCATCCAATGCAACTTTGTAGGTGTAGCAGTAAAGTGACTTAAGATGCTCACTGCACAAGTTATGTCTGGTCTGGACCACTGTGACAGATATAACAGACTCCCTATTGCAGAGTGATATATCTCCTGATCACAGGCTTCACTTTTGTCCTCACCCAAACTATTGTAAAAATCTGTGCTCATAGGTGTAGGAGCAATATTACAATCTTTCATGTTATACTTCTCTAATAATTGTTCAATTTTTCTCCTTTGACTGAGAATATAACCACCTTTTTCAGTTTTTTGTATCTCTACACCGAGATAATTCTTTATTTCTCCCAAATTCTTTAATTCAAATTTCTTTTCTAACTTATTAGCAAATTCTTTAACTTGTGATGCATCCTTTGCAATGAAACAAAGATCATCCACAAATGCTAATAGTAGACAATTCCCACCTTGTAACTTTCCAGTGTATATGCAACCATCAGCTTTGCAACTCTTGAACCCAAGACCTTTCAATGCAGTATCAAGACAGATATTCCAATTTCTGGCTGACTGCTTCAGCCCATAAATAGCCTTGTTCAATTTATACACCATGTTAGGCTTTTTATTTTCATACCCTGGCGCTTGAACCATATAAATTTCTTCCTCTAATTCAGCATTGAGGAATGCAGTGGTTATATCAAAATGCCAAATTCTATGCCTGTATGCTGATGCTAATGCCAGTGCTAGTCTTATGCTCTCAGCTTTTACAGTTGGCGCGAACACCTCATCATAGTGCACATTCTTTAATTGAGAAAAACCTTGTGCCACCAACCTTGCCTTATACTGTACTTCATTATTGGGTAATACCTTTTTCTTATATACCCACTTACATCCTACAGCCTTGGTACCCTGTGGCAAAGTCACAGATGTGAACACTTCATGATCTCCCATGGATTTCATCTCTTTATCCATGGCTTCCTTCCACTTTTCTTGTTCAACTTTTGGTAATGCCAATACTTCCTTATAGTTTCTTGGCTCATACCACACATTACACACTTTAACTTTACTGGCAGAATACCTGTCTGGCGGAACCCCTCTGTTCCTACGCTCTGACCTACGTGGCATTGCCTGTACTTGTGTTTCAAGCTTTTCTGTCTTCATATCTTGTTCAGACTCTCCTCCCTGAACATAGACACCTTCAGTAAATGATTCACCATCATTACATGAGTTATTGTCACTAAGTGGATCACCGTCGCTAAGTGGATCACCGTCACTAAGTGAGACATTTTCAGAATTTGCATCAATTCTGTTCCAATTTTGTTCTGCAAAATTAGCAGACCTTGAAATCACTATCCTTTTACTTCCATCGCTAAAGCGATACCCTTTTGAGCCTGGCTCATAGCCCACAAATCTGAGCTTTCTAGCCTTTTGTTGTCCCTTTCTTCTGATTGCCTTTGGAATATGTACCCATGCAGTACTTCCAAATATTTTTAAATGTGCTAGAGAAGGCTTTCTCCCATATAGCATTGCATATGGAGTATTATTGATGGATGAACTCCACAGCCTATTTACTAAATAATTGGCAGTCAGTATGGCTTCACCCAATATGACCTGCTCATACCAGAATCCTCCAGTAATGAGTCTTTCATTGTTTGCAAAACACCATTTCTCCTTTCAGCCACTCCGTTCTCTCCCGGTGTGTAAGGATTTGTGCGCCTGTGTCTTATTCCCAATTGTCTCAACCATTGTTGAAAATTTGTTGACATAAATTCAGAACCTCTGTCAGTTTGCAACTGACATACCTGTTGTTTGTACCTTCTCTCTACAAAACTTAACCATTGCTTAAATTGCTGTAGCACCTCTGTTTTACTCTTAAGTAAGTAGCAAAACCCAAACCTGCTGTAGTCATCCACAATGACCAGCGCATACTTTGCTCCTCCCAAACTGGCTTGCATAGGCCCAATTAAATCAGCATGCACCAGTTCTAGAGCTTTTGTGGTTTGTCTTGTGCTAAACTTGCTTACTGGGAATGCTTTGGATTTCGATGCTTTGCATACTGCACAATCCAAATATGCCTTACATCCCTTCAAATCTAATCCTTCTGCAAATTCTTTCATTTGTTGAACAACCTTAAAATTAGCATGACCAAGTCGTCTGTGCAGAAGATGAACACACGAATTGTGTTCTGCTACATTTTTAAATGTCTGGGAACAATGTGGGACCTTTTGTCCCTGCAATACATAAAGATTATCCTCTTTTATGCCCTGTGCACAAACAATCCCATTTCTTTGGATGATACACTTTCCATTAACAAATATGGTTTCATAACTTTGCTTGTCTAAACTAGACACACTTAACAAATTATGCTCCATTTCAGGTACACATAACACATCAGTAAACCTGGATTTCAAATATGGAATTTGCACATCGCCTCTTCCAATGATTTTAGCCTTTTGACCATTGGCTAAGGCCACTTCTTCATTGTTTCCTGGAAAAAATCTGGAAAATAAGTCAGAATTATTAACAATTGTTTGACTAGCCCCACTGTCAATCAACCATTTGTCTCTATTGTTATTATAACAAACTTTTGCAACTGCAATCTGTCCTTGCAAATAATGTCTCTTGTCTTGCACATTTCTTCTCTGTGCACAGCTTTTCTGCAGATGATTTGTCTCTCCACAAATGAAACATGCTTTCTTATCTTGCTTGCAGAATTGTTGCTGTGTAACTTGATCTCTCCTGCCTCTGCTCTCCTCTTGTCTGCAGACACCTTGGCTGTTGCTAGAGATAGGCAGCCTGTGGAAAATTTTGCTGGAGACTTGCTGTAAGTTTCCACTGTACTCCTTGTTGAGCCCCCGCCTGTGGAATTTTCCATCAGCATGGCTGAAAAGCCTTTTCTCATATTCATTCAATAAACACGATTTCAAAGCCTCCAAATTCAAATCTGCTTCTGGCTTACTTTCAAAAATAGCTGATACAGTCTCCCAGCTCTGATCCAAACTATTTAACACTAATAAAACCTTTTGGGACTCTGGAAACTTTACTCCACGTTGCTCCAATTCTAGAAAATTAGACTGCATTTTCATTAAATGATCTTCCATAGAATCTCCTGGCTGCATACTGGCTCTAAAAAGCTTTCTCGAAAGTTGGACCACATTACACGCAGAAACATTGACATGTACTGCTTTCAATTTCTGCCATATTTCTTTTGCAGACTTTAATTCAGCTACATTTAAGAATTGATCATCCCCCAGACTTAACAGAAGATAAGCCATAGCTTTGTCATGAGCCTTTTGATCTGCTGCTCCAAGCACACCTTGTGGGGGGTCTGCTACGATGTCCCATAATTCTTTTGCTTTCAAAAAACATTCCATTTTTGCAGCCCAAATTAAATAATTTTTCTTCCCCAATTTAGGTATTGGACTGTCTTTAAATTCCATAGCAGCAGCCATCCTGCTTTATTTTTCTTGTCTGCCTGTTCCTTTAACAACACAGACAGCTTCTTATCAGCTTTAAATTACAATGCAGTTTTAACTTTACTTCTTGAGCGATTTCTGGGCCCATAACCTGTCAGAGTTACGCAATAAATCAGAAGCTTCAAAAGATAACTGCATTTTGCTGATTCAAATAACTTCTTTATAAGTAGAATAAAACATTAACAATACCACACTTTGTTTCAGATCACATGTTGAGATGTTTTCATACTGGAGTATAATGGTGGACTGAGTAAACCACGCCCTTCTTCTTGCTAAGTTTCTGGACATGCTCAATTAACACTTCAGCCTGATTGGCTGACTCAATCACATGGCTCTCCCAGTCATGAATATTCCAACATTTTTGTCTTTAAACATTTTTATCCAGATGGAAGATGTTAGCAGTACAATGGAACTGAGTTTAGTTTCCATTTTAATTTTCCATAGTACACTTAATCTAATTTTGAGTTGGCAAATTGTGGGAAATTATCATGGAAATTAGATTCAGTTGCCTAGTGCTACTAAAGTTGCTTTTGATACTCTTCAGTAAAGTTAGTACCAATATCCCATACAATGGTGTGCTGTCAAGCAGCTCTAACATGGAGACCTTGCAAAGTGGGAATCAAAATTGTATAAATACTCATAAATGTTTGTTCTTTAAACACTGAAAATCAACATAGTCTGCACTTCATAGACTGCATATAAAATGGCTAAATAGCAATACAGTGCAATAAAGTCGTTATAAAACAGTTTTGTTTAATAAACTGAAGAATAAGATACAATTGGCTTTCTTGTTTGCATAACACTAAGCTAGATATGAATATGCCATCAGAAACCATGTTGTTTTTTAATTATTTAGTAGGCATAAAGAAAAAGTGAATATGCAAGGAGATTAGGTTAGAGCTACCTTTTCCAGCTGTGACAATATAAACACTTTTAACAGACTCTGACCGATGCTTTATTTGTAAAGGTTATAGATGTACAGTAATAGGGTGAGGTTTAATCAATTTTTCATCAGGAAAGAAGGGATACAAGTTACATTTAACAGTGGTTAAAGTTTTAAGATCATCACTCTAGACCACAGGTGTCAAACTCGCGGCGTCACATTGCCATCACATGACGTTTCATGATGTTTTTCCCCTTCGCAGAGCTGAGGTGGGCGTGGCCTGCGCATGATGCATCCGGCCCGTGGGCCGCCAGTTTGACACCCCTGCTCTAGACTAACTTTTGTAAAACACAGCAGTCTGAGAGCAGAGGAGATAACTTGGTCAGGTTCAGTTCAATCCAGGTTTGTTGCATATATCCCCAATGTCTTTTTGTTTGTTTGTCTGAAGCAGATACTTACAGTATATGGTTGAACTTAAACATGAATTTTGTATTTTGAAATATTCCCTTATAAATTATCTCTGATTGCTTGTGGCAAGAAATCATTATAAAAATGGTTTTTCAAGCCTTTCTTCTCAAATAAGTCATTATAAAACAATGTTGACTGGATAAAGAATATGACTTTCATTATTAATTCCTGTTTAGCAAGGCTTTTCCTCACTATTAGTGAATGTACATTCATGTAACAGTGAGGAAATGTCTTGTTAAATGAGAATTAATAATGGAAGCCATAGTCTGTATTAATATCCAGTCAACATTGTTTTATAATGACTTACTTGACAAGAAAGGCTTGAAAAACTATTTTTATTCTATTCTATATTAATTAGAATAGAATTCTAATTTCTGTTACATACAATATTCTGTAAAAGGTACCTACATATTCCAAGTCAATGTGACTTGATTGAATAAAAGCTACCACTGAGCATTAATTCCATGACTGAATACATGCAAAGATACTTACATTGAGGTTCTGCAAACCATTCAGAGAAACACTTTCTGAGGCGGCCAAAAGGCTCCTCTGAACTCATTGCTCAAGACACTGAGGATATGCATCCTGTTGGAGACTTAGCTCAGCCACTTCAAAGGCCTTCCCACATCATATCAGCATGAAAATGAAACCCCCAATAATACTCCCACCTGGATTGCTGCTGAAGAGTAGGTGGAAAGCAGTGCCATTCAAAGGTATCTTAAGCAAGATGTGATAAGTTGAACAGCAGATTGGGAAGGGTAGTTGAGTTGCATTGCTTCGAAGGATTCATGTATCCTTCCTTTAAAATATCTTTGAAATTTGATGAAATCCACAATTGAAATCGAACAACAGATTGTTTACTAATGCTAAATTCATTTGGCAGGTACCCTTCATTTTATGATTTTTTTTCTCTGTTTGTCATTTAAAGGATATCTTCAAATTACAGATGAAGTACCTAGAGCAAATTAAAAGACGCTGATGTTAATCCACCCAAAAAAGAATGGAAGTCAAGTTACACAGCAACTTGACCATCACCAATGGTTCAATTTCCAGCCAAAAACCACTTGAAGGTCATAGTCTTTGGGAAGTAATCACCATCGCTACTGTAACGGCCATCTTAAGTTTGATAACCATTGTGGGAAATGTTCTGGTAATGATATCATTCAAAGTCAACAGCCAGCTCAAAACAGTGAACAATTATTATTTACTCAGTCTTGCCTGTGCAGACCTTATAATTGGAGTATTTTCTATGAATCTTTATACATCATACATATTAATAGGGCACTGGTCTCTTGGAATTTTGGCATGCGATTTATGGTTAGCACTCGATTATGTAGCTAGTAATGCTTCAGTAATGAATTTGTTAGTTATCAGTTTTGACCGATATTTTTCTATTACACGTCCTTTAACCTATAGGGCTAAACGCACACCCAAAAGAGCTGGGATTATGATTGGCTTGGCTTGGCTGATTTCTTTCATTCTGTGGGCACCTGTAATCTTATGCTGGCAGTACCTTGTAGGGGAGCGAACTGTCCCACCTGGAGAATGTCAAATACAATTTTTGTATGAGCCTATTGTTACCTTTGGTACCGCAATTGCTGCTTTCTATATCCCGGTTTCGGTGATGACTATTTTATATTGCCGCATTTACAAAGAGACTGAAAAACGAACCAAGGATTTAGCTGAGCTTCAAGGCTCCAGTTCTGTGACTGAGTTTGAAACAATAAAGCCTCAGAAAACACTGCTGAAATCTTGCTTTAGCTGCAGGCAACAAAATTTGACCAAAAGAGACCAATCTCAGGCTTCATGGTCTTCATCCAGTCGAAGTACTTCTGCCACAGCAAAAGCATCTCAGATTCAAAACACCTGCCAAGATTGGTCGAGGGCAGAGCAGCTGACCACTTGCAGCAGCTATGCCTCATCTGAAGAAGAGGAAAAATGCCCGCCTGATCCAGTCTTTCAAGTAGCCTATAAAACCCCTGTAAAAGGGAAGGTTGATGAGCAAAAAGAAGAGAAAAAGGAAGCTTTTATCAATGACCAACATAAGGAGAATGACTATGACACCCAGAAATATTTTCTAACCCCAACCAAAAGTCAGGTGCAAAAAAGTAATAAATGTGTAGCTTATAAGTTCCGGTTGGTGGTTAAAGCTGGTGGTGCAACAGAAACTAACAATGGTTGCCGAAAAGTCAAAATTACTCCTTGTTCTGCCAGTTTATCCAAAGACGCTTCCATCAAAAATATGGATCCTAATCTAAGTAATCAACTTACTAAAAGGAAAAGAATGGTTCTTATAAAAGAACGTAAAGCAGCCCAGACTCTAAGTGCCATTCTTCTAGCTTTTATAATTACCTGGACCCCCTACAACATAATGGTATTGGTTTCCACATTCTGCTCAGATTGCATTCCTTCAACATTGTGGCATCTTGGCTATTGGCTGTGCTACGTAAACAGTACTGTGAACCCAATTTGTTATGCCTTGTGTAACAAAACATTCAGAAAAACCTTTAAGTTGTTGCTCTTCTGTCAATGGAAGAAGAAGAAAATTGAAGAAAAATTATATTGGCAGGGTAATACAAAGCTGCCTTAAGTTAAAATGAAGTAGCTGAAACATAATGATCTTGGCCAGAGAGTGTATATTAGCTACAGGTCTTTATTTGTAAAGTTGTTGTTTTGTGTGTTTGGAAGCAAAAGAAACAACATTTCTGTGATTTATGATTATGAAGAAAGCAATCACAATGTTGAACATTTCTGTAATTGGAACTATTCAAAGGAACATTTTGAGTGTTGTTAACAGGAGTTTTGGTCCCACACTTCTGCTCGATAATGGCAGAACATAGGACCTTAATAACTGGTGATTGAACAAATCCATAAATGCATTTGGTTCACATTCTTGCAAAGTTAATATTATGCCTTCTTAAATATTTTTCCAGGACTTTTTCAAGTTAAAGTATAGATCTGCAACATACTGAAGTTAGCACTGTTCCCCTTGCAAAATTATCTACTAATTGAACGGATGCAAAGGAAATGAATATATCTGTAGCCCATGATAAATGATTGAAATTGATTTTTGGAGGGCAAAAAAGTTCTTGATGTCAGCTTGAGTTATGAACAATGACTGAATTTGAATTCATCCTTTTTTTAAATTGGGGCTAGATGTGACTTGTAATGAAAAAGGTCTTTTTATAAGGTGCATACTGAAACAGAATGTGATTATTTAAAGATTTAAAGTTGCTGTAGTGAGATCTAAATATAAAACTCATATCAAACACTAAGATTTCGTACTTTATATCCATAGTTTTAAAAACATTTGCATGGAATAGCTTTGCGTCATATTCCTCTTTGAATGTTATAAATTGTGTAATCTGACATAAATAATATTATAGCATTTTAAAGAGAGAGAGGAATATGAAAATATCTACCTCTCTTTGTTTAGATATTTAGTGGCAGTATTCACCTTTTTAATCCCCACAGCAAAAGTAATTAAATCCATTGGGCAACAACTACAACTTGTCAAACATTCTATCTCTTCAGCCTGAATAGGAATTATAATTTACATAAGAATGTATATTTAATACATAATTATTTCAGCAAAAATGTGAATCTTATAAAACAAAGGCAGGTAACTAGAATAGTTTCTGAATAGCAGAGTCTGAATTAAAACCAGCTACCAAAATTAACCGATCTTGTCAAAAACAAATAATTACAATTAGCAAGTGAAAATATAAGTCCCATGTCTTTTGGATCCAGATTTTCATAGCTATCTACCTGGATCCAGAAATAATTCTATGAAAATAAAATAATTTAATTATCTCCTGAATCTTACAAATACATACATGGTTTCTCATTTGAAAAGGTTCCTCTGTGCAATTCAGTGGAATAGTCAAGCTCTTCATATAAAGTGATATACAGTAGGTGGGGAAATGCAATCTACTAATTAACGAGAATATGAAGGATTTAGAAACTCCATGTATGTATGTATGTATGTATGTAAATGCACAGGAATTCTGACTTGGAAAGTAATGCTAAAGTCAATTCAACACTATAGGAAAATTGAGCTGTAGGATTAGAAGAATCTGAAGTTCATGGACATGTGGATTTTGTAATTCTAAGTTGACTGTCAAGCTTTGCACATTCATTATTTGCTGAACTGCAATTTTAATGCAGACTCAGTTCATATCCACAACTATAGCTTGGTATGGTTAGTTGTGTAGTAATAGTATGGTTGTAAAGTGTAATTTTACATTGTTCTGAGATAACACAGCAAAGTTTATGAGAGTTGCAAAACAATAAGGATTCCAATGAGGTCAAAAGCTCTTTCTTATAGAGCTTGTTCAGTGATTTTTAACAAGCTTCTCCATAAGTACTGATTGAAACAATAGTTTGGATAACTTGACTACATGTGAGTTATTTACAAAAGAGTCCCCCAATTATTTTTATAGTGGGACTAATCATAATTTAAACAAAATGTATAATAATGTGAACATGTGACTGATTCTAAGTGTTTCTGTATTGTGCCAATTGTTTTTGGAGCTATGCTGTTTGTTAAAGGAAAATGTGGATTCCCATAAACACCTTTTGATTATTATCTTCAGTCAACATTGAAGCATATCCATTGTGCTTTGGGGTTTTCCGGCTTTAAAAAAATACATGTACGTATGATATGTGTGTGTCTGATTCAAATGACAACGCATTTCTATGACTCAAGCTATGTAATATTGGCAAAATGTGTAAAGATTGTAAAAGTTATTTGCTTGTTGCAATTTTATTGCTAAAAAAAACCTTGCCTTCTACTATTGAGGTTAAATGGAAAATTACTGTCACCTTTATAAGAATGTTTTATATATGTTTATGGTATGTGTTGAATAGATATATAAGACTACACAGTGATGGATGCCAAAGTATCAGTTTTCTGTTAAATATACGCTCAACCTTTGCTGCTAAAAACTGAAACGTTACATTGCCAAACTCTGGGATACATGGTAAATATCTGGTACCATATTAAAATGGTGTGTGCTTATTCCTTTCCCATACAGTATATTTGCACATTTTTGAAGGTTCAAATTGAAAGAGATATAACAACAGTGTCAAAATTGTAACTTTTCATTTTGAAGAAACAGAAAGACAGAAATATATAACATTTCATAGCAGGAAAACTTGAATAGAAAAGGAAATTTAACATAGGTGCTGGTGTCTGAAAAAGAAGGTGCTTAGAGCTCAGTCACAAACAATTACAATATTAAAAAGACAACTTGAAGAGCCGGGACAAAGTTACACAAGATTTTTCATGGCAATATAAAGTCAAAACAAATATACAGGATGAGGAAAGCCAAGTCACCCCAGGAGCAATATAGACAAATAGGCTGGAATTGTAGAGATGATGTCAGGAACTAAAAAACAGAATAAGCTGAATTTGATGAAGGGAGTTAAGAAAAGCAGAAATTAAAATATTATGTGGATGATGTAGAGCTAACTACTGCAGAGTTCAACTGCAGAGTTCAAAAAGACAGTTGATGAAAACAGTTAGAGGTTTTGATGAATTCTCAAGATAGATAAACTGACATATTTTTAAAAAATTACCCTAGAAGGAAAAAGCTTGGTGCAGAAAGGGTTGGGATGCCAGACAAAGTCCAGTAAAATATTTGGGATTGTTCCCGATTGGTGGTAACAAAGATATATTTCAAAATTACCTCAAGTTATGGAGAAAAAAATTAAAAATATTTTCAAAGATAGGGAAAAAAATCAATTTTTACCATTTAGGATTAATTGTGATTGTTAATATCAATATACTACCTAGATTTTCTTATTATTAATTTGAAATGATGCCAATTTCAATTCCAGAAAAAAAATATTGCATGATGAGCAAAGAACAGTTATTAGATTTTTTTGGGAGTGGAAAAATGTAGAATAAATTTTATGAGATTCAAAAAATAGCAGTGAACTAGGTCTTCTGAATTTTGTATTATATTCCAGTGCAAGTTGTTCGTCATTTATAGCAATAAATTAAATTCCTAAATATCAAAATATCAGTATGAGAAGGAGCTAATGGACCTCCCAGATATTTCTAGTATAAGGATAAAAAATATATAAAAACTTGAAAGGACATATTATTAGACAAAGCTTGATACAAGCATGGAATTCTATAAAAATAATAAGTTCAACAACTTCACCTCTAGCTTCACCTTAAAATGCTTTGTATTCTGGGGAAAATTATTGTAAGATAAATGTAATTATATATGCAGATATGGTGCACTCAGACTGCAGAAACAGTTTAAAGACAAAGTGAGAATTATTAGGTGAAAGCTAAAACTTATTATGGTTGGTGTATTTTTAAATTTCTGGAAGAACAAAAGGTGATCTTAAGAAAGAAGGAAAATGTGTAAGAGAAAATGTATCACGGAGACAGAACAAGTCAAAATGGCATGGGAAAGTGGATACTGACAAAGAAAGGTAGAACAGCTACTACCTTGGTTCAAACTTCTCGGAAAGAGAATATGTGATTTACAATGCCAATGGAAATAGCTCATTGAAGGCTCAGGATTGAAGTTTAAGATTAATACACAAACTGTCAAGAGAGATTTTAATGACCCTTGAATGAGTTCAAATCCTTAAAACAAGATGAATTACATCTTAGAATATGTTACATCTTATGAAGATAAGAATTACATCTTGTGAAGAATGATTGCAGGGTTTGGGTGTGGCTAATCTAGAGAAAAGAAGGATTAGGGGGGACATGATAGCAGTATTCCAGTATTTGAGAGGTTGCCACAAAAGGACTTATTTTTCAAAGCACCAGAGGGCAGGACAAGAAACAATAGATGGAAACTAATCAAGGAGAAAAGCAACCAGGAATTAAGGAGAAACTTCCTAACAGTGAGAACAATTAACTAGTGGAACAGCTTGCCATCAGAAATTGTGGGTGCTTCACCTCTGGAGGTTTTTAAGAAGAGATTGGACAGTCAGTGTCTGAAATAGTATAGGGCAGGGGTGGCCAAACTATGGTTCTTTGAGGACCTGTGGACTTCAACTCCCAGAATTCCTGAGCTAGCCATGCATGCATGGCTGGCTCAGGAATTCTGGGAGTTGAAGTCCACAGGTCCTCAAAGAACCATAGTTTGGCCACCCCTGGTATAGGGTCTCCTGCTTGAGCAGGGGATAGGACTAGAAGACCTCAAAGGTCCCTTCCAGCTCTATTCTGATTGAATGCTGAATAAACTTGTTTATTATATGTCTGCATTTGTATTATTATTGAAATATGCTAAAGCAAAGAATGTATATGTATTACAAGATAAACTATTTCATTTTAAAATCAGGTATTTACTTAATATGTGTTTAGATGCCGTTCTGATCAGCAGTTAAATTTATGTATGGGTTCCAAGCCATGTCTATCAGATTGATGGCTCAAGAATTATATTCAAAGTTATCCATTTCAAAAATCGAGGGACATATTATATGAGGAGTTGGTTTTGTATCAATGTTGTTAACCAAGACTAAATAATCTGTTCTCAGTTGAATATTAAGGAAAACTAAATAGAGAAATTCAAAAGAGAAACCAAATATCAGTGGAACACTCATTCATTGTAAATTTCAAAGCACAAGTTGAGCATCATCTATCATAACTGCGTTATTTTGATTCCTACAATGGTGGGGTTTTAAAGGGCCAATGTTGTATAGTTAAAGATAAATAGAAGCTACTTCCTGGATATTAAATGGCACTTTTAAAAAAAACAGTGATTTAGGAAAAATTGTGATATTTTACTATTAGTCACACTCTCTTCTTTTAAGCAAGGGATAAGGACACTCCCAGCAAAAGAGGACCTATTGAGAAAGTTGATAGCCAAGGAACAAATTTATAGAAGTCCTTACATTAGCAGCTGAAACAGAAGTATGCTGTGGAGCCACAATACGATAGTTCTTCTTCCTAAATAGAACTCTGATAATGAACACTTGTGTAACCAAATAAGGGCTGTTCCAATATTGACCTGTTGTAACATTTATTCTTGAAAATCTCATAGTAACTAGGAAGAAGAAGTTGAAAATCAGGAGTGCATCCATCTACAATATATTAGGGTAATTATTTTACTAATTCTGTCATTGGGTTTTGTTCTATACTAATATGTGTTTAGAAGCAGGGGTGAAATTCAGCAGGTTCTGACAGATTCTGGAGAACTGGTAGTGGAAATTTTGAGTAGTTCGGAGAACCGGCAAATACTACCTCTGGCTGGCCCCAGAGTGGGGTGGGAATGGAGATTTTGCAACATCCTTCTCCCAGGAGTGGGGTGGGAATTTTGCAGTATCCTTCCCCTGGAATGGGGTGGGAATGGAGATTTTGCAGTATCCTTCCCATGGAGTGGGGTGGGAATGGAGATTTTGCATTATGCTTCCTCTGCCACGGCCACCAAGCCACGCCCACAGAACTGGTAGGGAAAAAAATTGAATTTCACCCCGGTTTAGAGTGTCCTTGGATTCCATCCCTAGAGCTTTACTAATAACTCCTGACATCATTTTTAAAAATTAATTCTTATGAAGATACTTTTTTACAGAGTAAAAGCAATACAAAATTTTTAAAAAGAAAAGTAAAATGTGAATAAATAAGAAAGGAAAGGAAAAAAAAGAAAAAGGAGTTATAAAGAAATGACTTCCAATCTTCTTTACAGCAGTTAGAAATGTGTTTATATTTTATATCCTCTATTTCTATAGTTACACTGTGACTCCTTCTTCAGTATCCTACCCTTTCTAATCATCAAACCCATAAATCACAAGTTTATTTTTTCCCATTTTCAGCCAAAATTTCATTAAGGATTTCCAGTCACTGACAAATATACCATATTTTTCAGAGTATAAGACGCACCTTAGTTTTGGGGGAGGAAAACAAGGAAAAAAATTCTGCCTCTGCCTCCCAGCAATTTGCCAAACAGCAAACAGCACAGATGATATACACTGTTTGCTGTGTATTTCTGTGCATGTGTGCCTGACCCATAGAAATAGCAAAGAATTGGAGTAATGTACATTTTGGCAATATATTAATGCCACAAAGTTTTCTTAAATGTAATCATACTAACTCCTCCCAATTATTTAAATAGATCTACTCCAAATATGACTAAGTCAAGGTTTAACTCAGCTGCCTTATCTTAATATTAAACAGGACACTGTTACATTTCAGGCAATACTTATACAGAAGCTGTTAAAATTGATGTGACTTTCTGGAATACATTATACATTATTCTCTGCTATTTAAAAGAAGATACAATAGTACTGGGCTTCTTCAGATCAAGCATTTATTTTAAAAAGCTTCTTCATTTTGTTAAGTTGTCTAGAACAATAATAAAGCAGACTTTAAAAAATAAGTCTAATCATTTGAACATTCTACAGACATTTATAGTTATTGACTTACCTCCTTGCATGGTTTCAGCAACTGCTTAGCACAAGAAAATAAAACTCTGGCTCTGCCCACCCAGCAATTTGCCTCCTTGCAGATTTAGCTTTAGTTTCACTTTCATTTTAGCATGTGGCCAGCCTGTCAGCTGAGAGTCGGGAAGCTGATAATGAGTTGCTTGGCTTAGCTCTGTTCTGTTTGCTGCAAGGAGGTAAATTGCTGGGAGGCAGAGGCTAAAGTGTGGGGGTGGCTGGGTGGGGCTACATTCGGTGTATAAGACGCATCCAAGTTTTCACCCTCTTTTGGGGGGGTAAAAAGGTGCATCTTATACTCCGAAAAATACAGTAGTTGCCTTTTCCCTATCAAGCAAGCCAATTTTGCCATCTTTTCAAATTCTGTCACTTCACCAACTATTCCTCCTTTGTGGGTATTTCAGCATCTTTCCATTTTCTGAAACTCCTGACATTCTGTGGGTAGCAGGAAAAGAGCTATGTGGACATAAGTCTTTGATAACCTGATAATTGGTCAGCTGAGAAGTTGAAAAGCAACCTGGATGTATGTTTCTAACCAAAACTTCATAATAAATAGAGTAAGTCCAAAGGATAATGAACCAAACAATTGAATTAATAGATGATGAATTTAAAAGGTTTTTGCCAGTTACATCATGTCCAAAGCAGAAAAGACCAGCTGTTGGATCCAAAGTCCATATCTTTAAAAAAAACCAGTCCTAATAAGCATTGGAATTCTACAGGTGAGAATTGCACAACCTTGAATAACTTATTTTATCTCATATAATCATCAGGAAAGATTCTGATTCATATTCAACTAGCATCAGATGGACAATTGATGGAAGCATTAGAGGACAGGCTTTTTCATCACAGCACCTAAGCTGTGGATTTTCATGCTCTGGGAAATGGTTTGTATAACGCTCTCATAATGTTTAAAATGTGTATTAAAAATGTATGTATTGAATTATTATTGACATAAAAGTTTAAACAATGCCTTGCTTTTTGTTTTGCTACATAAATATTAAATTACTATTTATATGAGTGCCTTAGCTTCCTTCAGCATCATAAAGATACATGAGAAAGCAAGGGATACAAAAGTTGGACAAATAAATCACAAATCAATATACACAGAAAAGTGACTTTTTGATTTAGAGCCTCAAGATAGCTGTTTCCCACACTTGTTTGAAAAGCATACCACAACGTGAGTCTCTTGAAAAGAGATATAATTTAAAAATACAGTTTAACTACAGTTTTGAACAGAGAGCAATGATTTTTGACAGAGTTGAATGAGATGAAATTCCAGATCTGAACATTTACATTTGATTAGAAGAAGAAGAAAACGCTACATTTCCATTCTTTATATTGCAAATTCTTTTCCACGGTACTGCAATTGTTTTTACTTGGCAATAGTAATTTCCAATAATATTTGAAATTTCAGTTTACCTTCCATTTAAAAATGAACAAGTCGCAGCTGAAAAACATCTTTGGAAGAAAAAGCACAATGATAATGAAGATGTTAGATTAATTAAATACACAATGACCGGGTCTACCTCCACATATCCATCAGCACATGACTCTCGGATATGAATGAGATTTGTCCCTTCATGTTCAGTTATGATGAACTCCATTGTAATTAGTCACATTTTTACATATAAACAATTACTCTATTTTGAGTCAATAAGGAACTGATTAAATGCTGCCAATATTGAAAAGTGGTAGAATTTTGTTTTTGACAAGTGTGAATCAAACAACTGAAACCATTCCGTTTTATATTCCATCTCCAATCTACACTGAAACCTCAGTAAAAAAAATTATGATTATTTTCTCTCTGTTCTTCTGCAAGCCTTGCACTACCCATAAATTATTGATTTTATTAATTTTATTTATTTAGGAAATGTCAACTCAGTTCATTCTCAGTGGCTCTAAGCACATCAGAACTGGGGACAACCAAAATGTTTCAGTTCTCTAACTGCAGCTATCTAGAATGGTTGAGTAGATTTCCCCAAATATGTGTGTGGGCGTCTGAAACAATGTTTTGCATATCATGCATTGTTGGAAACTGGTAGGTTGTTTTGGTATTCATTAAGAAATAAAGAAAAAAAGTTCCTTTAGAGACTTATATAAGATCTCTCTTGATACTACTTTCACAACTAAAAGTAGTTTGGATCATTTCTATTTATTTTAATGATATGAATTAGTGGGCTGTCAAAAATCAGGAATCTGGTAGCATTTTTTCAGCTAATGTATTTTATTAAAAGGCATAAGATTTGAATCCTTCTAATTTTTGGCTACCATATATTAAAACAATTCTCCTCCTACAAAGTCTTAGTGGGATGTGGACGCAACATAGATGGGTTCTATCTATGGTGTAATGCTTAAGAACAAGAATAAAACAACGTTTAGTATTCAACTTGAAAAGGTTAACTAAATATAGTGTTAGTCTATTTTTAGACTGAATAAAAGAATAAGCTTTCTGTTGATAAAACAATGTTTCAAGTAGGATTTTACTCTTCATAAATATCTTTAGAGATAAACTTATAGAAATTACTCAAGCTTGGCTTTGTGAGTAATTTTTAAGATAAGATGTCTGTAGGATTTTACACATGTTATTTTTTTAAGAGAAAACTTGACTTTTATAACTTATTTCTATATAGCTTATTCTTTGTGTTATAGCTGTAGGTTCTTTAAAGAAAGTAATTGTACTGTTATTTAAACCATGCACTTGGACTGCTAAAAGATATATAGTGCCTGGGTAAAGAAATAGCTTCTTCTGGATATTCCTTTTCACCAAATTTCCTTCTCTTCTAGTTGACAGTAGAGGATGGTTGGAACCACACCTTTTTACATTATGTACTCCATCTCAGGGGTGGGTTCCTCCTGGTTCGGACTGGATCGTCCGAACCGGTAGCAACCCACTGGTGATGTCACTGCCGGTGCCGTTCCATGCACGCCACCATTTTTTTAAATTTTTCCCCTTCCGCAACTTGAAAAAGGGCCCTCCCTCCCGCCCGCGGGTGAATTCTGTCCTTTATTTCTTCGCCCGAAACACAGCTGATTAGCTCCTCAGCTGTGTTTCAGGCTAATTCCTGCTTCTGAGCATGTGTGGAAGCCAAATCGCAAGAGAGTGTGATGCGAACCAGTGGCGAAGGTAAGTGGAACCCACCCCTGCCCCATCTCTTAAGGATCCGAATGAAAGGGGATGCTCTGATTTGAAAACCTTTGAGTGCCAGGTTCCATCCACCTAGTCATCACATGCATGCCCTAAATTTTGGTTGCCACAATATATAAAAAAGATATTGAGACTTTAGAAAGAGTGCAGAGAAGAGCAAACAAAAATGATTAGGAGACTGAAGTCTAAAACATATGAAGAACGGTTGCAGGAATTGGGTATGGCTAGTTTAATGAAAAGAAGGACTAGGGGTGACATGATAGCATGTTCCACTATCTAAAGGGCTGCCATAAAGAAGAGGGAGTCAACCTGTTCTCCAAAGCACCTGAAGGCAGAACTAGAAGCAATGGATGGAAACTAATCAAGGAGAGAACCATCCTTGAACTAAAAATTTCCTGACAATGAGAACAATTTAGTGGAATGATTTTCCTCCAGAAGCTGTGGGTGCTCCAACACTGGAGGTTTTTAAGGAGAGAATGGGCAATCATTTGTTTGTAATGATATAAGGTCTCCTGGTTGAGCAGAAATTTGGACTAAAAGACTTCCAAGGTCTCTTCCAATTTTGTTATTCTATAAATAAAACCATAAGATCTACAGCAGGGGTGTCAAACTCACGTCAACACGGCGGCGTCACGTGACGTATCGGGACTTTTCTCCCCTTCACTAAACTGGGTGTGGCCAGCACGTGACACATCTGGTCCGCGAGCCACGAGTTTGACAGCCCTGATCTACAGTATCAGTATGAGCATTTTAGAAGTTTAGAGGAATCCTCTTATGTTTAAGGTCTTCTCTTATTACAGTTTTGATTACGTAGCACAAGCGCTCCCAGCTGAAGACTGTTACTAATCTACAGGTAGTCTTTGACTTGCAAGCACAATTGGGATCAGAATTTCAATTGCTAAGCAAGGCAATTGTTAAGAGAGTCATGACCAATTTTATGACATTAAGCAAATTACTGCAGTTGCTAAGTGAATCACATGGTCTTTAAGTGAATCCAACTTCCCCATTTGACTATGCTTGTTGAAAGCTGACTCGGAGGGTCACAAATGGCGATCACGTGACCCCGGGATGCATCAACACATGCCGGTTGCCAAAAACCTGAATTTTCTTTACATAACTGTGGGGATGCTGTAACAGTCATAAGTGTGAGGACCAGTTGTAAGTGACTTTTTACCAGTGCCATTATAACTTTGATCAGTCACTAAATGAATGGTTGCAAGTATTATTGTTTTATTTTAGGTACTACTTTTATCCTAAATGATAACAAGCTGGAAAGAGAAGCGACAGGGAGGGCATCTGAAATAATTAAAATGTGAAATTAGGGAAGGAAATGCTAGAGAAGGCACAAATGTAAGGAAAAGCATTTTAAAATATATCTAATTTTGGGGGGTTAAATAAATCAGACAAGGTGTGAATTTTGGAAGACCACATTTGTATTATCTGCATTAATTTGGATACGCTTCACTGTCTCTGTTGGATGAAGCAACTCAGATAAGCACAGTAGCTCTTCAGTTTTGCTTCACACTCAGATTTGGAATCGCTATTGAAATTTTTTTCTATCAATGGTTCCCATGATTCTTCTTGTTATACATTATGTTATTTGATTGTGAATCGCTCACTGAACTACACGCTGCTGCTGCTGCTGTTGCAATCTTCCTGAAAAGAAGCATGTTAGTTTTCTTCAGAGGATTAGTTATGCTACTTTCTAGAGAGAGAGAAAATAGTTGTGGCTTACAAAATTCAAAATTGACTGAATTGTGAAAGTCTCACCTCACGTTGTGCATCGCAGGAAACAGATATTAAACAAAACGTTTTAAGGGACCATATAGCTTTGTAGCTTTTAATTAATCGTGTTTCATTTCTTTTTCTTAGAAGATTGTAACTGCTCAGAATTTACTATTGGGGTGACATGCTGAGGCTGAAAGAAAACTGGGGAAAGATTATAGTGTATAATTTCATAATGTGAAAGGCTCTGATGTTCCATTCACTAAAGGTTTATGTAGAAATTCATACATTATTTCACACGGATAAATAGGTATTCCTTTAAAGAAAAATAAGATTTTCTCTCTCTCTCAATATGTCTCTCTCATTACTCATTAATTTGTTATTTCTACATGTTCACATCCATCTGGGTAATCTTTTGAGCATTATATATGTGTAATCTAATATTCTCTTGCACTTAATCTAGTTTGATTCACTATTTAAATATACACAACAAATAAAGTAATCTCCTCCTCCTTCCCATGTTTTTGCAGGCAACTGGATGAAACACAAATTCCTTTAACCAGAATTGCATTTAACAATACAGGCAATAAGCAGCAGGCTTGACCATCTAGGTATATTTTCATATACTGTATTTCCTCCACCTGTGCTTTGTTATTATACCTTGTTTATACCCTGCTATACCTACTATTCCCTGTTGCCAAAGGACAACAATTCTACAATTTAAATTTGCCTCTACACAAGCATCATACTGCCAGCCTCCAACCAAGAGGACATCATAGTTTGTAAGAGTACTTTTAAAAAATTATCAGTATCTCTGCCTTTTGTAGTAAAACTCTGCTGTATTAGGACAGAGTGTTACCTGAACAGAAACTAAGCATTATTCTGCATTGAAATACTTCATCTTCAATTTTCATCGCTCTGTGATGTCTTTGAGTTAGTGCTGCCACCTGGCAATCATTAGGACTTGCTCATGAAGTTTTCCTGGCAAGATTTTCAGAACTGGCTTGTCATTGCTTCCTTCCTAGGGCTGAAAGACAGTCACTACCACAAGGTCATCCAGCTGGCTTCATGCCTAAAGTGGAACTAGCAACCACATGTCCCAGTCAATGTAGAATGTCTCATATTCTCCATATACTGTATTCAATGTCTGCTTTGAAATACTTCATCTTCAGGGTAGAATGTCTTGTATTCTCCATGCCCGGACATGAGCAGTCTCACTGAGCTGTTAGTACTGGCCATCAGTCATGCTGACCTTGTGCATTGGCTCCAGGCATGCTAGCCTCCCATCACATGATGTTGTCCTTCTCCAAGAAGTAAGATGAGTTGCAGTACTGCGGCTGCTCAGAGATGCAACACAGGCTCAACCCCAGAACCCAATGAGACAAGAAGCAACCCAGCAAGAGCTTCCCTTGGGACTAGACACCAGTATCTTGATCTTGTACCTTAGGAGGTGCTCATGAATGTTTTGGAGTTTTGGAGTTTTTTCAAGAGCAGCTGCTATGACTACAGAGGCTGTCAAAGGAAAGCCTTGGTTTCAGAAATAAGTCCTGATAGTGTTCCAGCAATCTTCCTTTGGATGTGGAAGACTAGCATGCACACACATACAGCCAAACTGTGTGGATAGATAGCAGGAGCATCTCCTCCCCCTTTATTTGGAGGGGATGTCACACAAGTCCATGTATTATTTTAGAGAGTCATGACACCACAAAGTTTGAGGACCTGATCAACAATTATCATTAATTGAACCAAATCCATCTTTATAGTCCGCCATTTTCTGTCAAAATGTTCTTCCTGAATTTCTGTCCAGCTCCTCTCTTACCAATTGCAATAGACAGAATTAAGTCTTTCTTGGCTGAATAACAGGTAGTCAATCTTTAGAATTTGTTCAAGCAGTTAAAAAAAAAGATCTCACTGCAGTCCCTGGGATACTGGGCACAGAGATGATAAAGAAAGATAATACTGTGTATTTTGTTTGTTGATAAGTGTACTAAAATGGCTTTATGCTGTAAAATATAGCAAATTGATTATTTGATCCAGAGGTGGGCTGCTCCCGGTTCGGACCGGTTCTATAGAACCGGTAGCGGGAATTTACCCTTGGCTGGCCACGCCCCCAAACCGGCTCTCTCCACGGAGCCATAGGTGCCACCATCTTGTTTTTGGCTTCTGCGCACACACAGAAGCTGTTTTTGCTCGGCCCTCCCACTTGCCCCACCCCACCTACCCACTCACTCCTGACCACCTAAGCTGCCTTCCCAGTTCCCACGTGGTGCCTGCCCAGCGCCCCAACTGAGCTGCCTCCTGCCTACAGGTAAGTCGCGGTCGCGCTAGCCCCCCGCCCCATTCCAGGAGCTTTCCGTGGGCCCCCCACAATCCCCAACAAGCTCACGTGGCTGGATAGGCTGGCAAGGCCTGGTGGGGCTCCATTCCAGGCCACGCTGCCTGCAGCCTAGCTTGCCACGGGAACCCCACCATCCCCACTGGAATCACGACCTTACCTTCCTCCCACGGCTGGTGGCAGAGGGGAAGGCATGCCAGCGCCCACGAGGAACTGATGCTTGGAGCAGTTTGGGAGCTTGTTAAGGAGGAGGACTGCTCGTCGGCCCCAGCCATGCATTTTCAAGCCTGGGATATTGCAATAGCTTTTCATTCCAAGCAGCCCGGGCTTGAAAACGCATGGTTGGGGCCGAGGAACAGTCCTCCTCCTTAACAAGCTCCAAAACTGCTCCAAGTGTTGGTTTCTAATGGGCGCTGAAAGTACCGACCTTCAACCTGGCTTTTTCTCTGTGTAAGTCCCATCCGGAAAGCCAGGCAGAGAGAAACAGGTTGAATCCTGTTTCTCTCTGGTGTAGCGCTTTCCGGACTTACCAGGACCCAAAGCGCAGTGCTGTGAAAGACTCTCTCTCTCCCAGCAACAGAGTGGCAGAGAGAAAACAGATCACCGGAGAACACTTGGAGTGCTCCATCATGTGCTCTCCAGATCACTGCTGCTTTTGCCTGGGGGAGAGAGTCTTTTGCAGCACAGAGCTTTGTGTAAGTCTCATCCGGAAAGCCTGCGTTTTCCCAGGGCCCTGAGGGCCGCCCCACCCTCTGCCCACTGCTGCCTAGAGTTCCCCTTTCACCCGCTGCCACCTCCTCGCTGGCTGCCACCTGGAGCTCCCCTTTTGCCCGCCGCCGCCACACCCCCACTGGGCTAGCGCCTCCTGAGCCAGTGGAGGCCCCGCAGCGGCCCACCGCCCATCAGCAAAGGGGCTCTCTGGGAAGGACAGGCCAGGCCAGCTGCCAGTCTGCGGCCCCCTGGCAGAGCGGCTCCACATGGCCCCAGCGCCGGACTCTGCCATTGCCAAGTTTGAGGTCCCCGTCCCAGAGGATCAAGCCAGGAGGTGGAAAGGGGTGCAGCACACCTCCGCCACCCTGCAGAGGATCTCTTGTGACCCCCCTCCCCAGGAGAAGCCCTCATCTTCACATGCCGGGAGGTGGGAAGGGGTGCAGCGCACGTCATCCGCCTTGCAGAGGATCGCTCGCAACCCCCCTCCCCAGGAGAAGCCCCCATCCTCACATCCTGGGAGCTCGCATTTGGGCTGGAGACCCTCAAAAGCAAAGGAGGTTGTTGTGCTCGGCAGGGGAGAGAGAAACGAAGTCGGATAGCTCCACTGCGTGTCTCCCTGGGTGGCAGGTCCTCTCTGCGCTGCTCGCCCAGGCACCTTCCCCCGGGGTAGTGCTGGTGGGGCTCTCTGCCTTCCCAGGGAATGCTCCATGGGAAAGCGGAGCACCTGACAGATGGCGAGCTGGCCCGGGACCCCAACGGGGCAGAAAGGTGTGTCTCTCCAGCCCCGCCATGCTGCGTCCCCTGTTGTCTGAGTGCTGGGATGGCAAGCAAAGAAGCAGCCAGTTGGGTCAAGTGCATGGCCAGGGGGCGCCGCTGAAGGATGGGTGGGGGGCAGCAGAGGCACTGAAAGGCGCCTGGGGCACCAAGGACCGGACTGGGGGAAAGACACCTGGGGCAGGGCGCGGCGATGTGGGGCTGGAGAGATGCTTCCTGCCCTGCTGGGGTCCTGGGCCAGCTCGCCATCTGTCAGGTGCCCCACTTTCCCACGAAGCATTCCCTGGGAAGGCAGAGAGCCCCACCAGCGCTACTCCGGGGCAGATGCTTTGGTGAGAAGCATGGAGAGGAGCTGCCACTCGGGGAGATGCGCAACAGGGCTGTCCGACTTTGCTTCTCTCTCCTGCACCGGGCGCAACAACCTCCTTCGCTTTCAAAGGTCTCCAGCCCAAACTGCACATTCCCGGGATGCGAGGATGGGGGCTTCTCCTGTGGAGGGTGGGGTGTGAATGCTCCTCTGCAAGGCGGATGACGTGCGCTGCGCCTCTTCCCACCTCCTGGGATGCAAAGATGGGGGCTTTTCCTGCAGAGGGGGATCGCGAGAGATCCTCTGCAGGGCGGCGGAAGTGCACTGCGCCCCTTCCCACCTCCCAGCTCGATCCTCTGGGACAGGGGTTCTCAAACGTGGCAACTTTAAGACTTGTGGACTTCAACTCCCAGAATTCTCCAGTCAGCTAGTCTTAAAGTTGCCAAGTTTGAAGACATCTGCTCTGGGAGGAGCTGAAGAAGCTTCTTGGAAGAGAAGCAAAAGGTCTTAGAAGAAAAAGCAGAAAGTCCAGCTGCCTCTTTAAAAAAAAGCATCTTTGGGGCAACTGAGAATCCCCATAGACATCCCTCATCCTAGCCTTCCTTTCTGATGCCTCCTAGCCTGGCTTGCCTTCCATCCCTTGTTTGATGCTGACCTAGAGGTTTTTGTTGGAATCCTGGTTTAAGTTTTGGAGAAAGACTTAATTCATCCTAAGCTTGTGACTGCTTTAATCAAACCTTAGAGTGATTTAGAAAGAAAGAAAAAGATGAGAAAGAGAGAAAGAAAAAGAGACAGAGACAGAGATAGAGAGAAAGAGGAAAGGGGAGAGTGAGAGAGAGAGGAGAGAAAGAAAGAGAAAGAAAGAAAGAGGAAGGAAGGGAGAGAGAGATAAAAACCCTCTGTGCTATTATTTTTAATTGTTCCATTATTTATCATGTGTTAATATTTTACACTGTCCCTACACCTGGAGTGATTCTTTTGCCCAGGGCTACCACATATTTTTCAGGGATTTACATGCATTCAGAGTCTATAGTCCAGAGCATAAATATGTGTGTTTATTTTGTACATCATTTTATATGTGAAATGACTGAAATATTTCTGCACCTATATTGGTTCTCACTGTTAGGAAGTTTCTCCTTAGTTTTAGGTTGCTTCTCTCTTTGTTCAGTTTCCATCCATTGCTTCTTGTTTTGCCTTCTGGTGTTTTGGAAAATACATTGCCCCCCCCTTCTTTCTGGCAACCCCTTAAAAGCCTGTTGCCTATAACACTCTTGGGCAAAGCATGTGAGCCATTTCCTCCTTTCAGTGGTCCATGAAAGTACATCTATAGTATGTAGATAATAAAGTTGAAAAAAGATGAACAACATTTTTACAGAACTATAGATACGTTGAGGCTGGGTGTGACAAGGAATGGCTGGGAGGGGAGGGGCAAGGCGAGGCACCCCTTGACGTGAGTGATATTGAGTTGGCCATGCCCACCCAGTCACATGACTATGAAGCCACACCCGCCATCACATGACCATCAAGACACACCCACAAAGTAAGCCATGCCCACAGAACCGGCAGTAAAAAAATTTTTAGAACCCACCCGATTTGATCAGGATTTGAAATGGACATATGACATAATTCAGTCTACATAATGCTTCTAGAATGGATGTAGAAACAAAATTAATGAAAGGTTTTACTGTAATTCCTCAAGTTGACCTTGAGTGACTAGTCTTGAAGAACGTCATATTCAATGTGTAGAAGAGAGGAAATGCCTGAGCTTTGTTAAACACCTGAATTGCTTCCCTCCATTTCCTTTAAACCTTTTCCAAGCATAAGGACGATATAATGGCTGTCTATAAAACAGCAGTATATGTAAATGGAGCGTGTGGAGAAAGTTGGAGAGGATGCATGTTGGTAGAAGTAATTTTTATTGTAATGTTTGAAGAGCAGCTATAACAAACCCCAAGAGACTCTAAGCAGATGGGAGAGAATTTGCTTCCTATTTCAAATTCTTCATGCTCCTTTCTTGTGTTGCCCCCTCTGCAGAGAAATCTTAGCTTCTCATAGCTTCAAGACTGAGCTATTGAAGTCAATTTCATGTTTGCATTCTCAGCATTTTTGCTTTTTCTACCAGACAAGTCTCTCTTGATATAGTAGCTCCCATACATTAGTTAAAGTAACTCTGTCAAGTTGGCTATGGTGGCATAGATAGAGGGCTCACTAACATCAAAGTATTCCGGTTTCTCTGCATCCAGGATGGATGCTGGAAATATTGTGGATGGATTTGGGCAGCTTCCCTAGAACCCCAGGTAAACATTAAGACATTTTGCATACAGATGATAGGTGGGATCTGTTACAGGGAGTGCAAGATAAGCTTCTGATATGCAACTACAGTCCAGGACAGCTCTTCCCTTAAATTCATTTTTAATTTGTGCATAGATGGATGAAAATACTGACCTGATGATCAGACATGACTGTAAGGGCACAGATGGGTGAGGGATCCTGCAATGGGAGCATTGGAGCCCAACAGATGACTTCTCCAGGCAACATAGATGACTGCAAAGGAAATATTCTTTGACTTTCTGGTGGAAAACACTATCCTCTGTAACACCTTGACTCAGCATCAGCCTGCAGGCTAAATTCAAGATGAAGGCTCCATTTTGAGAACATGTCTTCAAAAGTTGGGTTAGAGCAGGGCATTGAAACTGTGTGGAGGAACCATGTAATATTTGCCTAAAGTATTTAAATGTCAATCTACTTGATGATAGGAAGATGTTAGCTGCTGTGGCCTAGAGGTGGAGCTCTTGCCTCACAATCACGTTGTGAGTTTGATCCTAGGTAGAGGCAGATGTAGGATCTCCTGCTTGGGCAGGGGGTTGGACTAGATGACCTGCAAGGTCCCTTCCAACTCTGGTTATCTGGGAAGAATATTTTCTTAGCCTTTTACTTTTTTATATAGATGTACTGCACCTGTTGTCAGTTTTCTGAGGTCAGCAACAGTGGAAAAAGTGCTCAGCAATACCGTAGAAGCTCCTGAACTTAGTCAAACTCCCAGGGGAACGTCAAAGAATCCTGCTCTACTAAAGACATTAATTAGAGAAGAATTATTACTGTCAGAAAAATTGAGATTTCCAGAATGATTGGAAATTGTGAACTTCTGTTATTGTGCCTGATGTGGGCAAAGCTTACATTCTCTATCGCAAATGTCTAGACAAGAGACTAAGCAAATGTTAATAATTACAAGGTCTCTTTTGTAGATTCATTTTTACAGACCTTAGAACCAGTAGTGAAATCCCATTTTTTTTAACTACCGGTTCTCTGAACTACTCAAAATTTCCGCTACTGGTTCTCCAGAACCTGTCAGAATCTGCTGGATTTCACCACTGCAAGTTAGAACCAATATTTTTACACTTGTACTTAGCTAAGATTTCCTTGCAGAACTCTGGCAATTTATCTATTTGTATAGGAAATTGGCCACTGTGATCTGATAGAAAACTTGCTCTATTTCACAGTTAAGGGTATTTGTTTAATTCAGGAAAGTAATGTTTAATAGCACATCGTGATATCCTTTATTTTCTTATTTTATTTTTAACTTTAGTTTTGTATCAGTGTATCAAAAGATCACAGCGTTCGTTTCGGGCAATTGAACTTAGCCATCATTTGACACTTAATTTGACTTTGAGATTCTTGCACTAGAGGGAAACAGAGGTAAAGAAAAAAAATTAGCTCTTTGATGCCATCTAATGCTCAATTATTTTGTAGTCCACACTTAGTGGCTTAAATGTACATGCGAACAACTTTTTACAATTGTTTGGCAACCTCTGAAAACGTTATCTACAAGCTCAATAGTGGCCAAGGTGTTGTTGGAATAGCTTTTTTTAATTTGGAAGAAACCTGATGATCAAGGCCAACACTCAATCTTTTTTGTTTCTCCAATCTTACAAGTTGCCTTGTTTTTGTCCTTTCAGTCCCTATTTCCTGCCATCATCACTTGGCCCTCAAGTGCAATCTATTTGTAAATAGGAAACATGGCTGTCCTAAGGGCACCTGGAAATCCAAAGCTAATTTTGTAGAGTGCTTCTTATAATTGAAATGTTCATGTATATTTCATAGTAATCATACTGGTTGTAGATGACAGAAATCATAGGTAAATGCATGTGGAGAATGCTAAGTTGGGGAAAGCATGTTTTGTTACCCCGACCTCACTTTTTTTTTTGCATGTAAATTTTCCATCTTTCAATGAGATGTAAATACAGTTAAGTATGAACAGAGAGCTGGATTGTCTCTTTACTCCCGAGTTTCAGAAAGGGTTAAAAAACAGTACCCTCTGAACATACCCAACCTCACCAGAGTGGCTTGACTTATCTAACCACAATTAACCTGGGTTGATACTGGTTGCCACCACTAGGCCAGAGTGGCCTTTAGGAGGATGCCACTGCATCTACAGCTGGCTATTTGGGTTACACCCTAGGTCTTCTACCAGTAGGGCTGCATCCCTAGTCAACCAGGTTAACACTCCTTCTTCACCCAATTTAAGCCCAGAGGATTAAAGGAAGGACCAACTAAATACGTGGGCTAGCAAGTGTAGTAGACAATGGCAGTAATCATAACAAAGTAAAGTAAATGACAGAACTGAAGCAATGACGAGATCTATCAAGAAAATAATAGCACTAAGCAGCCTGACCCAGGGGAAGAAAAGGAGTTATAGGTTTGTTCCAGTGGCAGCTCTACTAGAGTTTGGTTTGGTGTACAGCTTTAAAGATTCAGCCATTATTCTGCCTCACAGCTTGACTGCACCAAATGATCACTAGAAACAGAGAGAATCTTGGCCCACAGCAAAGACTGTGCCAAGTCTGGATAAGGGTTAAGGAAGGGATGCAGATAACCGATTAAGTCAGCTAAGAGAAGTTGGGAGGCTGAAGTTAATCCTATCCAAACCAAACTGTATGTATCTCCAACACAAGGAGAAGAAGGGATCAGGGCCCATACAGGGATGTCAAAAAGATTCAATTTTACAAATTTTTCAAAGCCTTGCCCCTTTTTTCATGTGTTACATGTCTGACCCAGCCTGGACCAGTTTAAAAAGCCCTTTCCTAAGAAAAGTTTTGAAAACTTTTAGCCTATTTGAGTAGATCTCCAGTTTTTCTCCAAACAACTCCACAAGGGACAAGTGTGAACTCAAGCACAATGCTTGCAAGAGTTTATCTCTGCCAAGCTAGACAACAGCCAGACACTGCAAAGGATGTTATTTCAGTTGTAGAACTCTTTATTTCCTGATTTTGTGACACTAAGGAAAACAGATTTTTAAAAATAATTTTACTTTGTTCTTATAGCAATAAAAGAGAAAACAGGCTATTTATTTTATTTATTTATTTAGTGAGATTTATATACCGCCTCACAGTGCAAGCACTCTCTAAGCGGTTTACACCAGTAAGCAATGTATATTTATATTGCCCCCAACAAGCTGGGTCCTCATTTTACCTACCTCGGAAGCAGTGGTGGGTTCCTACCAGTGCGGTCCACTCTATAGCACCGGTAGCGGCCCGCTGGTGACGTCACAGTACTGGTGCGGTCGGTTGCCGGTGCCTGGGCACCGCCATTTTTTAAAAAAAGAAGTTTTTTTATTTTTTTAAAAAAAATTATTCTGTGCATGCCCAGAAGCCAAGCTTCCGGCACTGCGCATGCGCTGCCTTCCTACCCCACAGTGAGTCCAAGCAGGGGAGGATGGCTGAGGGAGCGCGTGAGACACTGAAAGAACGGGCAGCAGGAGCTATCTCCATTCCCCTCCCTTCAGCATTCTGAGAAGCCATGAATGCGCGGTGATGATCCTAGGCATTTTTGCACGTTTGAGGCTTCTCGAGCTGCTGAGAGGAGGGGGAATGGGTGGCAGGATCTATCTCAGTTCCCCTCCCTTCAGCAGTCCAAGAAGCCACGAACGCGCGGTGATGATCCCAGGCATTTTCGCATGTTCGAGGCTTCTCGAGCTGCTGAGGGGAGGGGGAACAGGTGGCAGGAGCCTAGGATCATCGAACGGGGAGAAGCATTCAGGCAGGATGGAGCCTCCTAGAACCACTACTGCAGTCTTGCTGCTCCCGCTGCGGGGGGCTGCGTTGCGGGTGGGCAATGCCCCCCCCCGCTTCTCTGGCCGCTGCCAAGCTCCCGAGACCCACGCCCACCCAGTCACATGGCTAGCAAGCCACACCCACAAAATAAGCCACGCCCACAGAGTGGTAGTAAAAAAATTAGGAACCCGTCCCTGGTCGGAAGGATGGAAGGCTGAGTCAACCTTGAGCCGGTGAGATTTGAACTGCTGACCTGCGGATCAGTGTCAGCTAAAGTGGCCTGCAGTACCTGCCTCTAACCGCTGCACCACCTCGGCTATGAATTGTATATATGGGTGCTGCAGCAAAAGCAAGAGGTATTATTTTCTTCTTTGATAGAGATTCTTCTACTTTAATATTGAAAGTAAAATGCCAAATAATTGAAAAATATATATCCATTATAAGTGGCTTAGGCATTTTGTTTGTTTGCAGCATAGTAAATAAAGGAGTAACAAGGTAGATATGAGTTGGAAGAAAATTATTAACTATAAATTCTAAGCAAGATGAACCCATTGAAAAAAATCCAGCAATTATCTAGAAGGCAATCAGGAAAGGTTTTTTAAAAAATTGAAATGGCAACACATCCTGCAAATTGTCTTATTTTATAGCATAAACAGTAATGCAGCCACCAAGTGAGTTCTCAAGTATATGTGATCATCCTATCATTAAAAAAAAAGTTTTCTGGGATTTTCAAGCTACCTGTGAAATTCCCCTTTTAGCAGCAGGTATCTAAATCTAGAGTTGTTTGCTCCTTTTTTAAATTTTTGCTGAGGCTGATAAGATGAGGAAGTATGTCAAAATGTCAAATTGCCTTGATTTCAGTAAGCCAGGAGTTTCTGCCTCCTATGATTTTAACAAATTAGAAGCCATTCTATAATCATCAATGGATTGCCCAAAGCATGAAACTGCATGAGTAACTAAGACCACACTAACAATGAGCCTTTAATTCACCATTCCTGACATCAGGTTAGGGTTAGGTGCGAAGCCATGAGCAACTCAATGGATCAAGCAGCTTAGATTAATTTAAGATGAGCCAGTTCCACTAAAGTATGTATAAAACATTAATTAGAATCCTTAAAGGAGATTTTTGGTTGGCCTGGTTACTAATGGTTCTCTGTTGATGTTATACTAGTGATACATTGTAGAATGGGGATAAGGTAAAGGTTTCCCTTGTCCAGTTGTGTCTGACTCTAGGGAGTGGTTGTCATCTCCATTTCCTAGCCGAGGGAGTCAACATTGTCAGAAGACATTTCCATGGTCATGTATGTTAGAATATTCATGACTGGGAGAGCCATGTTAACAAGGTTAGCCAATGAATAGGCATAGCAACTGAATCAGCCAATAGGAGCGAACCACTTCTGAGTCTGTGCAGAGAATCGAAACTGGAAGCTTAAGTTTAAGGCTGGGCATGGCTCCAGTCTCCACTCTGTACTCTTCCACTCTGAACTCTGCTGAAATGAAACTAACTGTTCTCTGCTATCTGTAACGGCTTGAAGAAGAACTCTGCTAATGGTATTGTAAATATATGGTATTATGTTTATAAAGAAGTTATTGAATCCAGCTGAATCAGTCATCTGTGTGAGCTTCTAGTTTTGATTTTGCAACAAACTTTAATAATGTAGCTGGCATGACTATATGATGAGGCACACGGAACACTCTTACCTTCCCTCCAAAGTAGTATCTATTTATCTTCTTGCATTTTCATGCTTTCAAACTGCTAGGTTGATAGAAGCTGGGGCAAGAACAGAAACTCACCCTGTTGCACAGTACTTGGGCTCAAATTACCAACCTTCTGGTCAACAAGCAGAGTTTCTTATATACAGTATAGAGAGGGTGTGTGTGTGTGTGTGTGTGTGTGTGTGTGTGTGTGTGTGTGTGTGTGTGTGTTACATCTATATAATACAAAGTCATCAGATTTACCTCCCTCTTTCTGTCCATGGTGAAGTTCCCGTTAGGTCATTGCTGAGGTAAACTTGTTACATGGGACCGTAGGGATGCTTTCTTCTCCTGTAACTTAACAATTACATCCAGGTAATGTACTTGCTTTGTTTATGCATCTTTTCAGCCAGGGATCAAGAAAGATAGTTAGAAATATATACAATATTACAAGGTTTTAAAATATTAATCAAGCTGAACAAAAGAACCATTGTTGAAAAAGGAAAAATTGTTTTATTGTAATGATAATAGACTGAACATAATATAACAAGAGAAAAGAATAAGGAAAATATTGGAAGATATAAGAAAGATAATGATGTAAATAATAACTATATAGAATAAATATGTTTTTGTATCACTAGGCTGTAAAAGGATAGTGTCGACGAGATGGTTGACAAGTATGTTCAATGTTTTCTATACTCAAAGATATTTGATACCTTATTTATATATACATATGTTTATACATGTTTTTATGTTTGTATGTTTGTTTTTAACATAATTAATAAAGACTATTTTTTTTTAAAAGAAAGTTAGAAAACAGGAGCAGAAAATGCTTCATGATGATCAGTGAAGTACATTGCAGCAGAGGTAGGTTCCTGCCGGAGCTGCCCAGTACACAGCTCCGGTAGGGAGCGGCCGATTGCGCAACCGCTCTGGAGCCCTCTCTGCCGGTCCATTGCGCGCATCGCCATTTCCCCCCGTGAATTTTTGGGCAATTTTGCTTCTGCGCATGTGCGGAAGCAAAATCGTGCCAAAATCTCGCAAGGGGACACGCGCACGCATGAGATTTTGCTTCTGCGCTTGTGCGGAAGCAAAATCGTGCCAAAATCTCTCTCTCGCGTCCCCTCACGAGATTTCGGTGCGATTTTGCTTCTGTGCATGTGCAGAAGCAAAATTGCACAAGGGGGCGCACACGCGTAGCGAGCGCGCACCCAAAGCGTGGAGATGCGCGCGCAGTGCACCGGCACTGGTAAGGCAGCAACCCGCCACAGCATTGCAGCTGCTTTATTCAAAATTTGTATTTGCAGTACGCGCTCTACATGGGGCTACCCTTGAAGAGTATCCGGAGACTTCAGCTGGTGCAAAATGCGGCTGCGCGTGCTGTGGTGGGTGTGCCAAGGTACACCCACGTGACACCTGTACTCCGCCAGCTGCACTGGTTGCCCATCGGTCTCCGGGTCCAATTCAAGGTGTTGATCACCATCTTTAAAGCCCTTCATGGCTTAGGACCAGGTTATCTCCGGGACCGCATTCTGCCTCACACTTCCCTTCGACCGGTTAGGGCCCACAGAGTTGGCCTCCTCCAGGTCCCATCGGCTAAGCAATGTCGCCTGGCGGGCCCTAGGGGGAAAGCCTTCTCTGTGGCAGGCCCCGTGCTCTGGAACCAACTTCCCCCAGAGACCCGAACTATCCCCACCCTACTGGCCTTCCGGAAAGCTGTTAAGACATGGCTTTTCCTGCAGGCAGGGGGTGGAGCGTAATCCATCTGAGCTCACCCCCAAGTATGTATGAAGTCAAATTGATTAAATGTTTTTAAGATTATGGTTTTTTAATTTTCATATTTGTTTTAAATGCTTATATTGGTTTCTTGTATTTTTACTGTTGTACGCCGCCCGGAGTCCTTCGGGAGTTGGGCGGCATATAAGAAATACCAATAAATAAAATAAATAAATAAATAAATAAATTCTGTATAGACACGCTTTGCACACAGACACACAGTTTTTAAAGAACATTGGATCATCTTTGATGAAGCTTTATACTACAAATGGCATGAGTAAAACTGTAGAGAAAATTGACTCTTTAAATCAGGGGTCTCAAACTCAATTTACCTGGGGGCCGCTGGAGGTAGATTCTGAGTAAGGCTGGGCCGCATCAAGTTTTCCACAAAAAATGCGCTTACAAAATATCATTATTCAGATTCAAATGTCTTTATTAACAGTTCTTTAACATTTAACTTTTAGAACATGAATGGACATAAACTGTTTGAACATGGCTTTATCTGCCTACTTCTTGCTGCTAGAGATCTGACAGCGCTTACTCTTGCATAGCCGAGCCACATTTGGCGTAAGTGAGGAAGCAGTTGAGACCCTCAGCACAGCTTGAAGATGAGCATCAGTAATTCTAGACCTGTACTTTGACTTATTGAAGTTCAAGGTAGAGAAGAGCTTTTCGCACAAGTATGTGCTCCCAAAAAGACACATGGTCTGCTTGAACATTCGGGAAAGCTCAGGGAAGCTGGGGGGCAATTCTCTTAAAAATTGCCCAAGTTTGGCTGCTTTTCCACTCACATCCCTAAACTTGGCTTTGAGTTCAGAGTTACACTGCAGGTCAATGAGCTCTATTTGAAACACTGGAGGGGCATCTTGCACATCAAAGGAGAAGGGGTCTGCAAAAATTTGAAATGTGGCTCTGTGTCTCTTGAAGTCTGCAAATCTATGATCAAATTCCTCCTGTAGCCTCAAAATGACATCCACATACTCCTCATGACTGAATAGTGTGCCTGAATCAATGAGTGACTTGCATGCTGGGAAATGGCAAAGGTTTGTTTGAGAAAGCTGGTCTTTCCACAATATAAGTTTTGTAGAGAACGCTCTCACGCTGTCATAGGCAGCACTGACAAGTTGCCCCTGGCCTTGTAACCTCTTATTCAGTACATTAAGCTCATGTGTGATATCAACCAAAAAAGCTAAGTCCATGAGCCATTTTGGATCACTTAGCAAAGGAACAGAAGCCCCATCTTTCTCCATAAAAGCTTTCACTTCCACTCTCAACTCAAAAAATCTCTTCAATACGTTTCCCCTGCTGAGCCAACGCACCTCGGTAAAGTAGAGCACATCCCCATATTCTGACTCTATTTCCTCTAAAAAAGCGCGAAACATTCTGTGTTTTAAGCCCCTGGATCTGATTTGGTTGATGCATTTCACAACGAAAGACATCACGTTGTCAAACTTCAGGCATTTGCTGCAAAGGGCCTGCTGATGAATAATGCAGTGCAGAGCAATGACCTCCTCTAAACCTTCCTCTTTCTTTTTTTTATTAACAAGTGCCACCAGTCCTTTTTTCCTCCCGATCATTGATGGCGCTTCATCAGTTGTTATTCCGACAAACTTCCTCCAAGGCAAACCAGCATTCTGAAAAGCATCACACAGCTGGTGAAATATCTCTTGGGCGGTGGTCTGGCCATGCATTGGAACTAGTGAGAGCAACTCCTCTGTGACTTCAAAATTGTCATCAACACCCCGGACATAGATTGCAAGCTGGGCAGTGTCGGTGATGTCTGTGGTCTCATCAAGAGCGACTGAGTATACACTGAAACATTTTATTTTCTCACACAGTTGATCATAAATGTCACTTGAAAGGTCAGAAATGCGCTCTGCCACGGTGTTGGAAGAAAGGCTGATGTTGCTAAACTGACCTTTCTTTTCTGGAGAGATAATACTTGCAGCCTGTAACATGCACTTTTTTATAAATTCCCCTTCTTTAAATGACTTTCCTGCTTTAGCAATCATCATACTAACTACGTAGCTGGCTTCGACTGCTGCATCATTCTCTTTGGTTGCTTTCTTAAAGAAATCTTGTTGCCTCAGCAGACATGTCTTAAGTTTAGCAACCTGGTTGGCTCTCTCATCTTCCTGGTACTTTGCATACTCCTCAGCATGTCTAGTTGTGTAATGACGCTTCAAATTGTATTCTTTGGGCACTGCAACTTTCTCTGTGCAAATAAGACAAGTTGGGATGCCCTTGTGCTCAATAAAGAAATATTGCTTTTCCCACTTTTCCTGAAATTGTCTGTGCTCATCATCAACCTTTCTCTTCACTGCAGGCTTTGAGCAAGACATATTTGGGGCTGCGTACCAAAAACTTAGGCCTATGGTGCCTTGAGATACCCACTTCAGCACAAGGTGCTCTGGATGAGCGGAAATAGAGTTTCCTAGTCCCCCTAGCTGCCTAGCATGACCTTCGGCAACATTAAAGAGGACCTGATTTTTACTCACAGGAGTAGCCAAATGCCTTTAGGGTGGGCACGCACCTGTCTGGTTTATAAAAATAGCACTCCTCCACTCTGCTGTGCCCCCCTGTATATTTCTTGCCCTGTATGCTAATACTGAGCATCAAGGAGGAAGAGACGCCGGGGTTTCTCAATGGGCGTCTCCTTCTCCATGTGCCTCAATCCAATCACAGTGAGAGTCACAGCCAGGAAGAAAAAACTCCTTGTCTGTGACACTCTTTGATGTGATTGGATCACAACACAGCCAGGGAGAAGGAGACGCCCATTGAGAAACCCCTGCGTCTCCTCCTCCCATGCAGGGCCTCCAATGGCAGAACGTCCTGTCGCCTGAACGGGAAAGAGAAGAAAAAAAGTGAGGCGTGGAGAGCGTGACTGACAGGCTGGTACTTGCCTCTCCGTGTCCCTCCCATCGAAGAAGATGAAGTCGCCGCTCTGAACGCACTTGGTGCAGGTCAGCGTCCGGCGGTGTTACACAGCGGGCAGCGCTCCACCGCCACTTACTCCCCCTGGTGAGACGCCGAGGTACTGTACTTGGCGGTGGAGCGCTGCCCGCTGTGTAACATCGCCGGAGGCTGACCTGCACCAAGTGCGTTCAGAGCGGCGACTTCATCTTCTTCAAGTACCGGAGGGAAGGTGGTTAAGTGCTTTTCCAGGCGGGGGGCCGCAAAATATTGTCCCGCGGGCCGCAGTTGGCCCGCGGGCCGCGAGTTTGAGACCCCTGCTTTAAATGGTGTCAAACTACTTCGGTACATTGTCTTTCTTTTTCCTTTTTAAACTAGGAAGAGATGAATAAAATGCTCACATCCTCTGTCTTGGAATGTATACGATGTGCTATGTATGGGAAAGGTTGCCTGCATTTTTTCATCTCAGCTAATATTTGTATCAATGTGCATCCCCATTGCTGAGATACATGGACTACCATGTCATTGCAATTCAAAATAGATTGCCATAATGCTGAGAAAGATAAACAACCACATGAATGGCACTTCCATGCCATCTAACTCATCTAGCAAAGCAAATTGCTAATTTACTCTCAAGGTCACTGAATGGTGCCATCCCCTTTGTCAAGTGAGCCTCAGTAAGAGAAATTAGACATTCCTTTCATAATCTCTCCTGCAAAGATGACTGTTTTGCACTAAGTAGATCCTATGGGTTATTCATTTGGCCTGAAATGTGAAAGGCACTTGCCTCAGCATCTTTAGAGTAATAGCTACTTTGTGCCATCCCTTCAAACTGCAAAGAAAATAAGATTTGTGTGACTGCTAGTTTCCTAAGTATATACTTGCCTGGAATTCCTGTAAGAGAAGCTGGAGGACAAATTAATTGCTGCAAATACGTAGCTGCAATGACAACTGTTTCACAAACTGCATAAGTAAGTGGGGTTCTTTATATGAGAGTGTTAACATTTTAATAAATTGGCTTCCTAGAAAACAACTGTATGCATTAAGAATACTGCCAAGAAAAATTAGGGACAGTTGAGTTTTATCATCAATGCACGAGAAATACTGAATTTTACTCTTTCCGATTAAATTTTCTCGTGAAAAGCTTCTGTTTTCACTGGCTAGATTAAACAGCAACAAATTCACCATTGAGAGATCTAAAGGGCCAAATTGAAGACAGATCATTCTCGAGACAAACCATATGGCCTCTTGGAACTGGCACCACAGAGTATTTCCAATCCTTTTAAGATGATTTTGGATTGTTCTTTGGGGAAGGAATTCCACTTCCAGTTTTCTTCCTGAACATTTTGACCATTACTTCTGCTAACTTGGACGTTGCTGACCCAACTGATTCCCTATTTCCCATGGTTAGTCATGAGCTCTGCAAGGAAGTGGCAGGAGGTACAGTGTAGGCTAAAGTAACCCTGCAGTCCTATATCCTCTTGCTCAGTATTCCCCAAATATTGGGAAACTAAAGTTCTCTTCTTCCTCAATTAAAAGACACAATGTATTCTTATCTCAAAGCACTCTACTTTTACAGTGTGCTATGAGTCACAATGATCAGTTCTTACTGAAGTCCTCCTACACAGTGCATCTTTTGTGTGAGTCACCATGCAGGGCAAGACTGTTGGAAATTGGCAAGAACAAAGAGCAATTCATGCTCTGAAATGGGACAGTGCCTCCTCTGGGAATGGATAATTCTGCTACCTCTTTACTTTGGGAACAAGTGAATGTGCCAGTCGTGTAGACACATGGCAGTATTACCCTTGGTGGAGATTAGCTCGAATGAGTCAATTGAGCAGCGCATGCTGCAGGAATCCAATGTGCAGTCACCTTCATGTTAGGGACACATAAGCCTTGCATGACTTATTTCTTATGGTTTCCTAGCAGTTCTCTCTGTGGGATACTATGTGGAAAACACTTATTTCCAATACTGCCAGTGTTTATTCAGGGCACTGATGGAGTTTCTAGTGTTGAGATGCCTTGGATAACCCCAGAAATGATTCTATGAATCATTTGTTGTTAACACAGTTTTGCTGAAAGATTAAGGTGCTATCACTATAGCCTAAGCATAGTAAACAAAGGGCTGCTACATTTGAGCTGCCAAAATGGGGTGAGCATACATAGCACCAAAAAGCAGCAGACCCGAAAGCCTAAATAATATTCATTAAATTGTGAAAGTATGTGTTTAAAAGTTCAACATGTATTTTTTCAAATATTAAAATCTACCTATGTGCAATAAACTCATGGATGATAAATGCCAACAACAGCTGGAGTTTCTTCTTTCATGGGCATTTTTAAAGAAAAGTTTTCAAGGCTTTATTGAAAAGGTGAAATTCAGTTTCAGTTTCAGGTTATTCTGTAATAACCATTTCTATGGGTAACTCTGCTGAGATCACTGAAAGACCTATTAAGATGGATGCAGCAAAACATCAGAGTCCTATAAGTGCTTATAAACTGATACATTCGCTCTCATATCATCTTGTATGGATCGGCATTCATTTCATCAATACTTTTTTTCCACTAGGATCATTTCCGCTGAGGGGACAGTTAACCTGTCAATAATCAATCACAGATGCAGGAAAACTTTGATTTGTTCCCCCCAGAACACCAATCATCCAAATGCTTCACAATTTCTGCCTTTATTGCATTGGGGGGGGGGGGCATTGCCATAGGTCTATACTATAGGCCACCCAACCAAACAGAGGAAGTAGATGAACTTTTTGCTACTCAGCTAACTAAGGTATGTAGGAAGCACACCACAATAGTAATGGGGGATTTTAACTACCCTGACATCAACTGGGAGACAAACTCTGCACCAAGTGGAAGATCCAATAGGTTCTTAACAAACATAGCAGACAACTTTGTTTCCCAAAAAGTAGAGAAGGGAACAAGGGGATCAGCCATATTGGACTTAATTCTCACTAACAGAGATGAAATGATAGAATGTGTTGAAGCTACAGGAACCTTGGGGTCAAGTGATCATGCAATATTGGAATTCAACATTATGCAAACACAAGCAGTAGAACAAAGTCAAACTAGAGTCTTGGACTTTAAGAAAGCTAATTTCAATAAACTTAGAGAAAGCTTGGGAAGGATTCCATGGACAAGAATCCTCAAGGGAAAAACAACTCAAGAAGCTTGGGAAATTTTGAAAAGTGAGATTATAAAAGCCCAGTCTAGCACAATAACAATGAAGAAGAAAAATAACAGCTCTCAAAAGAAACCAGCATGGCTGCATAAAGAACTCTCTGACAAATTGAAAGACAAAAAGGACAAGTATAAAAAGTGGAAAGAGGGGGAAATAACTAAGGCAGAATATCAGCAAATAGTCCGAGCCTGTAAAGATGAAGTGAGGAAAGCTAAGGCTCACAATGAACAAAGGCTTGCGACAAAAGTAAAAAATAACCAAAAAAAAAGCTTCTTCCAACATATTACAAACAAGAAAAAAGCCAAGGAAACAATTGGTCCATTGCTGGGAGAAAGTGGCAAGAAGGTGACAAGCAACAGGGAGAAAGCAGAACTACTTAACTCATTTTTTGCATCTGTCTTTACACAAAGGGAAAAAACAGTCCAACCTATCAAAAACAGCACCACAAAAAACAGATTAGGAACACAAGTTAAAATAGGGAAGAAAATGGTAAGTGAACACCTGTCTACCCTAGACGAGTTCAAATCACCAGGACCGGATGGATTACACCCCAAGGTTCTGAAGGAACTGGCAGATAAGATCTCAGAACCACTGAACTATATCTTTCAAAGATCCTGGAGCACCGGGGAACTGCCAGAGAACTGGAAAAGAGCTGATGTAGTTCCCATCTTCAAAAAAGGAAAAAAAATAGATCCAGGAAACTACAGACCTATCAGCCTGACCTCAATACCAGGGAAGATTCTGGAAAAGATAATCAAGCAACGAATCAGCGAACACCTAGAAGCAAACAAAGTAATAACCAAAAGCCAACATGGGTTTGTCAAAAACAGATCATGCCAGACTAATCTTATTGCATTCTTTGACAAAGTGACAAAATTAGTGGACCAGAGAAATGCTGTCAATATAATTTACTTGGACTTCAGTAAGGCATTTGATAAAGTAGACCATAACCTACTACTAGATAAAGTAGAAAAATGTGGGTTAGACAGCAACACCACCAGATGGATTTGAAACTGGCTGACCAACTGGCACTCAACATGTAATGCTCAATGGGACTGCATCTACATGGAGGGAAGTATGCAGTGAAGTACCCCAAGCCTCTGTTTTAGGCCAAGTACTCTTCCAACATCTTTATCAATGACGAGGGGCTAGATGGGGAACTCATCAAATTTGCAGATGACACCAAACAGGCAGGAATAGCCAACACTCCAGAAGATAGGCTCAAGATACAGAAGGATCTTGAGACTTGAACATTGAGCGCTATCTAACAAAATGAAATTCAATGGTGAAAAAAGTAAGATTCTACATTTAGGCAAGAAAAACAAAATGCACAGGTACAGTATATGTGGTACCTTGCTCAACAGTAGTAACTATGAAAGGGACCTTGGAGTCCTAGTGGACAACCATTTAAATATGAGCCAGCAGTGTGCAGCAGCTGCCAAAAAAGCCAACACAGTTCTAGGCTGCATTAACAAAGGGATAGAATCAAGATCACTTGAAGTGTTAATACCACTTTATAATGCCTTGGTAACGCCACACTTGGAATACTGCATTCAGTTTGGGTTGCCACGATGCAAAAAGGATGTTGAGACTCTAAAAGAGTGCAGAGAAGAGCAACAAAGATGATTAGGGGACTGGAGGCTAAAACATATGAAGAACGGTTGCAGGAACTGGGTATGTCTAGTTTAATGAAAAGGACTAGGGGAGACATGATAGCAGTGTTCCAATATCTCAGGGATTGCCACAAAGAAGAGAGAGTCAAACTATTCTCCAAAGCACCTGAGGGTAGAAGCAATGGGTGGAAACTAATCAAGGAGAGTACAACTTAGAACTAAGGAGAAATTTCCTGACAGTTAGAACAATTAATCAGTGGAATGACTTTCCTCCAGAAGCTGTGGGTGCTCCAACACTGGAGGTTTTTAAGGAGAGAATGGACAACCATTTGTTTGTAATGATATAAGGTCTCCTGGTTGAGCAGAAATTTGGACTAAAAGACTTCCAAGGTCTCTTCCAATTTTGTTATTCTATAAATAAAACCGTAAGATCTACAGCAGGGGTGTCAAACATACGTCAACACGGCGGTGTCAGGTAACGTATCGGGACTTTTCTCCCCTTCACTAAACTGGGTGTGGCCAGCACGTGACACATCCGGTCCGCTGACAGTCAGAACAATTAATCAGTGGAACAGCTTGCCTCCAGAAGTTTGTGAATGCTCCAACACTGGAAGTTTTTAAAATGTTAGATAACCATTTGTCTGAAGTGTTGTAGGGTTTCCTGCCTAAGCAGGGGGTTGGACTAGAAGACCTCCAAGGTCCCTTCCAACTCCGTTATTCTATTCTATTCTAACTTGATTTCAGTTGCTATGGAAGAAAGACTCCTAGCTGATCCTTTGAAATGATAGTAGTTAACAGCTCTGTAGGAATAGGATGTTATTAATTTTAGTCCTGTTTGTCAGTGTGCTGTAAGCAGTTTGTCTCTTCAGAACTAGTGTGGCATATAAGCTGAATAAAGTTGTTATCTGGAATTTTAGCCTTCATTACTTAATAAAGGTGATATTAATATTTTAGCATGGCACCCATGCTTCCTTTGAAGTTCAGGAAAACATGTATTTCTTTTTAACCATTTTTTTAACATGCAGAAATTAGCCAATTGATAAACTAAGAAGGGCCATATTCTGGAATCTTTGAATGTTGCAAGTGTTAAAGAAGCCCCAATGGGAAAGGAAAAGATGTAACATATTTTAAGAGTTGTCTGCCTTTTCTCATATCAATGTCTTTTATTGTTGCTTTCTGATGTTTGCACATATATCAAATAAAGGCAACAAAATTAAATAGAAGATATAACATGGCATTAAATAATTCATGGGAAAATTAAACTAGAAGAGCAACTGGAGTGAGGAATCAGATTACTGAGAGAAAAACTAAAGCATCAGAAGATTTAGAAAAACAAGCAATAACACCAGAAAAAGGCTTGAAATCATTTATTTATTACCAGTTAGAAACAGCATGCTTTGTATGCAGGTATGGTTGCACAAGTGAGAAGTGTCCTGAGATGAGCTTCTAGTGTGACAAGGAAAGCAACCCATGTTTACCTGTGTAATTATTTCTATGAATAAATGAATCTCCTTTATTAGGAGCTGAAGTGGTGCAGTGGTTAAATGCAGCCATTGCAGGCTGACTGCTAGTTCAACAGTTCAGCTGTTCAAATCTCACTAGGCTCAAGGTTGACTCAGCCTTCCATCCTTCCGAGGTCGGTAAAATGAGGACCCAGATTGTTGGGGGCAATAGGCTGAACTCTGTAAACCGCTTAGAGAGGGCTGGAAAGCACTATGAAGCGGTATATAAGAAAAGTGCTATTGCTATTAGAATACAACTAGGGAGAAGACTTGAATGGAAACCATTTAGAGAGTCTTGATAGAAATTCCATATAGAACAAAGGAGAAAAATGGACGCTTTAGTTTAAGCATCTTTTTGCTCTGTTTACATAATACAATAATCCATAATTGCATGTTTGATTTGGGCTTAATGTGTTGCATAAACGGAGTTAATCGTAATTTATTAAATAAATCATGATAAAATAATCTGTGACTTAGTATAATTTCTGACACAGGTCTTTCTCAGTGGTGCACAGGTTCAGATCAACCAAACTAAGTTATGGTTTGTTTTAATTATAATTTGAACAAATTATATGGTAACCTAGTTCACACTTTATATTACATGGTTTATGTATTATAAAATATAATTTTCTTTTCCCACTAAAGGAGGTAAAAAAGAAAAGAATTCTTGGGAATATATGCTTCCAATTAAACCCAAAATAGCATCTTCAATTGCTTTAATCACCTTTGTTTTTTCCCATCTCACAACTGTGTGTAATAGTACAGCCACACCATGCCAACTTTTATGCTAAAAAGCAAATCTTATTTTATTTATTTATTTATTTAATTTAGGATTCTTATATGCTGCCCTACTCCCTGGGGACTCAGGGCGGCGTACAACATTTGAAAACTTATTTGTACAGTATAAACCTACTTTTTATACTCTGTATTTCATGAATTATTTTTTTTCCAGTTTCTCACCTATACCACCACTTCAGTATCAGGGTGTGAATAAAACAGGAAACACATTTTGGTTTGAACCAACCATTTTGTTTTCAAATTCTACCAGACTGCCTTGGATTTGCTGGAGTTCAGCAGAAACCAAATAGTGAGGGATCCTATACTTTTTAAATATGAGTCGGGAAAAATGTATCACCTTCTTTCTCCATTCACCATCCCCCAGAACAGGATATGTTATCAGCCTGTTGGCCTTGATTTTCATGGACCCTCCCTTTTCTTCCTTCGCCACAAAAGCATTGGCCTACTTACCTGTTTCCTACTGCAATGGACTTAGCAGCAAAGAAAAGATTCCCAAAGTGACAAATCCCACCAGTTTGTCCACCTCAGATCTTCCCTCCAATTTTTCCTCTCTTCAGGCCCTTGGCTTTTTCATGCCATTACCCGCCAAACTACTTCTGCTCAGAACAACTGTGTTTCAGTCCATAACCTTTCTTTCAGTTTGAGGCTGTATAATCCCAAACCAACTTCTTCATATATGGAATTGTTAGAATACCTACCATCTCTCTACTTAAACTGAGATAACTGTTTGGCTAACTCGTAAACAGTCCCTGAAATGGATGAAGATAAGATACAACAACAATTTATCAAACAACTGCACCTAAGAAATATTGAAAAATGACTGCATCATTTTGAAGAAAAAAATTGCATGGAATCTCTCTACAGGGTTTTCACATTGAAGATGAAAGAAATTGATAACAAATCTGCAGGCAACACCAAATTAGTAATAGAACTTCAATGTTTTTGTTATCATATAACTGTTGGGAAAACTTTTCAGCCCTGAGAGAAGTACAAGTGTTTGATTATGTGAAATCTCAATTTAACAAGCTACAAACTCTGCATGCAAGAGACAAAATTTCCATCTAGTCATTCCCCCTGAAATAATAAACAAGCCTACCATATATATAAAACAATTTGTAAGAGGCAGTTATATATTAATTTTGTAACACCATGACCAAAATATGTAAGCTGCCATGATGTATTTTTGCATTTAACAAATTTGGAATATGATTTTATTCCAATTTTTTCTCTAAAATGAGAAAATTGGATTCAAGACTAAGCTGGGTTCCCATCTGCCTTTGTTTCTGCACTATCCCCTTGATATACATTCAGTAATTACTATTCTTAGCAAAATAATACCTCCCATGTGTTTTTTTCCTGTGGCTGAAAAACACTTAAGCTTAGAGATACTGGAATTGAAATTGAGATAAAAGGACAATGACTATTATTTTGCTGATGTCTACTTAGCTCTATGGGCAAAGGTGTTTCTGTGGCAAACTAGTAGCTTTTGGCTTTGAATAAATATGTCTAATTATCATGTATTGCACTTACCAATAAAACAAAAAAATCCAGAATAAATTATTTCTCTTAGATACAAAGTAGGCATCACTGTTTTTCCTGAAACTTTCTCTAATCCTGACTATAAAAATCATACAATAGATTCTAGCTACTAGGTTATTTTATAGAGAACAGGGAGGGAGTTAAAACCTAATCATTACAAAAATCAGCTCTGTATTAATATTGTACTCAATCAATACATAATTGCTATTCAAGTATATTTCCATTCTTCAGATGTTAGTAACATGAAAACCGATTCCATTAGCCTTGTATTACAAGTTTGTAGTGACAAAATATGTCAAGTAATTGGCTCTCTTTACTTATACCAGCACAGAACTGTATTATCTTTTATAATCTTACAACACAAGACACTCAGGGAATTCTTTTTAAAAGTAAGATTAATAAAGGAACATGTGTTTTATTACTTGGACTTTTCCTAAACAAGGCTTAAATAATGAGAAATGTCAAAGCATTCCATAGAAAAAAAAATCAAAGAAATTTGGGAATGAATCAAATAGGAAGTTAAACTAAGATTCTGGAAGAAAACATCTGCAACTGATGAAAAAACTCCAAAAAAACGTAGCAATTCATTGTGTTGAATATTAAGAAATGCACAATTATACCATTGCCATTAGTAAAGAATGTTTTCTATTTCTTAAAATCAAATTATTTACAGTGATGTATTGTTTAAGAATCATTAATATATTGCACATAATTTAAATTCTTTAATGTCATTCTCTACAAAGGAGTTAAATTATCATCAGTACTGACCTTACATATTTTAGACAGAAGTGATGCTCCCGGGTATTTCAAGAACAAGATACTTAAATAGATTAAAAAGCTACAGTTGTATCCTCTCAAAATTCAAACTGAATTAAGGTTACAGTAGTGGCTTTCTGTTCTTTCACAGAACATCCAGATGATAACACATCACAGAGCTGTGCAAATTGTGGTTCCAGGAAAAGAAACAACTACCTCCTTTTTCCTGCACCACTTTTTCCTATTTTACTGCTACTGCCGGTAGACTTGCTGGAAGATTTTGAAGAGAAAAGTCTTGTCATGAACTCTGACACATCAGGCAGCTCATGATTAGAATTCAACATATTCATGGATTGCTCCATTTCCTAAATACATACAAACAGAGGAAAGTAAAAGAGAAAACCATTTCTAAATTATCTATTAAAGAATAAATACAGTGATTTTTTATAGTTTGCATTTGCTCTCTCCCCCCCCCCACTACAGATTCCTCTATTCAGCCAGTGTGAAGAACTTAAAAGAAAATTGTTACATATATAGGAAAGAAACTACTAAAAGCAAAAGCTTAAAAACATGTCTAAAGTAGTCTTACAGGACAATATTGATTCTTACACATTTTGAAAAACTGAAAAATCTCAGTTCCAAGTGTTATTTTTTCTTATAGCTTTTCTTCAAACAAATGAACAGGGAGATATCATCCAAGCATAATATTTGACTATTAGGACATTTCAGGATCTATACTAGAGTGTAATAGGAATAACTTGAAAATAACTTGATACCTGTAAAGAACTACTGAAGACAGAGATAATTCAGAGGAAATAAAAATTAATACCAACTGAGCCCCAGAAGCAGCAGCCAAAGGCACACAGTAAGCACCACTAAATATAGAAGATTTAGTAAACACCTTGAGTCTCCATTTTGTTCTAGCCCTCCGCTATTCGGCATAATGCATGGTGAAAGGACAATGAATTAAAATAATGTAAGAGATATCATACTACAACTTCCTATTATTGTGAATTTATAAAAAGTATGGGAATTCTTGCTCAAATCATAATGACAAAGAGAAGGAGAGGACAGCATAAGATGGCAGAAAGTTTTAGAGACTTATATTAAGCACAGAAACAGAATTCCTTTTAACCAAGGTTACTTAAAAACATTTTTATTAGAAATCTGTACTAAACAATTTGCTATAGTGAATACAAAAGAGCTCTTGATCTAATATCACAGCAGTTCAAGAAATCTAGTCATAGTAGCGAAGTCCACACATGCTCAGCTAGCCATAGATCTGTTCAGAACTTGCTTTGAATAACAATGTTTACTAGAGCTCCCATATTAAAAAAAAAGAGTATGCTAATTCCTAATAGGAGCAGAGGAAAGTTTAGGCAGCAAGTGCCTTTGCTGATGACAAAGGAGTAAAAACTAACATCCTCCAAATTAGTTTTGATGAAATATGGGACAAATCCACATGGAAAATAAACCTGCTTTTGAAGATTTCCCATTCAATCATGAAATGAGAAGAGATTAATTCTCTCATGTGGATGTTTTCTTGATTTGACTTTGAGAGTCAGAGCACCCCACAGTATTTTGTGTAGGTGGGGAACACAAAACTGTTGAAATTAAGATTATTCAGCATATGCGTTCTCAAGCACAACAGCTTTATGATATTTGCTTTTCCATGTGGGGGTTTAACTAAAAGACAAGTTACGCAGGTACCTGGGGGAAGGGTATTTTTGTTTCAGGTAAGCTTCATAGGAGGTTGGTGAGCAGCCCACAAATCATTTTATGAGAAAGGCAGCCATACAGGTCCTATAACTAAATGTCATTTCATCACATGATACTGACTCCATTCTCTTTAAGTTCATCCTATATTTCATAAGCTTTTTGGGAAATGCAAATAAAACATTGAAAAAACTAATCTCCTTTTATGTCTTAAACCCTACTTTCCAGTAATAATTTCCATTTTTTTTTTGCATTGTTGAAGTTTTTAGCTCAGCACTATATTTCAATTATAGCAATAAACTAAAAGCTCACTATTATAGCTGACACTTTCCTGATTCTGTATATTATATATCTATATCTATATCTATATCTATATCTTGATTCAATATTTGCAGTTTTCACTTTTGCAAAGCATACTCACCCGCCTCATGTCAGGATCACTTGTATTGACAACTTTGGGTAATAATACAAAGATTAGCAATGGAAGGATCATCATCATAACCTTAAACAGAAAAAAAAATCAAAAGGTCATCAAATTTGTTAATCATTTAACAAATGTTTCACTTAACAGAAATTTTGGGCTCAATTGTGTTTATAAGTCAAGGACTACCTGTATTGAACCTTTCACAACAAATTATGGTGATCAGAAATATTCAAGACACAGCTTCATACAATTCCTTAAGACTGAAAAAAGGAAACTACCAACCTAAATTACATTTATCAAATGTGTCCTAAATAACCACTGAGATCTCTTGGGATTATAGAGATGTGAGATGAGCTAAAACACATTTGTTCTTTACTATATTGGAAGGAAGGATCAATACCAAATAGCAGATATCATAACAGCATATTTTTCTAAAAATATATATTAAAATGATGAATTTGAGTGATAGCAGCAGTATAAAATATTAAAAGCTGTTTGATAATGAAATTGTATTTTTCAGAACTTTGTGAGCACTCATTGAAGGAATTTAAGAAAAATTTGAATGGCCATTATCAAATAACCTGTAATTGAACTTTGCAGTGGTATTCCTGTCTTAGTTATAAGCATTGGATTATATAATTTTCAAGATTCTTTCAATTCCATGATTAACAAATTGATTTCATTATGAGCTCATTATCTGCAACCATTTTCCCTACAATTCTGCAATCACTTCTAATATGGAAACAACAAGTAGAGCCACTCTTCGAAAAAGATATTCAGATGCTATGATTTTATACCTATGAAAATCAGAATAGTGCAAACAATGATATTCCTTGTGATATTCTATGCCATAGTCTATGGGAACAAAACTTGGACTCTGAAGAAGTAGAAATTCCTGTTTATATAGTATCAGTCTCAAACATGCTTATCTGAAAGTGAATATATCTACTCCATGCATCATTACCTTACAGAAAATATATAATTTTGTTTATTATTTCAGACATACCACACTTGAGATTTCTCAGGACAACCTACAACATACTACAATCACCAAATAAAATTCTGAATAATTAAAATATGCAATAATTAAAACACACAATAGAATATAAAAGCTAAAACTTGTTTAATATGTAATTTCTATAAATGAAAGAATAGTCTGGTAAACTTGTTGATGTTTACACAATTCCATACATACCATGGGGTTCATTAAAAAGTCTGTCCATCCCCAAGACTCTCTCTTTATAAAATATGAAGGAGGCCCAGAAGATTTCATTTGAAGAGGATATGGCAATCGAACGACTTCTGATGTTTTGATATAATTCACGTATCTTGCTCTAAATTAAAAAAAATAAAATCATGTTCTATAGATTTTTCAATTTTAGCAATACCTCTACACAGTATCCTGTGACAATGTAAACTGCGCACCTCAATGCATTTCCACTGAAGAGCCTACAATTAGATTAAATGCTGCTAATTTGCAGGTAAATGTTCTTAGGACAGCAATCTAAATTATTTTTATTTCAGTAGTTGTCTGCACTCTATGTAGAGTTGCTACCAACTCATCCATAAATTCACTATATAGGTACCCTTTGAATTGGGACCAGAATTTCTATCACTAGATTGAAAGTTGTAACGCACAATGTCACACCACTGCATCGCTTAGTGATGGCAATCCCAGTCTTAGTTGCTGTTGTTTACCAATTCTTATCAGTTGTTATCCATAAACCAACCCTCATCCCACTTTCAGATTGGTCCCTAGCAGCCCTGAGATTTGGTAAAATATGGGACTGCCTCCTCTTCAACTCCCCCCCCAACCTATTTCCTTATCTCTACCCTTTGTAATAGCCATCTTCTATTCTGCCACCACACTTGTGACAAAGCGAGGCTGTTGGTAGTAGTGGGTAGGTTGCCATCCAAAGGTCACCATATATGCAGCTGGGCCCAAATTATGTTTATGTGACCATGGGGACATTGCAACAGCTGAAATCCCTGTGTTCAGCATCACTGTAATTTGGAATTGTCACTGAACAAATGGACATTAAATAAAGACTACCTACATGGATTTATATTTTCTAAACTCTGGGGCTTTTCCTACAATTTATTAATGCAAGAGAAGTTTGAGAATGCAATTTCACCTATGGAGATATTGTACCATATATCACTCACATTGTAACAAATTCATATGCAATATTAAAACTGTAGTTTTCAGAAATCCAAGCATTAAAGCTAGGTTTTATTTCTTTTTAAATATATACTGGTAACATTGATATATGCAAGATGTAAGATGTAATTACAATATGACTATCAACACATTCTTAGCAATAAAATTATGGCTGCGTTAACATAATGCAGTAAATCACCATTTGTTTTAATCATTATTTATTAAACAAGTCAATGACCTGGTTTACACATTCAATCATATTCAATCAAATCAAGTTTCATAAGCCAAATGACTTGATTTATATATTGTGATAAGCCAGAGAAATTAATTTACTGCTTACTTTACTAACTGAAACAAGCATATATTACATATTACACTGTTCATTAACAAATATTTTATCCCAATAAAAATGAACACAAAATGGCTCATTTGGATTTTTGACTCACCGGATCTTAATTTCTTGAAAGTCTTTCCAAATTTAATATGGTATATGCAGATATTAAAGTTAAGCTTTTCAACTCATACTTTACAAAATATATTGATGTTGCAATATGAAATTTTAAGCAGTTCACCTCATTTTTCCTCTTGAAGTAATATCTACTCGTACTGGTTCGAATTTGTAAGCTGGAGATATAACTTCAACAACATATGATCCAGAAGGAATATCGTGAACCACAAAGCTTCCATCTGTCCTGATAAAATAGAAAAGAGCCAAACATATAACTATCACATACCACAAGAAAAGTTTTGTTTAATCAGACAAAAGAGCCATAGTTTAGAGCTACATTTCAGAGCATTAGACTCTGCGTTAAGAAAATAAGATTATAATTCCTGCCAACATATATGTAATACAATGTTCTTCATTACTAACAAATCACATTGAACTGGTATAGCAGGGCAGTTATGAATACAAGCTAAAACATTCTAGTTTCTATCTCAGCAGAACCACTTAGCCTGAGACAAACTGTAAAAATCACTAATATGTTACATACAAAGAATATTTATCTTTTAGGCCTGTTGGATTTACATATAAAAACAAATGAAGTGTATTGTTTCCAATATGTATTTTTTTTCTGCTTAGGAAAAAAAAGCAAGTAAAGCATTACACATGCCATGGAAAAAGTTAAGAGGGAGGACATTTTGGCTTGCCCACCCAATAAATTGGAGTCATTCAATGAATATGATTGGCAGATTGTACTTAAATATATTTAAGTATAAAATTCAGAAAATATATTTATTCCTTAAATTTATAAGCTACTCTACATTTTTTAATCAAAGTGAACAATTTTTTTTTAAAAAAAGAATAAAAATGTGTGGACAAATTTACTAGTCACAATGGCTGTAAAAGAACATAAAAACAGCCCACAAAATTGGGCTTAGATTATTTGCAGATCAGAGCTCAAATGTTCAAAGCCTATGATGGCCTTAAAAATCATACAATTTTATAAAGCTTGCAGATTCCTACAGTTAAAAATTCGAAAGTTGGTTTATCTTGCAGATGATGCATTTTTGATGGTATTTTGGTTGCCATTTTGAGGGTTGGGTTATCTGAAATTATATACAGCATTCCTTCCAATTAGCTTGATTGGATGACCCCTGGTCCCACTATTTTGAGGAGAAAAATATTAATATTTTATAAAATTTAATAAAATTTAATAAATGAAATAGCAAAATTCTCTGCGCAGTTTACAATAAATCTGTCCACTTTCTTTTCCAAGCTAAAATTCCAAATGTACTATCCTTTTCTTGTATGGAAGGTATTTGAGTCCCCAAATCATTTTGATTGGCAATTTCTGCATTTTTTCTGCTCTGTTACTTTTCTAATATGTTGACCAGAGCTGTACATAGTAGATATAGAAGCATCGCTTCTTGTACAAGGAGATTGCAATATTGACAGATATTGTACATTTCAGCCAACATCTTCACTGAACTAACCACTAGGATTCTAAACACTTTCCCCTGGATAGACATCAGGCTTTACCAGACCACATGTAAAGTTAGGAGGTTTTGCTCTGATGTACATGTAATGAAATCTTGGTCAACCATACATTGGAATATATTCATTTCTCAACATCAGAGGCAACTTGATTCTGTGTGCATGTACTGCAGAAATTCATTAGTGTAATATGAAAAGTTGTGTTAGCATTTCAACACACACTATTTCAACACAGAGGATAAGTTATCTTACGAACTCTGATAAGAGACATTGGGTACCTGCTTAAAATGCACCCCTTAAAAGCAACTGCCCTTCTGGAAAGAGCATAGGGATAAAGCAAGAACAACAACTTCCCCATCAATATAGTGTTTAAGGATACCACAATAATGTAACTAATTCAATTTTTGACACTTATCATTTCTAGGCCCAATTCTGATTTACCATTAAGAAAAAAACCCATAATGGTTGGAAGTATGAAATTGTATGTTCAAGTTTTAATAAAGATATACTCTAAAACATGTTGGTAATTAACATTTTCAAACAACTGAGTAGGTGTGTGTGGAAACTTATATCTGCAGATCAGAAACACAAGTACATCTGAAACTGAGCAGCTTATTCAGAGCAGAACACCAACTGTAAAGACTGAGAGGTATTACTTTGCCAGGACAAATACATTTAGAAAATGCTGCTTGTGATCTTCCCAAGCAACAGCCCAATACCAACACACTGTGACACAATAAATATGCTTTAAAATCTGTCCTGGCCAATATGCCTTGACATAATCCAGACCATCTTTCCCCTCAGCCTACTCTCTGGCATCAAGATTTTAAGACAGAATAAAATAGTAATGACGAGGAATCACCTCGAGTTATTTTTGCCTTTGTCTAACGAGTCAGGAAGCTTTAAATTGCGATATAATTTATATAAAGCCTTTCCTCTAGAAACTCCCTACTCCAACTTTTGTCCACATCAATGCTGTCGATTAGGATTGGTTGGGAGGAGTGACGGGGCCAAAGTCATCCCCTGAACTTCCCAAGGCTGAAGGATCCATTTGAACCCGTCTCTCCCCAGGGCTAATTCAGAACCCAAACTCTCATCTACCACCTCTCAAGGCAAAACCTCCCTCGACACAAGCTTGACTCCAGGGACACAACTACATTGTTTACTTGACAACACCAGAAGAGTATCTCACTAGCGACTTCAATTCCGTCAATTAGCATTGTGGGGTTTTCTGGTAGTCTTTCCCTCAGGTATTAAGTGCAAAACTTGCTTAATATTCATTTGGGGGGGGGGCAAGACAGCTTAAGGCGACAGCGATGTTAACCCTGAGGGAAGACTGTTGGACTGGTAAGAGACCCGTCTTCGCCTAGGTCAGGGGTCCTCAAACTTGGCAACTTTAAGACTTGTGGACTTCAGCTATGCTGGCTGGAGAATTCTGGGAGTTGAAGTCCGCAAGCCTTAAAGTTGCCAAGTTTGAAGACATCTGGCCTAGGTCATTCCGTTTCCGAAAACATTAATATTTTTTTAAAAATGCCCTTTTCATGGCTGCCCAATTTAGCCTTGCTAAAAGTTTAACTACAAACCCCGGCCAGCCTCCTGGGGGTTTTCCAGAAGAGACGCGGATCCAAAGCAAATTAGAAACCAGTTCTCGAGGTGGTCCAGAACGCAGCGGGAGCCTCATAATCCCCCTCCCCAAAGCACCCCAGAGGGGGTCCGCAGAGCGGGGCCGGGAGAGTGTCGACGGTTACCGCCACCGCGGCTGCTACTCACTTCAGGAAGCCGACGTGCTCTTCCCCGTCCACCAGCACTCGGGCGCCCGCAATCCAGTCTTGGGGTTTTACTCCCGGCACAACCGCGCGACCCTCGATCTTAAACCTCTCACCGGCGCCAAGAACATCCCCGCCACCGCTGCCGGGCGTTTCTGAAGCCCACGAAGATAAGGGGAACTGAAACGTCGCCGCCAGCAAGAAGACCGTCCCGAGCAGACCAAACGATCCGGCCGCCATGACAGGTCTTGCGCGAGATACCGGGATAACGAACAAGCGGAAGGAGGCTTCCCCCCCCCTTTCTTCCCCTTATCGGCGCATGCGCCAAGCGACCGGAATGCGCCTTTCGACAGGCCGGCGTGTGGTCACGTGACAAATAAGGGAAATGCCCGGTTCTTATCCTCAACTCTGAAACTCCGGACTTCCGGTTCCTTCTAGCATTTTTTTTCCGAGGGGGCGTGGAAATTAGCCTTGGGTTGGTAGTAAATTATTGCCAGACGAGGCTATATTACTGTGATTCGGCAAAATTATACCCTACCCTACTCGAAGAATCAGGATAAAAATATTCGTGAGCCACCCGAGTGGAAATGCTAATTAGATTCATTTTTCAGCAACTGACACTAACAAGGTTTTTTTAAAAAAGTTTGAAACACCTCCAGTCCCTTCTAACACTATTAATACAAAATGAATTATTTTTGAATTATTCATGAATTATTTTTGTATAATTTGTGCAAATATATATGTGTACTTGTAAATAGTTACAATCAAAAGTTTTTCACGGGAAATTAAATTCTCAAAACGTATGTGAACTGTTGATAAAGCAATTATGCTTCCTCTATAGATCAACTATGTATAGAGTACAGATAGATCAGAGACCATTGCCGAGGTAATAGATATTTAATAGTTTCATTTGTAGATTCATATTTCTTAGGTTATTAACCAGGTACTGCATTTATTGAATGGTCTGATTTACTGATATATAAAAATGTTGCACTATAAAATTTTATTCTACTTTCACCAATAGTAAAGTGACCAGAGTTTTTTTTCTTCAAGCGGGACACCATTGACGGGGGTGGGTTTCTCCATTTGAGTTTGCCCTCTGCGCATGCGCAGAACGCTGCGCATGCGCAGAGGGCAAAACAGCAAATGTCGGCGTCCAGGTGAGGTGGGGGGAGGGGGGACGCGGGAGGCCACTGTACGTCCTACCTACCTGGGACTTTTCCCGGTAGCTTCAGTCGCGTTCCTTGCTAATAGCGTCCAGAGCAGAGCAGCCCCTCCCAGAAGATCGCGAGACGTTATCTTTTGGAAGAGGCTGCTCTGCTCTGGGCGCCAATTAGCAAGGAACGCGACTGAGAAGAGTATAGTATTCTTTACAATCCATAAAGGTGTTCCCCCTGGAAGAATGTTTGGCTGCATTTTATTTTATTTATTTACATTTCTATGCCGTCCATCTCTACAAGATGACTCCGGACGGCATTAATTCTCAGTCCCTCAGGTTTGCGCCTCAAGGTAGTCAGTTATATACACGACAACACAAGGCTCACTTGTTGTTGACAAAGGTGAAAGGAATCTTAATGTGTAGCAGTAAGGTTAAGGCAGAGACAGTAAGACGAAACAGAAACTGGGAAAGGAAATCGCCGTCCCTAAGTACACCCCCCCCCGCTCTCGAAACGGGAGACTTTTCCCCCTGTGGAGCAGATCCACCAAGCGCAGCAAAGAAATGGAGCCCGGGGGAACCTCTTGGCTGACCCAAGCAGAGTGGGAGGAATGCGATTTCTGGCCAATCAGCACCGTCTTTGTCTTCGCACGAGGAAGAGCGAGCGAACCAATGGGGAAGCAGTGGCGCGGCTCCACCGCCGGTCTTCATTTTGCTGAGAAGTTGCTGATGCAGGGATGGGAATCCGGCCGTGAGCGGCCTTTCGCAGTCCCTGGCGGCTCCCCCCTTGCGTCATGCTCATCACGCTCTGCTACTCTACCGGGAAAAGTCCCAGGTCGGACGTGCGCCCCGTCCCGTCCGCCAGTCCTGCCCCACCCCCCCCAACCCCCAGCGCGAGACGCGCGTCCTACCTGGGACTTTTCCCGGTAGCTTCAGTCGCGTTCCTTGCTAATTAGCGCCCAGAGCAGAGCAGCCCCTCCCAGAAGATAACGTCTCGCGATCTTCTGGGAGGGGCTGCTCTGCTCTGGACGCTATTAGCAAGGAACGCGACTGGAGCTGCTACCGGGAAAAGTCTCAGGTAGGACGCGCGCCCCGCCCTGCCCCTTTTGCCGCGGCACACTTAGCATGGCCTCATGGGACAAGTGCAAAGTGGCGCTCCCCCCCAGGGTTCGCTCTGCCCCGCCCCGCGCCACCCTGTGAATAGAGGGGACTGAATCGGAAGCCTGTCGCTCGGGCGCGCGTCTGGCTGGAGGAAGAAGCGGGGGCTCAAAAATCGGGACTTTTTAAGAGGGCGGGCGGGACGCGGGACAAAGCATTAAAAAGCGGGTCTGTCCCGCCAAAATCGGGACGTCTGGTCACCTTAACCAATAGAGGACTGGGATGCAGACACTCGACTTCTGATGAATAGCTTGGGTGTGGCTAAGCCTTGTTTCTCATCTCAGTCGTTGCTAAAAGAATCTGAAATTGATCCCAAAGTTAATTTTAAGAGTCTCTCTCTCTCTCTTTCTCTCCTGTTTAAAAGATGCAATGGAAGAGGAACAAGTTTTACCAGACAAGACTTTAAAATTGCAATGTCTAAAATTGGTATTAAAAAAGCAGCATGTCATTGTACAAGCTCTTGCCTTTTGAATATGCACATACCATGATGTACATACAAAAGCACCAATTTCAGCGCATATATTATGATGGCACCATGCTGCTTTTGTCATTTGAATCCTGTTTCTAATACTTTTATCTTTACTGCAATTGTGAAAATTGGCCTTATCAGTTAAATAGATGGTTAGGTTGCCTTATCCACACCAAAACATAAAGCTCAATTAACCCTGAAATTATCCAGTTGCATACAGAATAGCTAAGGGCAAAAAGCGCCATACAAATGGAGAAAATTGCCTTTTTCTAGCTGTGGTTTAAATTAATAGGGCAGGCTTTTAAGTAAAAGAAATAGGTACAGGTACATCAAATGCTGGGGGAATTTTCAAGTAGACTTGTCTACAAATATTTCCATCATATGGCAGATGTGTAGGATGCTGACTCTGTCCTGGCTTCATATACTTCATATTTATAGTTATACAAACTTTTCCAGTGTTGTGTTTTGTTTCTTGGCTTTTTAAAAGCCATCCTTTAAGCAAAGATGAGTTTTTTAAGAGACTGGTTCTGAATACATTTCTTTACTGCTTACCATGAATCAAGATAGTTTAGAGCAGTGGTTCTCAACCTTCCTAATGCCGCGACTCTTTAATAGTTCCTCATGTTGTGGTGACCCCCAACCATGAAATAATAAAATTATTAGGAAACTCAGGGGTGGCGTCTAACTTACCTCGCTGCTGGTTTGCTTCCTCCTGCGCTGCGTGGCTGCACCCCCAAAAAGCCAAAAACAAGATGGCGACGCATGCATAGTGCCAGAAATTCGGCTTCTGCACATGCTCAGAAGTTCCTATGGTACAGATTTTTTTTTTGCAGTAGTCTATTTGCATGTGGGTGGACCCGCCTGGAGACAGATAGAATAGCAGTGTCTTAGTTCCTAAGACCATCGGAAATATGTGTTTTCTGATGGTCTTAGGCGACCCCTTTGAAAGGGTCGTTCGACCCCCAAAGGAGTCACGAACCAGATTGAGAACCGTTGGTTTAGAGAAAAATGTTGACACACAGGTTTTCAGATGGATAAATTAAACTTCTTAGTATATAATTAAGAAAAGGATCAGTAATGCATGTTATTGATTATGACATGTAGTTATGGTAGTATATTTAAATAACATTTGGTCAACAGAATCAGAATTTCTCATTGCATATGGATTGTGGTCTGTAAATGTTTTATGACACATTGTGTCATACAAACCCAAATATTTTTTAAAATCATGGCTTAGTATAATTTGTGAGTTCATTTTTTCATTTTCAATTCTCTACAAGGAAAGCATTTATAATTATAGCTCATAATTTTATATAACATCCTGGGTCAGGCAGACAAAGATTACCAATGTTGGTATTAAAATAGGAAAATAACCACACACAAATATATATATGGAATTTATTGCCAAAGTCTACTGTTTTACAAAGTTCAGATGATACCTGGCAGACATTATAGTTCCTCCCAATAAAAATAACAATTCTATTCAAGTACTTGATGTTGAGCACTATGTAATTATTTTGTTGGTTTCTTGCGTTCTCTGTTTCCTTTTCTTCTTGCAGTTATTTCATTACTAGCCTAAGTAACGTAAGTGCATAAATGAGGGGAAAAGTTGCAAGAAGAAAGCTCAAAGAATAAGAACCCCAACAATTCAACCATGAGGTATATTGATTCTCCATTATAGAAACTTTATTTTACCTAACTTATGCGTTTTCCTGAAGTATTCTTGTCAAAATAGACACACCAATGTACGACTGTATTAGTAATTGCAGTAACAGGGCTGTGTGAAACAAATGAAAGTAAAAACTGTGCATGCACACTTTTATTCAGACACCACTGAAGCTAAATTATTGCAGATACATTTATGCAGACTGCAAGACAGTTTTTGAAGTAGCTTATAAATTCTCCAAAGGACATGGCTTTTTAAATCTTCTATGCTTCAATTGCAATAGAATGTTTTGTACAGTTGTACATCACTTTGCAATTGATCTCCAAAAAGTATTTCAGAGTTGCTTTTCCCCAGGACTGACCTTTTTGGTGACTGAATATATACAGGCAAACTCTGCTTACCAGTTGCCTTGTGCAGCAATCATTTGAAATTTTGACAGTGCTGAAAAGATAACTGTGACCAAGCTGAGCTTTTACAATCTTTGCAGCATCCCTCAGCCACGTGTCATCATTACAATCCTATATATCCGTTATAGCGAACCTATGGCACGGGTGCCAGAAGTGGCACGCAGAGCCATCTCTCCGGGCACGCCAGCCGTTACTCTTCCGGGTTCCGGCACGCACATCTCTAACAGAGCAGAGTGAATGGAGAAATAGAGATTACAAGACAGTAAGCAGGCACACAATGAATATACATTGAAAGGAATGTGCTCGTGTTGCCTATTGTTGCATTCTTTTCCATGTATATCCCCCATTGTGTGCCTGCTTACCTTCTTGTAGTCCCTACCTCTTCAATGAATGTAAATAGAAACATTAAATCCCTACTTAGTAATTATCCTAGTGCTGAGAGTGAACATTTTAAAAGGCAGGGGAGTGTGGGAAAAGAAAAGGAAATAAAATCATAAAGCAGTCACAGCCTTGTGATTTTCCTCTTAGTAACTGCATCACTTAGTGACCGAGTTTCCAGTCCCAAATCTAGTCACTAAATGACGACTGCCTATACTGCTGTACAGTTCTATAGTTTTGCAAAGCACACCCTTCAGATGCTTCACCTTATCCATCCTTTTAGTACACATTGGTAGCGCATATACTGAAGTACATCTAATGTGAAATCATTATAACTGATGGTGGCTCAGTCCCGTTTCTAGGGACTGATGTTGCACAAAGTGTGGATGTATGATTTACTACCAATTTTAATGGAAAACAAAACAACAAAACTAAACTACTTTTAATATGTCTTAACATTTATAAAAAAAAATTCAAATCTCCATTCACAAAATATCCCAAAATCTCCATCTACTTCATTCATAACTATTTTAAGCCTTTATTTTTTGCAATGCCACTTTATATTACCTATCCTTCTGTAGAATGGAATAAAAGAAAAAGCAATTATCAAGGCAAAATGGCCTATGAAATAGGAGGTCAATGTGAAAGAGCATAAAATTGCTACTTGTCTTAAGTTAGTTGATCAGATGAGTACAGTAATGTTATAGAATTATACAGTCTGTTATTGATGCTACTGATTTCATATAGTAAGTCCTTAAAAACATTATGGCAATAATGATTGATTTTACATATTTAGTCCTTAAATTATTTTTAGCTCTGTTGGCTCAAGAGCAGGATAGCTTTTCTCTTATATAAAGACATAAGACCCAGGAAATATTTGCATGACTCTGTACAGCTGGAAGAGTCTTTAAGTCAAAAGAACTAGACTAAAAATTTTGATAATTTTTAAAATTCAGAATTGTTTTTATAAGGAAATGTACATAAGGCCTCTTACAGCCTGCAGTTGCTTACATACATAAAACTAATATTTAAATTTAATTTGGGAGTACATTAAATATAATGAACAACTTTGCTAGCATGCTACAAATATTTCAGTTTACATTTTGGTGCACTGCTGGCACTTCCTAAACTTTTATTTGGAAATATCTGTTTTCTACTTATATAAAACACAGGTGCCATCTTAGAAACACATCAAGTTGTTTTTCAGTTCAAATGATCAAGTAATTCATAGCAGATTGTCCTAAAATGTCACAAATAACCCAAACAAAGTACAGCTGTAAAACTTGTACATGGGATGTACTGTATTTATTGGTGTTTTTTTTAAATCAGTGTTAAGTTAGGAATTTGACCATGTGGCATCTACGTCTGAAAGCTTTGCAGCAACATTTGTTAGAAGAGGTAGCAGCTGCGCTGTTAAATCTGAAACGCACAAGTCTAATCAGGCTGTAAACATTTCTAGGAGTTTTAAATATCCAAAGAACAGCAGAAAAGGTTTTGAAGTGGGAAAATCTGAACTTAAAACAGTAACATTAGTACATTTACTAAGCTGCATGTAATTCAAACTATAAAGAGGAGAATATATTAGAAAAAGTATTAAAATTCTGCAAGATATACAGAATCGCTATTCTGTTGACATCTACAGTTAACTTTTTCAATGTTCTACATTTTAATACTCTTATAATTAAGTCATACAGGTATTTAAGTAGTCAATTTAGTGGAAAACCCCACTTCAATATATTTTAGTGTGCAAAACATTTCAAAATTATTTGTACACAATTTGTGTAAACACTTTGATTTTTTTCAAAGGAATTTCCATCCCTCTATATAGTTATTTAATATATTGGCTATATGATATCCTAATATATTGGCTATTTGCAATTCTAGTAGTTAAGGCCTCTTTGCTAGATGCAGTTTTTCAGTAGTGCAACAAAAATAGTCTTTAATATTTTGATTAATATAGCAGACACATTTCAGAAATTCAGTATATCAAAACTGTCGAAATATTTAACATATTTGAAAATACATTTTTACAGTTCATAAGAAAAACATGATTTTAAAAAATCTTTATGGCGAATGACCTTTTGTGGTTCCTAGTAATGGTTTTCAATTCTGTCTTCACAATTCAGTTTTGTTGTATTATATAGTTATGTAGAAGAAACACTTTCACGATTTCACCAGGTAACTGAAAATATCCCCCAAATGCGGCAAAGGCATACATACAGTTTTCATAGTGCACTTTCACCTCACTGAAGTAAAAGTTGCTCCTGTTAGATTTTTTTTCCACTTCAATGTGAAGCAGATGGATATTTAGTGTTCGCATTAAATAATCCAATGGTCTAGCCTTCTTCTGTCCAAGACAGTCCTCAGATGAGGAATTATTTGGAAAGAGTATCTTGCTTAGTGTTACTGTTGACAGTTTCTGTTTAAGCACTGAGTACACACATAGCTTTGTCCTCCAGGTATATCAGTGTAACTGTAACAAATAAGATTCCACTTCCTAAAAAAAATAATATAGAAGCAGTAAAGCACATTAATTCAAAAAGTAATTCATAAAACCAAGCCTCTCTTTGAATGACAGCCGTTAACAGTTCAAAACCCAGAATGCTGGCTGAGGAATTCTGGGAGTTGAAGTCCACACATCTGCCAAGCTGCCAAAGTTGAGAAACACTGCTTTAGCAAACACTTGCATGTTTATCTCTATTCTTACTCAGAAATTTATTTGTAGAAACATAATAAAAACACCCCATGCTTACGTACAGGGTTTAAAAAGATTATCAGAGCATTTGAAGTGTTACCTAGGAACGGTAATACAACACAGCTTGTGAACGGCCAACCAGTATATACTGTAGGTAGTTCTCGACTTTCAACAGTTCAATTAGGGACCATTTGAAGTTATGCCGGCACTGAAAAAACTAACTTATGACCATTTTTCACGCTTATGACTGTTGATTCATTCTCATGGTCACGTGATTTACATTTGGATGCTTGACAATTAACTCATATTTATGTCAGTGTCCCGCAGTGATGTGATCCCCTTTTGCGACCTTCTGACAAGCAAAGTCAATGTGGAAACCAGATTTACTTAACAACCATGTTACTAATTTAGTAATTACTAATTACTGAAAGAATTGCAGTGATTCATTAACAAATGTGGCAAGAAAAGCCGTAAAATGGAGCAAAACTCACTTAACAAATTTCTCACTTAGCAACATAAATTTCTGGCTCAACTGTGGTTGTAAATTAATGACTAGCTGTATTTCATTAGTGAATTATAGTTAAACAAACTTATAGCTTAGCTTAATATATTAACATCATTACTAAAATATTTTGGTAACTCATATGTCCTTTAGTGCCTGTTCAGGTTTTAATTTAACACCTATACAATAACAAGTAAACTGACCTAGAAACATAACCTTTGACATACAAAAAATATCGCCCTGTATCTCCCATTTGATGAACTAAGCAACACAGTATAAACTAGAGTTGTCTTTAATTTGCTCAGATAATTAATTCCCCAATTATGCTGAAAGTTCTATTTTGTATTCATGTGAATGCATGTAGAACCTCCACTCCTAACTTTTCTATTTCAATTTAACAAGGCTAGAGGGGGGGATAACTAATGCAGAGATATTACGAGACAATACTATATACATTTCTGTCCTTGATGTATAAATAACATGCACTACTCAGAGCCTTATGTCTGCAATACAGGAAATAGTATTCTCTATTATCTGCAAGATAACACGATGTCCTTTATATGGTTATTCTGTGAATGCTAAGAATGATTGTGCTGACAGTTCTATGAAATATTAAAAAACCAGTTGTTCTCTGCTAAACAAGGAGGTAACATTTAAGTGCTTTTTTTTAAATGAAAAGCAAAGATTGAGATAATAAACACATAAAATAACCAAGGGTTAAGAGACAGAAAGACGAGCAGACATATAAACCAGATTCAATTTCTATCTCAATAGTGACTAGAGGGAGAGATGTGAGAGGATTGCTTGACTAGCCCAGTATTTGCTTGAACACCCGTGCATTGATATACAGAGAAAAATACTGTTAATTCTAAATAATTAACCTCAAATGGAGAAATAAAATCACTCAATAGGCTATCTTCAAAGTTACATAATGGGGTTTCGGCTCATGCCAAGGGACTCCCCATCGCCAACATAGCTCTGGCGAATCTAACTCTTTAAATTAGACTTTGAGCATCACAGCAAGGGAAGGGGAGAAGAATATATATTTGGTACACATCACTATAAGTTAAATTATATAAACTTAAGACCATAAATTAATTTAAAAAATATATTATCATCAAATAGATTTCTATTACCTTTGCTATATTACCCGTATATCCTGGAACCAAAGTAAGATGATTTTCTTGTTTCCACAATATACTTAATTGTTCTTTTAAAATCTGAATATTTCTAAGAAAGAAAGCCAAAAATATGGAATATCAATGCAATAAATAAAGAGCAATCAGTGTCTCATTGTAACTATCTTACCTAGATTTCAAATATATGACCAATTGTATCTTTAGTAAGTTACTGGCCAATGCAGAAAAAATGTTTTTAATAATTGTAGCTGAAATTTGAGAAGGTCATCACAACATTCCATCAATCTTCGAGCAGGTTTTAACTTATGTTCTATAATTTTTTTCTTGCATTATGCTGCAGACCTCAATAAATGCCATATTTTCAAGATCAGAAATACATTATTACTGTAGGAACGAAAGCACTGGGTACTGTCCGCTAAGAAGTGTTGGCTGGCCTTTTCTGACATGCCACTTGCTTTGTGGAATATCATTCTACCAGAGATTAGATGGGCCCCAACCCTACTGGCTTTTCACAAGACCCTAAAAACTTGGTTTTGAGCTAGAGCCTGGGGACCTGGAAGTGAGATGGAGCTCATCTCTTGGCTTCGTTAATGGTTATTTTATTTGCTTGACTGCTATATTTTTTATTTTATATAACGTATTTGTTTTTATCTATTTTACTGTAAGCCCCCCAAAGTTACATATATAAGATGGATAGCTATATAACTCAAATAAACAATTCTATGTGAATCTCACATTGACAAAATTTCTTTGAAATTGTTATTCAAGTTAGTGATTTCTTTTTACCTTCAGTTTCACATATCAAAAAGTATAGATAACATGTTATTGAAGATTAGGCAAGAAAATCTACAATGAGTCATACTTTCTAGCTCTAATAGAAAAAATTTTATCCATTTTTATAGCAGAGTTTTCAATACTAAGTGAAAGGGAAAGATCCGCACTATCAAACTTCTTGAATACTGTTTAATCTGATCATGTTTAGAATTGCTCCCAACAGTACTGTATGTTCAAAACATCTAGTTTTTTTAATCAGGAAAGTTTTTAGTTGTTAAAAAAATATCCAACGTGTTTTAGGCACTAGCTAAAAGTTTAGCAGTCATACTAAAAGCCACACTGCATGTTTAAAATTGGTAACTTACCCATCTTCTATCTTATCCGTATAGACAGAAAGTTCTGACCACCACCTCTTAATCACAGCCTGAAGCCAATTTAAACCAACAATTACATATCTAGGGGAAAAGAAATCATTATGGTAAGACTTTATTCTGAAAACTGTTTAAACATTGGCAAAATATTCCTTAAAACAGTTGCAAACTACTAAGAAATCTTTCAAATCAAATTTCTTTTTTTTAATGAATGGAAAAAACAACCAGAATAATTCTTCCTAATAATGTATTAAGGTTTTTTTTTTCTTAGAAGGCATAAGCGCACCAGTGTGCCTACCGTCCCTGTCCTACTGTCCCCATTTATTTGTACTCATTTCATGTGCTCATGTCCATGTTTATACTTATACCTGTTATCTGTACTTGTTTGACAAATACCGTATTTTTCGGAGTATAAGACGCACTGGAGTATAAGACGCACCTAGATTTTAGAGGAGGAAAACAAGGAAAAAAGTATTCTGAACCAAATGGTGTAGTAATATATTATTTAATAAAATACCAGTGTAGCAGAATACTTTTTACAACCATGTATACTTTTTACAAACTTCAAACTTGACAGCTCTAAGACTAGTGGACTTCAACTCCCAGAATTCCTCCTCCAGTCATGCTAGATGGGGTAATTAGAAGGCAAAAACACCCCAGTTTTTGCAAAAAACGGCCTGTTTTTCGCTCATTTTTTTTTGCAAAATCAGGGCATGCAGAGGGTTTGGGAAGCCTGCAGAGCACTCCTAGGGGGTGGGGGAAGGCAAAAACGCCCCCATTTTTGCAAAAAAAGGCCCGTTTTTCACAAAAATAGGATGTGGGTACGGGGCTTCGGGAGGCCATAAATGGCTGTATTCGGTGTATAAGACGCACCGACATTTCCACCCTCTTTTGGGGGCAAAAAGTTGTGTCTTATACTCCGAAAAATATGGTAAATAAAAATAAATAAAAATGTCTTGAGTTATATGGGTATAACTCAACCAAGTTATTATTGAGAAACATTTTTTCCAAGTCATTCTGTTCAGCAACACTACTTTTCGTTTTCCCAAAATCTTTTTTATTCAAACAGGCTTAAGCAACTAAACTGACATACATTGATTGTTTTTAAATATATAAATAGTAGAAGACACTTCTTTAGCATCAGTAAATCAGGCTGAGAAAGACTAAGTGCAAATATAAAATTGTTGTAGAACAGATGGCTTTTTAGCATCCCTTACTTTAACCCATCCTGCCTGAGATTTTGGAATGTATAGCTCAGCAACACTGGAAAGGCCACATATTTGTCCTGCATGTTAGGACAATGAGACCAATAAAATCACTGTTGATCCCACCCTTGACATCAAGTCTATGAATTTATCAGAAATAACAAACTATGAACAGTAAGGATTAACTTTTATTTTTATTTTCTAATCACAAAAGAAATATTTTTTAAAAAACTTACTCTTCAAATTTGCTTTTAAGGATTAATTTTACTAATGGTAGAAGGTCTACACAGCAACCAACAGAAATATAAGGTTTTTCTTCCTGTAAACTGAAACAAGGCGTTATTAGTATGCATAAATATACACTTTCAGACTCCATTAACCCCTTCCTCTAGATTTTTCATTTACCTGCTGGTAAGGACAGGGAGGCAATCTACAACTACTCCCAGATCTTCTATCCTAGAAATATCATGAAAATACACCATTAATCACTGCTTTGTGTAATTCTTCAATGCATTTCACAAGACAATATCAATACTTTAAGGGCAGTGTATTAGAAATAGCTGGATTTTATTACATTAATTTACACAGATAAATAAAGTCCGTGCATATTAGGCCTATGAAGAATTCCCACAGGTTTCTAAATTATGGTCTTGCATTCCATTATTATCTCATTATTATTATGATTTGTCACATAGTCAGTCAGATGTTTAGACTGGATCTGACATTTATGCACTTTCCCAAGAACCTGGGATATGTAGATGTTCTTGTTTGATGGTGTTAAATATATCATTGCAGAATATAAGCTGTAAGCTGTTCCTTGCAGGAAACGCCCAATCAGTTCCATTTTCTTTGTATAAATAATCCTACCTATAACCTCCCCCCACCCCTCAGACACACACAACGTGACTTCAGTTCAGCCTATTTACCTCACTAAATAGGCTACAAGTTCACTTATACTTCTCCTCTTCCAAAAGGTTAAAGCTACATTCAGCCGGAGATTTCTACTGAAGAGAACTTGGGCCATTGTATCATGATCTTCAGAAACCTAGAAATACAAGAACAGTGTAAGTGTTCTGAGCCAAGAACTATGATTTTATGAATTTTCTATCAGCTGAATCTATTAAAGATATCTATATGCAGCTCCGCACAAGTTGTTTAATGATAAATAATGGAATGGTAGCAACTGTTGCTCATGGAATAGGAGAGATTATTTCAGAATGCTGACAGAATGCTCATGAATGGATTTTTTTATTTTACTTATTTACTTAGATTTTAAAATGCATTGTTCCAGACAACTCAGTGTTCAGAGGTCACCTTGTTGTTGAACTTTACCTACAGAAGCTTGAATTTATATAAGAATTGTTTTTATAGATAGTATTTTGTGAAACTTGTCTTAAGTCCATGTTTGATGCATTATTCTACAAATAATACAAGGAGTTGTTGCCAGACATTGCTCTAATTTGCATGTTCCTCTATAGTATGAAGGAACAAAATAATAATAATAAAAAGGTTGTTGCATTAGCCTACTGGAATAATAGTAATTTATATAGCCAGCACATTCTGTTTGTCTTCTGAAAGAAAGACAGAATGTAGTCACAGCATGACGGCCTTCTTTCCAGCAGTGGTAATAATTACAGAAAAGGAATGGAATGGAAAAAAGCATTTACATTAGATTTTCAATTACATACTTGTTCTATTCACACTGAACTATTTTCTGTATGTTATGAAAAATATTCTTTTCCAGTAATTTATATAGTTATGATGTTTGTATGATGCTTTAATCTTGGGGTATTCTGAGCAGTAAAGCAGAAGAAATCAAACATAATAATAAATAAATCAGTAGTTGACCACAAAAAGATAGTTGAAATAATTGTTTTTGAACAAGCCATTAAGCACTTCTGTGGAAGATAGTTCTGAACATGGTTATCACTGAGAAGTCTTCATGCCCAGCCAAACCTCTGTACTTTGGAGGATTGGGATTTTCAAAGTTAACTTTCTAGATATCCAGACTGGATAGACAGAATCCTGTTTGATGTGTTAATCCTGATATATCCCATGGCCATACTATATGGGGATTTATAGCTAATGAAAAACATGCTGAATTGGGCCAGAAAACATACTGTACTAGCAACCAATGTGTGGCCAAAGCAGGAATAATTCTGCTGTAGAGTGTTCTCAGAGTCTAGTTCAGGGATGTCAAACCCTCAGCCCACACCCATGCCCGGTTTAGGGAAGGGGGAAAAAGTCATGATATGTGAAGAGATGCCGCCCTGACGCCAAAAGTTTGACACTCCTGGTCTACTTGCTGTATTCTGCACCAGCTGAAGCTTTTAAGTTGACTTCAAAGGCATCTCCACATAATGCACATTGAAGAAATCAGATTATGCTGTGATAACGGGCTATGTTACCATCATGGAGGGCTTATAGGTCAATTTAGGGTGCACTAGCCAACACCGCCTCCAGCAGTAATTCCACTTTCTACTGCAAGAAGCCGAGAGAAGTTCCAAGATACAGATCATCTCCTTTAGGAAAACATGATTCTGTCATGAACAGCAATTGGGTTGATGTTCCCAGATAACTTAGTTGTTAATGTACAAATAGCAACACAGTCTCAGTAGAATATAGTATGAGCTTGCTTTTCCCTATCCATTCCAAGACAGCCTCTAGATCTTGCAATGTTGAGTTACTACATTAAATAATGTTGGTATTAATAAAATGGATTTTACCCAGTTCTATAATTATGCTGGTGGATTATATTTACTCACTGGTACATCTTTCTCCTGCAGTTCTCATAATCCCTAATCCGAAGCAGATATGGGTTATAGGTGGTTAATAGCAAAGAATAATCAAACCCCAACATGCACAGAAAAACAGAGGAAGGTAAACAGGGTTCCAGTGTCTTACATTCTGATTCATAATTTTTTTAAAAGATAAAACGTTTGATTTACCTCTGAAAAAAATCCACTGTATTTTGATGAAGGACTCTCTGTTTGAGATCGGCCAGCATCACTGGAGTTCAATAAGAAAGTACGACCATTAGGAGGCAATTTGGCTGGCAGGTTACCTGCACAGGCTAGTTCATTTTCCTTATTTGCCATGTCACGGCCTCTAACTTTAGGGAGCTGTTTCTTTCTGAAACAAGGCTTTGGAGAATAATAGTGAGCCTTTCTTCTACAATATACTACTTTGAACAGAGGATGAGGGCTGGTTAGAGTTTGTCCAACTGTTGTTCTGCAAGAACAAGAAAGTTCATTTAAAATCTGAATATAAAACATCCAAGCAATGTATAAAGTCACATGCAATCTTTTGAGCCACCTTGCATTTACTATGCAAATACTATTAAACATGTAAGTTTGCTTCAAATCTGGCATGGGAAACGTTATTTGAAGCACTATCCCCTAAAAATGTCTATGCTTATATCTCTCCCCCAGGACATAAAACGTTGAGGAAAAATAAGAATAGATACAGCAATAAAAATATCCTATTCACCATCACGTCCCTGTAAACATTTGCACAATACATTGGTCCAACAAAGATTGGCATCATTTTTGACCAATTGTCAAAATGTGACCATTGTGCTTGGCAGTCACAAACAGAGGCCACTGGAATTGGAACAGTATAAGCAGTTTCGGTTGGTTAATTATTTATCCTTATAGTCAATCACCAAACAGGTATAGGTGTGGAAATTAAGTTCCTTATAGACCAATTTACATGACCAGGAGACTTCCTTCAGTGTGACAAATCAGTTTTATCAGATGCCTCTGACATCAAGACAATGCTATTTTTATCCTAATTAGAGATGAGCACCAAGAGATGGAATGGGACCAAAAAACTATTTCAGGTCATGCCAATGCTAACAGCATTTAGCTCTAAGGAATCTGGACAAAAACGCCCTCTTTTAATAGTTTCAATTGATTATTTAAATCAGAAGGATTTCTAACCACACTAGTATTTTCTCACAATCAATCAAACAAGGTAGCTCTTACCTGCTTGTGCAAGAAGCCAAATGTTTTGCAGATTTCTTATCCTAGAAATAAACATAAAAATGTTACCAAGAACAACACACACTAATAGTAATACCTTGTTTCACCCATATTTTTAAAATGCATTTTCCCTTAGTTTTGATACTACTTGGATAAAATCAACTTAGTTTTGGCTTCAGAAAAGTAAAATTACCAAAGGCAACCTAACTATTTAACTGAAGTACAAGATATTATGACATCAGAAGTATGAGAAAACTTTGTATTACAATCAGGAGTATAATGTCATTTTTGACATATGGAAAAAAGTCTCACTAAAATCATTATATAACAATTAAAAATTTATTGCATTCTATACCAATGGTTTAAAAATACAGCATGTGGCTTACTTCAGAATACCAATTTAGCTAGTATTTATTGTGAAACTAGATCATTGAATAAATGGATGCTTTAATATTTAATATTCTGATCTGTAATTTAGTCTTTTCACAAAATAGCTTAGGATACAAGTGACATTTTTAACTAAAAGGCCTTTTATCAATATAAGCATCTTGCCACCTTTATGTTCACGTTAAAAACATTCCAATTTAATTTACAATCTGTGTGGTATGAGCAAAATTGATTTTAGCTTCTTCATTTTACAACAGCACTACTGCTGAACATTCAGAATCTATAATCTAATCTATAATATGGGTTGGTGTGGTATAAACTCTTTCCATTTCTGGACTTTGGGGTTCTATTACTTCACATATTTGGATTCATTAACATTTCAGGATATAAGCCATGAATTGAAGAAATCTCTAGCATTATTATAGTACAATAAATTATTGGGGTGGACGGAATGTGCAAAGGAAGCCTTTTAGAAACTTAGTTAAAGATAACCATTGATGTATTAATGATTAACATTTGTAGCTTGGGGGAATTAAGAACCTCAGATAATCTTTACCAGGAAGTGCCAGCATCCAAGCCTATTTGTCCCCAAAATATTTCCAAATTCTACTACCATTTTCTCTCTCCCTCTCTCTCCCTCTCCTCTCTCTCTCTCTTCTATATATTCCTCCCCTTTTGCCCTCTGAACAATCTTGAGTGGAGAACTCTCCAGAGCAGCAAGGTTTTGGGGAAAACTGTTTCCCCTTTTTAATGGAAACTTGCACTAAATTAAAACATCTTTTGCTTGTGGCTGACCAACTCAAGGTCCAAACATATAAAAAGCATATCTACAGATATCTCTGGAAAACCCAGTTTTCATCCATTAGCTACTGAACAATTTTTCATTTCATGGAACCTGCTGACAATCCTTCGATTGTGGCGATATATATGGGGTTATATACGTGATAAATAAATAAATAAATAATCCAAATTCAATAAATACTGGAAACTAACCTTTCTGTAAATGGAACAATTCACAAGTAATCAATAAAATCCTTGTGAATTTATGGCAGCACTTACTTGATTTCGCACTATGGTATATACTCACAGATAAGCTGAGAATGCTACATCCCAAAATACACCCCTATACACCATGAAAACTTTGCCACCCACGGGTAGGCCAATTATAAAAATTAAACATGATAAAATTTCAAGGGTCAGCTTATTCATGGGAAGCACATTTTTCATGGCATTTTGGTTAATAATTAGAGGGTCATTTTATCTGTTAATGGACTGATCCACAAGTACCGTATTTTTCTGAGTATAAGACACACATCCCCCCCTAAAAGAGAGTGAAAATTTGGGTGCGTCTTATACACCGAATGTAGCCCTGCCTACCCGCCAGCCCCCACCCTTTGGCCATTTTCGGCCTCCGCACGTCGTGTTTTTGGCCTCTGCGTCACGTTTTTGGCCTCCGAATGCTCCATTTTAGACTTGTTCCAGGCTGCGGAGATCGCCACAGCACATCGCCACTGATCGACGCCTCCGTGCATCGAGTTTTCAGCCTCTGCGCATTGCGTTTTGGGCATCCACGTGCCCCGTTTCTGGCCTCCACATGTCCCGTTTCTGGGTGGTTCTAGGCGGTGGGGATTGGTGGCAGGGACGCAATGCATGGAGGCCAAAAATGGGGCATGGGGAGGCTGAAAACGTGACACATGGAGGCCGAAAATGCACTGCATTTATTAGTTTTTAAAACTACTATTCAAATACAAAAGGTATGATTTAGACAAATAATATATGAAAAGCTTACCTCCTTCATATTCTCATTAAGGGAATGAGAGCTCCTTTTCTTAGGGAGATCAACAGGACGACCCTCAATACATAACAGGTTCCGTTTTCTAACATTTTGAGCTTCAGATGCCATAATCTCCACAATTCCTAATTTTGGAGACAAAGTTAATTTACAATCTTAATATTAGCTATAATATTTAGACTCATATTTATAACGGTTGCAGTCTCCCAGGGTCACGTGATCACCTTTTGTGATCTTCTGACAAGCAAAGTCAATGGGGAAGCCAGATTCATTTAACAACAGTGTTACTAATTTAACTGTAGTGATTCGCTTAACAACTGTGGCAAGAAAGGTCATAAAATGTGGCAAATTAACAAATATCTTGCTTAGCAACAGAAATGTTGGGCTCAATTTTGGTGGTAAGTCGAGGACTACCTGTACTACATGCTCAACAATCCTCCCCCAAAAGAGAAAGCTGGAACCTGGGAAATACAAGTACTGATGCAGAAAAAGTACTTTTAAGTACCATTCATTAATACAATATTAAGAATACGATTATGTTTGGATTCAGCACACGTCTAAACTTTCTTAGCAATGTTTAACATGTTCCTGTAATATCGCTTATAATAGTGAAGAAATCTGTTTGAAAAGCATGAAGTAAAACTTCTGTAAATATTGGATTATGAAAACAAGTTTGTTCTCAGATAGCTGCAATATTGTAAAAATATTCCCAGAGTTCTCAGCTTTAAATTCAAGTTTTACCAGATTTTATCTTGAAGGGAAAAAATACCACTTTGATTTCACATTTTGGGTAATACAGAGAAAGGATATGGTAGAATACATATCAGACATAAATACAATTGAGAGAGTCCAGAAATACTTCACAAGAAGAGTCCTCCACTCTTCTACTCGCAACAGAATTCCTTATTCCACCAGACTTGAAATTTTAGGCTTAGACAACTTAGAGCTACGTCGCCTTCAATCTGATCTAAATGTAGTTCATAAAATCATCTGCCACAATGTCCTACCTGTCAATGAATACTTCAGCTTCAACCGCAACAATACAAGAGCACACAATAGATTCAAACTCAATGTAAACCTCTCGAAACTCGACTGCAGAAAATACGACTTCAGCAACAGAGTAATCAATGCCTGGAATGCACTACCTGACTCTGTGGTTTCTTCCCCAAACCCCAAAAACTTTAACCTTAGACTGTCTACAGTTGACCTCACCCCATTCCTAAGAGGTCTATAAGGGGCGTGCATAAGCGCACCATTGTGCCTACCGTCCCTGTCCTTCTGTCCTATTGTCTAATTTTTACCTATATATACTTTGCTTTTGTTTATGTTTATATCATACCTGTTATCTTGTACACGTGTTGACAAAATAAATAAATAAATAAATAAAACTAAATAAAATAAATAGAATCTATATTACAATACGGTCTAAACAGTGGTGGGCTGCTGCCGGTTCGGACGAACTAATAGTTCCGACGATCAGCTGGTCCCGCCCACCCACCCTATCCTGTCCTATCCTATATTTCCTTCTTTCTGGCTCAGCTGATTTGCACGGCACAGCTGATTTCCGTGCCTCCGCTGTTCTACTTACCAGGGCTGCCGTAGAAGGTAAGCAGCTGAGCTTCAAATTGTTGTATTTTGACCGTTGTGTCCAAGTGCGTTAGGTGCGCACGCAAAGCACGCGATCACCAAACTGGTTGTTAAACCGGTTGCAGCCCACCACTGGGTCTAAACCTGAATGTTAAATAGAACGGAATATCCTGTGTAATACTAAAATTATAGTTAAACTATGTGTTTTTACTAATTGTGCATAATGTTGTAACCAGATCATACTGTAGATTGCACTGTGCACTTTAATTATTCTCTAGATATAAAATATAAAATTTTAAATTCTAAAAGCTATTTTTTAGATTTTATTGTAAACTCCAGCCCTGTTTACCCTAATGTTCATAATATGCACTTTTTGGTTATTTCTCAACTAGTAAGGTAGCCAGACGGCCACCTACAGGGTCACTTACAAGGTAGAAGCGTCTGAGTATTGAGCTTCAATAAGGAATTAGGCCAGTGATGATGAACCTTTTGCTCACCGTGGCAAAAATTCAGAAAATGCCTTAATTTGACTCTGCTGGCCTGTCACCCCCTCACAAAAAAATTACTGCATATTTGTTTATTTTAAAAATATATAGTCCAATCATGAGGTGCTATGTATTATATAAAGAAACATTAAATGGTTACAAACATGAAATACAAGTAAAAGAAACTCATTTTCAGAGTTGTGCTTTTGAGAAAGTTGTTGTCAAGTGTTGGTGTGACATGTCACCCTTGTTTGACACACATGTCATAGGTTTGCCATCGATGAACTAAGCCAGGGGTCCCCAATCCCCAGTTGGCACAGGTCTGCGGCATGCCAGAAACCAGGCCGCGCAAACAAGCAGAGCCCCATCCGCGGGATGCTGGCAGCACACAAAACCACGCCCCCATTGGTTCACGGACAAAACTCTTTTCCTGGACCCAGTCCCTGGTGCCCAAAATGTTGGGGGCCGTTGAGCTAGGAAAACTGTAGCACGTAACACTGTTAGGAATATTTTTAGTGATAGAATAATGAAATAAAGGTGCAAGCACTCTTACCTGCCTCCTCTGCCTCTCCTGTACCAAACTCCCCCATTCCATTCTGCTGTTTGCTGCTCTCCCATTTGCATATATAAAATTAAACCAGCCCTAGGCTGTGGCACATCATGTTTCTACTGCAGCAAAATAGCCTTTTTAATCCCATCACAGCCAAAACACGGAGAAAGCCCTCACCTATCATCATAAAGGTTCATCTAGGGTGCAGCTTTAAAGTGTTATGCATCTACTGATCATTGCGATAAACATGGTTCTTCTCCTCAGCATTGTATTCCTTTATTCAGCCAAAAAGCTCCACAACCGTTCACTGGATATTTTTCAGGCAGGAGGTAGACATATTATTGTCAGTCCTGCACATAGCAAAAGATAGGCCAAGATGGCTTAAAGAATCCTTTCTAGCTCTGATGGTGAGCAACACAAATAGCTTGGTGAACTCTGACTCTGAAACCCCTACATGTCCTACAGCACTAATGTGGGATTGACAGCATTCCTAGCTTCAAAATACAGCCCCAGATTTCCCCCTCACTCTGTTTCTCTGAATTGTATTCATTATTATTCATTGTGGGAGCTTAGTAGTGACTCTTGAAATATTTTTCCCTTTACAGTTGAGGTCTGAAACTTCTGGGATTCTGCACTATTTAAATTTGAGTCCACTCTCACTCTTCATCTGTGTTAGAAAAATAGTCACCAACTTAGCTCCTGATACGGTTTATCAGCCAGCAAACATCCCACCAGAAAATAGGGGAGAGAAAGATAAGCCTACTCCAGTGAGTCGCTGCGAGACAACATCTCTGTACTATTAGACCAGCAATATAGGGTGTATTCGAGAATTATACTATCATCGTTAGAAAGAAAGCCAAAAAGTTAAAAACAGGTTTCCAAATAGTCTTGTCTTCCTTTTCTCATCCCCTGTTTTTTTGCAAAGCAATACTGTATTTTAAACTGAAGTCTGAAAAACAGGGTAGACATGTTTTACATAGAAATCAAACATGTTGTAACACTGGAGGCCATCTGCTTTATTTAAGCTGAGGAGATCAAGTAATCAACTTAGAAGTTAAATCCATGATTTGGCTTTCATAGCACTATTGTATTTGAAATACCTGAAGTGATTTGATTTTTTTTTTTACCCCATTATTTTTACATGTTGCAATCTGGCTTAAGTACCATAATTAAAGAACAAATGATAAAAAGGTATCCTAGTATTACATCAATAAAGAACAGAGTCATCTACTGTATGGTGTGTTCCCCAATCTGGGACACTCTAGTTGTGTTAGGCTTCAATTTCTATAATCTCCCAGAGAAGATAACTGGCTGATACCAGGTAAGGGAAGATTGGCTTACCTGTAGCATATGGAATGGCTGATGCGCTTTAAGGACAGAAAAGCCTATATCAATAATTCCTTTAAAACCTATATTACCAACCAATAATATATACATACCCCCCCATGATTAAATATAACTAAAACCTTACTCTCCCCAATCACAAACGGATAGATAGCTTGTTCTGCCATACTGTACTCTTTTGCTGCATATGGTCTCTTCCACAGTACGTGCAGCTATTCCTAGTCATTAATTAAGACTTGTCTAGTCAATCTACTTAACTGTGTTAAAACTATCAGTTATTACATGAGTAATCTACCAGATTTAGAGCCTATGTTCACATTTGAACACATTTGCAATCTATGTTCACATTAAATTACTTTTCTGGAATGGATTTTTGAAGCCATTTATTTCTGTAATTGCAGTTTTGCAATCTACTAAGTTGTTTCAGGATGGCACTTTAGCAAGCTCACTTTCTCATACAACAGAATAACTACCAGAATAGCTAGGTAAAGTCATTATTTTACAATTACTTAACAGTCATTAGTTGGAATTATCTGCAAATTCACAAGCTTTCATTATTAGATGTACCCCATTTTCAGAGTCAACATGATTATCATTTTATGTAGTCATCAACATCATAAAGAATAAGTTGTGGACCTTTTTTCAACTATGATTTTGATAATTGTGGTTTAATACGAATTATGGATTCAAGACAGAAAGAAAGCAATAAGGAAGGAAAATCCCACGCAAATCTTTTTCTCCCAGGCCAAAGGTATGTAAAGCAACTATCACTTGATCAGAACACTTTAACACAATACTGCCAAAATTTTATTTTATTATATTTAATAGGCCTTAAAGGCTTTTCCAGACTTGATAAAGACTATACAATTATAAGAAACAAAAATATTTGTTTCTATTTGACAGTCTTCACTTGAATCACATTAGAACTAAAAAAAAAGAAAAGATAATGGTGATTTCTTCAATTCAGAAGTTCCCTTGATTTATTACTTTACTTTAGTAAGGATTTTTTTGCTTGCCATAAAACAAGCAATGTGGAGTCTCTGGTGCACTCTGAGCATGGTTCTTACTTACAGACATTTCATTACCCAACTAGGTAACATCATTAGTTCAAGTGAGTGTCAAGCTTGCTCTCTATTTATATACACTAGTTTGTCTTACAGTGTTGATGGGGGATGTGGTTTTCTCCTTGATAATTTCTTGATTGGGGTATTTTCTGCTAGATTGCTTGCCTGGTATTAATCCCTGCTTATTAGTTGGCTACTAGACAGGATATGTTCTGATTGTTTTGGTTCCTTCTTAGCTTTATACCGGTATTGGAAACATGGTGGCACAGTGGTTAGAATGCACTTTTGCAGGCTAACTCTGCCCATAGCCAGATGTTCAATCCTGACCGGCTCAAGTTTCTCTCAGTCTTCCAACTTTCTGAGGTCGGTAAAATGAGGGCCCAGATTGTTGGGGCAATATGCTGACATTTGTACACGGCTCAGAGTGTGCTATAAAGCACTATGGAGTGATATAGAAGTCTAAGTGCTATTGCTGTTGCTAAGTGCTATATTGTCTTTTTTGAATGATACGATTCATTGAGAGTTGAGACGATTTATTCCTGATGTCTCCCCCATGTATGTATGATGTGTGTATATTTATATTTTTAATTGTTTTTAAGTGCTTTTAATAATTTTGTTTGGAGTTTTTGTATAAAATGTTGTACGCCGCCCTGAGTCCTGCGGGAGTAGGGCGGCATAGAAAAGCTACCAAATAAATAAATAAATAAATAAATATCTAAATAATGGTTTATTTCTGTGCCTATTGATGGCTGGTTTGTTTGAATGCTAACTTTCAGACATCCCCTAGTTTTTGGATTTAGCTTGGTGTGCTAGGGCAAAAGTAGCATTTTCTTTAAAATTATACTACAGATAGTCCCCAACATCACCATTCATTCAACAATGGTCTGGAATTATGATGGTCTGGAATTATGACAGACTCTGATAGGGTGTACAGCTTATAAAGCACTTCCAGTCATCACATGCCTCAGGTTAGGGAAGGCTGTGGAAGGTCCAGTGCAGGTCATGCACAAGTATCTCTCCACTCAGAGGCTGACAATACTGCTTAATGACCACAATCAGGAGTGCCAGGATTTCAGTAATTCAGCAAAATATTCAAGTGGGCAGTAATGTGACATTTTGCTTAACAACCACTTCACTCAACAACCTAGATTCCAGTCCCAATTGTGGCTATAAATTGAGGAGTGCCTGTGTCCCACCACAGCTCTATGGTATACAAAATCTGTCACTTTGTGAGGTTTCTTTCACTCCCTCGCTTTCTTATTAAGTCAGGTGACCTCTTCAGTACCAAAAGTGGTTTTTTTTTTGGAAATGCTAGGAGGTAGAGACATGCACTTTCCTCAAAACATTAGCCAGTCTTTGCCACAGCTATTTTCCATTGTTTGATGCGTACAAGATCCTTTTATAACTGTTGCCTTCTTTCCCCTTCATTCCCCCATCAATTCTCTAACAAATTTCTCAATAGGCATTCAACGAGGTAGAGAAAAACAAATTAGAAGTTAATTTGCAAAAAGGAGAGGGTATATTTCCATTTTCCCATGCTACAAAAATTAGTTACTTGTAATTTGGTATAGTGGTTAAGACATCAGGCTAGAAACCATGAGTTCTGCTCTTCCCTTACATACAAAGGTAGCTGATTGACTCTGGGTCAGTCACTCTCTGTCAGCACTAGAAAGAAGGCAATGTCAAAACATTTCCAAAAATGTTATGAAGAAAACTACAGGGAAAAGTCTAGGCCAAAGCTGTCAAACTCGCGGTCTGCGGTCCAGATGCATCATGCGTGGGCCACGCCCACACCTGATTTAGCGAAGGGAAAAAAAGTCACAATACGTCACACGATGCCGCTGTAGATGCCGCAAGTTTGATAACCCTGGTCTAGGCAGTTACCAGGAGTAATATATCTATTATATGTTTTATACAGTAATGTATTAAATTTATATCACCCACTCCCAGCAGACAATTAATAGCCAGTTCTCCCTCACTCCCTTCTAGGGCAATTTCTGCTTTGTTGTCTTTCCATGTATTTCTTTATTTCACATTTTTAATTTTGGAGATGCCCACAGGAGTGACTCACCCAATTCATGATGCAGGCCCCTTTGGCGAGAGACATGCTAAGGAAGGGAGCAAAGATAGGGCAGACGGTGGGGCAGCGGTTCTCAACCTGGGGGTTGCGACCCCTTTGGGGGTCGAACAACCCTTTCACAGGGGTCGGGAGACTTCACCCGGACGCCGCCATTTGGGTTCTTTTACCCTCTGCGCATGTACAGAACGCTTTGCGCATGCACAGAGGGTAAAAGAACCCAAATGGTGGCGGTGGAGGTCGCGGGGAGGGGTCGCAGTGGGGGCGGGGCGTGGGGGGCGGCATTAGGAAGGTTGAGAACCACTGGGGTAGGGAAATCAATCACTTTCCCATTAACAAGTAGTATGCTCACACTCTGAGTAAAATCAATCAGCCATAATTCATAACAAATGCAATAGCGGGATAGGACTTGCCAACAGGGACAGCACATTTTATGCCAGCAGTGTTTTGTGTCAACTCAAGGATTGGTATAGAATGCTTTAATTGTGTGAAAAAAGCCAGATATTTTGCGACAGCCACTTGGAGAATTACTATTAGTTATTGTGACAGTTACAATAAGATATGATTTATTAATGTTTCCACATGAAATATATAAAGATTAAAGATATCAATTATTATTAGGTTAAAATTATTTCTAAATAATGTCAAAATTCGACAAACTCCTGAAAGAGAAAAAGAAAAAGTGGTATGAAAGCTAAATTATTTTTCTACAGCACAGAAATGGAAAAAAGCTGACTTTAATGTTAAACCATAAGGAGAGAGGATTTCACATCCTCATTGCAGGAACCTACGAGGATAAATTCCCTTCCAATACTAGCTAATCTTACCCAATTTATCTTTGTTTCTAATACAGCAAGTTTAATTATTGCTAACTTTATTAACATTGATTTTTACTCTGTATTCCACAAGCCAAGTGACTTGTGTATGTTGTATAGGATGCAAACAGTTTTGATTTTAGAATCTGGAATTCGTTTGTTCTTTCTTCCCACTAAGCTTGGGACAGCTCCTATTACAACTATTCCTTGTATTCCATAATGCCCAATTTGCATGTCTGGAGATTCTGACTCTATCTAGGAACACTAGTGTAGACTTTGCTCAAAGATAAAGCAACCCTCTTTTTTTTTTAGTTTTAATCATTTGAACTGCAGAAGAGTTCAAACAATAGCTATTATAAACTTTAGTTCAGTGAAATTTGGATTATTTTCTCATGGCCTACCCAGCCGCCCAGAGTCCCCCCGGGAGTTGGGCGGCATACAAATCTATTAAATTAAATTAAATTAAATTAAATTAAATTAAATTAAATTAAATTAAATTTTAAAAAGTTAGCCGTTAGAATGCAAATCCTCAACAGTGTACCAAAAGAATGATCATTACAGGTTGCAGTATGCTGTAATAGTGAAGATACTTAACAGCAACTTTTATCAATATAACACAAACCTTTCTTTATGCTTTTTTTCTTAATAGTGTATGTTTCACACTCAGTAAAAATGAAGCACATCTATTAATCTCTTATAATGAAACAATCTTCAGTTAGCAAAATATTCTAAATTTATCCAGAAATCCACTGTGTTATTTTTAGGAAAGAGTGACAGGAGTGCATAGATCAGTGTTGGTGAACCTATGGCACGCATGCCACAGGTGGCATGCCGAGCCATATCTGAGAGCACGTGAGGCGTTGCCCTATGTCAGCTCCAGTGCGCATGTGCGCGCTGGCCAGCTGATTTTCAGCTTTCTTTTCGGCCGTTTTTGCTCTCCCAAGGGTTCAGGAAAGCCTCCTGAACCCTGGGGATGGCGAAAAACAGCCCAACAGACCAACCGGAATAAACTTGCGGTTGGCCCGTTTTTCGCCGTCCCCAGGCTTCAGGAGGCTTTCCTGAACCTTGGGGAGAGTGAAAAACAGCCCAACGGGCCTACTGAAAGTCCGGAGGCTTCAGTGAGGCCTGTGCGCATGTGCAAGGGGGGCAGCGCGGGGGTGTGTGCGCATGCGTGAAGGTCAGCATGGGGGTTGTGCGCATGCACGGGGGAGGGCATTGCATTATGGGTGTGGGCACGCGCACGCACGCTATCGTGCGCGCACGCACCCTTTTGGCACCCAAGCCAAAAAAGGTTCGCCATCACTGGCATAGATGATCAAAAGTCCCACTGAATTCTGAGGACTTCATTCTCAGATAAGTACAAACAGTACTGCAACATATCTAAGGGGCATTACGGTACTATTCTCAATTCCCACATAATACTTCACTGGGTCTTTTCTTAACAAAACCCTGTTGTTTGGCAGCACTTGGCTGATCTGAAAAATCAAAGCAGGGTGTGAATTGGTTGATACTAAGATGAGATACCACCAGAATACCAGGGCTAGACTGCAGTTTTTTTAAAAAAAATATATCCTGCAAGAAGATACCAGGAAACTATATGGACATGTCCATGAAATCACTAGTAATTGAGTCTGATTCACACAAAATGGTAAGCTACAATGACTCAAATCTTTGGGATGATAGAAAGCAAACTAAAAATGATATAAAGTAAATAATCAGATAAAAGAGAGAAGTCCACATTGTATGAATCAATCAATATCTCTGTATATACAAAATGTTGTATGGGGAGAGGGGAAGCACAGCTAAGAAAAATATGATATACAGCATATACTACTCTGGGATATGCTACCCTGGGATAGGCAAGAGGTAGCTAGATGATACACACAAATATTAAATGTCATTCTCTGGACCTACATGTAGAATTAGCTAGTACCAAAACACTATGTTCTAAAGAGTCAGTGCTGTCCAGTCAACATAATTAAAGTAATGTGGTATAAGTGCAAGCCTTGCTGTAAAGTGGCTTAAAGGATTACATTCTATATATCTATTGCTAACCTCTAAGATGTGAAGCAGAATAATTAAGGGAAAATATTTTATTTGTAGAAAATCTATACATCACCTTAACACAACACAACAGCTTAAGGACATTCACAATAAGCAATCTTGCTTTAAAAAAGCAGTCAGCAGCCTGCTTGAACCTGAAAACAAGAATTTACCTAAAGAGCAACTAAATAATCAGCCTCTATCATGAGAAAACTCCTTAGAGAGGTGATCTTATTTTATGGTACTTCAGTAACAGCTCCAGTTGATCTATAGGTTCAGGTACAAGGAGGTACCTGAACCTTTAAATATTCCGGTTCCTGAAATGTATCTAATTATTGTTTTCCAAAAAGTGTATCCTCTTGCATGTCTGTTTGTTATTTCTACCTCTTGGTCCTTTTTCTCTTTATGACACATACTCTCTCTTTTAGAGACCAAGAGGGAATTCTGGAGACAGGCATAATTCATATTCTGCACTATGTCATAGTATCACTATTGTACGTATGGTTATTTTTATTTTATTTGTAGCCCACCTTTATTATTTTTATATATAACTCAAGGAAGAAAACATATCCATCACGTTCTATTTTCCCCACAACAATTACTCTGTGTGGGTTGGACTTAAAGAGGCCCAAAGTCACCCAGCTGACTTTCATGGCTAAGGCTGGACTTGAACTCCGTCTCCAGCTTTCTAGCCTGATGTCTTAACCACTAGACCAAACTGGCTCTATTTATGACTTATATATCCCAGCATCTTGATTGGCCATGTCGATTGGCCATGAGCTGCTGGGACTAGTAATTTAGCAACATTTAAGACTTATAACTTATCTTCAGTAGCATTTCCACTTTGATCTCACTATTAAGCAGACAAATCCCATGTGCAGATATGTCTTCAAATAACCCAAAGTAAGCTAGGGGCTTTTATCCTCTACCTAAATTACTACTCAATAATATTTCCAGATTTAAATTATCAACATCAAGGATCCACAGCTGCTTTTTGCTTTTGGGGGAGGGATATTTCGGACAGAGTGAAATTTTGCAATACAGAGAGGTAGCAAAATTTCATAAATGACCACGGGATCCGAAAAGTCACACCAATGCAATCATAAGCATGTTTACTCAGAGGTTAATTCTACTCAGACAAGTAAGTTCATTCTTGCTAAGTGGCAGAAAGTCAGCTTTAAGATATTCTAATGCATCCAAAGTCCAGATGCTTTTTTCTGAAAACAAAGCCAAGTAGTCTGAAAGAAAACTAGAACAATTGGAATCATTTTTCATTCTTCAGACTTAGCAGCTACGCAAATGGAAAGACCAACACTGACGGTATTAAGACGTTCCTCTATTTCAAAGCCAAACCTGAGAGAGAATTCCTACCGGGGGAATCCTTCCTCGGGCAATCCGGGGCAGGTGCAGCCTTCCCAACAAGCACCACTTAAGGGGGTGGTTCAGAGGCAGGTAGAGACTAGCCAACTTCATCCCCGCCCAGGAACGCTCCCTGCCAACAGAGGCAGCAAAAGATGGGCCTTCTCTCTCAGAGGCGCCCAGAAAAAAAACGACCCCACGCCGGGAAGAGCGAAGAACGCCATCGCCCCATTCCCGAACCCACAACCTCCGCTTTAGAATCTGAGCCCGGCCTGCGTAGCCGAGAGCGCGGGATGCAGCAGCGTGGCCGCCGCCCCTTCGAGAGAAGCGCCCGGCAACGGCCTTCGCTCACCTGCTGCCGCTCATGGTCCAGCGCGCCAGGGGTTCCGCCGCTGCCCGGGACTCCGATGCCAGCCGTGGAATTGGCAGCAGCGGCGTCCTAATACCGCGGCCCACTCGCCGTAGACAGCAGCGCCATTCAAACTGCGGCGCGTTGCATGCTGGGACTGGGGAGTCCGGACAGGCGGGACTGTCAGCGAGACACCGCCGTTTCTCTCCCCACCTCTTTCTCCGACGTGCTCTCGCACCGCAGCCAGGTCTCGGGGCGCCGAGGCTGTTTCTGGCTCCTGTGGTTAGCGGCGTGCTTTGGCAATATAATGGGTAGTAGAACCTTTACCAACCCCTTTTACTCTGCGCCTGGTCTTCTCCTTCCAGGTGCTTAGAAAGCCGTAGAGAAGGCGCTTGCCTCTTGATTTCCGTGCCGTAGCTCTCTAGTCCACAGGTATATCGCTCTATCGGATTGCACGAACTGGAAGTGAATAGCTGGGCCGGCCAAAGGAGGCTCCTCGGCTCTTTTGGTAATCCTGCGGTCAGACTGGTTCGAAAGCCTTTGTAGGTCGCTGCCAATACGTGTTGCTTCTCTTCACCGTTCCCTTCCGACCTTGCAGGTTCCCAGTGTTCTCACTGAGCTACTTTGCATTTTTTTTCTTTAATAGTAATCACGTTGCAGCACTTACTCAGCGTAGTGAGTGGATGAGTAATCCCCGTACGCTGGCAAATCCTTCCCTTCCCCCACATTCGTCGAGACAGCCAATGCAGAACCCCAAATTTAGGGTGGCAGGAGAGCTCATACTGACTCCAAAATCCAATGGGGTGGGGATGGAGAGAGAGAGAGAAGACACCTGCCAAGGCTGGCCTAACAGGTTCTCCTAAGTCCCTCCCTTTGTCCTGAGACAAAGGGGGAAAAGAGAGAGAGAGAAAGAGAGCTGGGAGATGTGAGAGGAAGCACTTGGGAAAAGAGGAACAACACCTGCAGCAAAGGGAAAGAGGTACCTGAAAGATGTGAGCAAGATGGAGACTGGAAACTGCCACTTACTTTTGGTTTTCAAGAAGAGGAGTGAGCTGAGCAAACCCAAGGAACTGATAGCAACTATGATGAACTTTTAAGGGAGAGAGAAACTACAATTCAGAACCAAGAAAATATCCAGGAATTAGGAAAGAAGACTACCTTGTTCTAGATTGAGAGAGTCAGTTGCTTGGGGCCAGTGGTAAGAGCAGGGATTTCTGGTTGAAGGTGAGAGAAAGCACCAAATTATGACCCAGTAAACTCTAGCGTGTCAACAAGAAATCTCCCTAAGGCTTTGATTGAAGGTTGCAATATATGGGAATCAGGGTTTCAGGGCAGAAATCTCTTATTTTGAAGGTATGTAAAAATTTATGCCACAATCTTAATTGAGGTTATTTTAAAATGTGATATTCTGCTACAGAGTGCTATTTTTTCATCCTTTCAAGAATTGACACAACAGAGCAACTGTCTTTCTCCCAGTGGATTTGAATGACAAAGGATATACAGACTACAATACTGTAGGTTGAATGTGACTGAGAGACCTTCATTGGTGTAGAACTGGTGAAACAAAAAAATGCAGTGAAGAGCAAGGCAGGAACCATGTCTGTTGCTGTAAAGAATAAGCACTCTGCCTGGGATATGACCTTTCTGAACTTTATCATGCATTGCAACCTGTTTCTTCTTAGCATCCCAATGTAGAACAGGCAATTTGCATCAGGAATATTCAAAAGCTGGAGCAAACTTTGATACATGGCTTTCCAAAGTAACAGTTTTGTTATTAGAGTTTCAGATCCTTTGCATTTTCAGCTGTTTGAGTAATGACAGCATAGTGTTGATGTTTCTTCCTCCAGTTTTAAAGCCATACTTATCTTAGTCCAATCCAGCTATCTTCAAGATATATTCTGTATATATATTAAATAAATAAGCGTATATAGCCTTCTCTCCATTCCTTTGCCAAATGGGAGCCAGTGTGTTTCTCCATGTTATATCTGTACTGTGACTTCTTGATCTTTATATGTTTTGCATAAGGATAATAAACTCTTTTGGGATTCCCATTTTTCACATCTTCATATGGCAGATACAATTGGATGCCTTTATTTAATCAATGGAGCAAATATTGACTTTTTTGTAGTATTTAGCTTTCTCAATTATCTGGTACACAACAATAATGTCTTATGTTATTTGATTTTTTTCCTAAAGATTATTTGATTTTGGTTCTTGTTTTTCTTAAAAAGGAAACTCAGGTATGCACACCTGCACTGCGAGGCTTCACCCTATATTATTAGCAATCCTCAAATATAAAAAAATTATTCCACCATCAAAATGAAACATTCAGCTCATTTCTATAGAATGTGTCAAAGAAAAGCCACTTATCTGATTTGCATGGGAAAAGATATTTGTATACTACTTACATTTATTTGTATTGATTACAGGTAGGCCTCAACTTATGACTATAATTGAGACGAATTAATGTTGTAAGTCAGGTTGCAAAGCGAGTCATCAGATAATTGAACCAAGTTTATAACCATTTTTTACTGTGCCCATTAAACAAATCCAGCTTTCCCAATTGAAGTTTTCTGTTGAAATTGGAAAGGTCCTGAATAGGGATCATATGTCTGCAGGACACTGCAATTGGTCATAAAAGTGAGATGGTTGCCAAGCATCTGAATTGCAATCATATAGTGTGATAGTGTTAAGTGCAAGAGCAAGTTGTAAATAACTTTTTCCAGGGCTATTTTATTTTGAATTATTGTTAAATGAATGGTCATAAGTCAAGAACTAGCTGTAATTGCCCTAAAGAATGGGGGGGGGGGGTTTAAAAACAGCTTAGTGTTTTTTTGTTACCATACTTCAAAATTTGGCCATAAAATTAAAAATTAAATTGGAAGTGTGGATGCTTTTATTTAGCAAATAATCTACATGACACATCATTTTGTTCTCAGGGTAGCAAAGTAGAACTGATCTGTTTAGTAAGGAATGTTTGCATAATGAAACTTTTTTCCCAACAGGCTGCGATAATAGACTTGTTAAAAGTGTTGTAAAAACTAAACAATGCTTTGCTTCACAAATACTTCCCTAAAATATCCAATTAGAAGTAGTCCTTGACTTATGACCACAATTGAGCCCAAAATGTCTGTTGCTAAGTGAGACATTTCTTAAGTGAGTTTGCCCCATTTTATGATTTTCTTGCCACAGTTGTTAAGTGGATCGTTGTGGTTGTTAAGTTAGTAACACGGTTGTTAAGTGAATCTGTCCTCCCCATTGATTTTGTTTGTCAGAAGGTTGCAAAACCATCATAAAGATGAGTCAATTGCCAAGCGTCCAAATTTTGATCATGTGACCATGGGGATGCTGTAACATAAGTGTGAAAAATGGTCATAAGTCACTTTTTTCAGTGCTGTTGTAACTTCGAGTCACTAAACAAACTGTTGTAACTTGAGGACTACGTATATTTCATTTTTTGTCTTTGATATAGTACATTTTTATCACTGTTAGATTCTACCTGTTTTACTACAGGTTGATCTCTGCATCTGTTTTACTAATAAGTTCTGATGAATTCCCGTTTATTTTCTAATTTTGTTTGCTTCTGTTTCACTGTGGACAAGTCCATTGATTGCAAAGAGCAATTTAAAAATTGTTTTCAGGTGTTGCATTTTATGTGTCACCTACAATCATTTGGTTTGTTTGTTGATCTCTACTCGTAATTCATCACATTTCCTCAAATTGATTTGGATTTTTTCTAACTTTTATAATGTGGATGTTTACACTGCTATACAAATAACTCCATGTTATACAAATAACTCCATGTTATAGCTTAGCTTTATCAAGTTTTTACATATCTAATGAGTATCCCTCATTAGAGAAATCGTAAAAGGGGAACCAAAACATTTACCAAAAACGTATATTTTTATAATAAGCTGAAACATTAACACTATTGTGACCTTCCCTTTTAGAATAAGATACCAAATGTAAGATTAAATTATCACATTAATTGCTTGATACTTTCAAAATAAGTTATATTTTCATCATCTCTCAGATTTCATTTGCTTTGCTTTTTCTCACAAACATCAAGCCTGTTTTCATTTTCCACTTCCACTTTATTTTCCCTTTGCTAATTTCCTTCCATTAATTATCAGTCCAAAGTACTACTAGACCAACTGGTTTTCCTAGTTTTCCAGCATGACTTCCTTGCTTACCGCTTTGGAGATAAAAATCCAGTAAATGAAATGCCATGGCTGTTACGCAATGGAGCTTCTGCTGAGATCAGGCTGTGCTCTGAAATCTAACATAAATTAGTTATCTAAGGAGATGATATCAACAGCCTCGCTTATCTGATAATCTGTAGTTTGCCAGTAGGAGACAAAGAAGCTCTGGAGACTAATAGGATCGAATCATTCAACTCTAAATTGCTAACTGAATTTGAGCCAAGTCTGAGACAGAATGTGAACCATCTGTTTTGTATATCTTCATGAAACAAATCATCGTCTTACTCCACTTTCATATAGATAGGTGTTCTGCTAAAAGTTGAACAATCCCAGAGTATTAATGGTTTTTACTTATGGATATTGTTCCATATAATATCTGATTACGTGTTCTTCACATTAGGACATTTTGCTAACATTCTCTCTAACATAATGCTTCAGGGGATCTATTGCTGTCAAAAGCCTATTGCTGATATAAAGGAACTTCATATCTGGATAAGGAAAGACTTTGAGAAGAAATTATGTGGTCCAGAGGTTGAAGCAAGTGTGCAAATAAAACTCTGAATAACCCTTTGTGTTTGTGAGAGGTGACCGAGAAACACTTAGATAGGATTTCAAGTTACCGTACTATTATTATAACCTACTGTAGTAAAGATGGAAAAAGTGGAAAGAAAGAGAAGAGGACAACCAGCAGCCAGGTAGACAGAGTCAGTTAAAGTGATGGGTGAACCTTGGAAGATATGAAGGGCCAGGATGGGGGAAGATCATTCTGGAGAAAATATGTGTGATTGCCAAGATTCAACACTGAGTGGATAGCAGATAATCAATTGGTAGTAAAGGAGTGTTCCTGGAATCCGTGTGGTGTTTATCTTTTGTTCTGGCCCTCCTCGAAGGGTTGACAACTTGTGAAAATAGTTCTATCCCTAAACATTGGCCCTAGGGAATAACTGATGGGAGGGATAGAAAGATATGGCATTCAGGAAAATGTGCATACATACAATAAAACAAAAATAGCTTTCCAATTGATTCCTCTTATTTTTGAAGTATTATTACTTTTCTAAGTGGCATTTGAGAAATAATCCCTTCTCCCTGGCGTCAAGAAATACAAATTATTATTAGATGTTATTGCTTTATCTTAGGATATTAGCTCTTCAACATGTCTGTGAAGATTCTCAGTCATCCAGGTCATGGTTATCCCAAAGGTGCTTTTTCAAGAGGCAACTGGACTTTATTTTTCCTTGAAGATGTTCACTTCTCATCCAAGAAGTTTCTTCAGTTCTTCAAGGAAAAACAAAGAAAGTCCAGTTGCCTCTTGACAAAGCACCTTTGGGGCTAGTTCTGTAACAGATAATTTGATTTCCATCTTGTAGGGAAATTTTCATTTTCAAATTATTAAACCCCCCTTTCCCCTTAGTTACACACTCAATTTTTCACATGTTTTATAGTAAGAAAAATATTGAAGGATAGGGCAGGAAAATATAGGAGAGTCGTAAACCAAAGACAACAAGTAAAATTATCATCTAGAAGTCTCTCCTTTAGGAAACATTATCTTGGCTTCTTCCCAACTCCTGCTTGCAGCTGTTTGTTGAGCTCAGAGTACTAATGAATGGAACAGGTTTAATTTTGCTAGGTGTGGCTTGGATAATATTTCCTCATTTTCATTCACCCAGACTTGTAGTTAAGAAATGTATCATAGACATAATAGGAACAATGTGATTTGAAGATGCAAGGAAAAGGGGTAAATAATTTGAGGATGCAAGGAAATAGAATCAAATAATTAGCTAGTGATTTGTTTATTTAGATAAGAAACAGCAGAATAAAAGGATTTAATTTTTATGTTCAGAAATGCAAACAATGTTTTGTAAAAGAAAAATCCATGCTTCCCCGATAGATCATAGTTAAGAAAAGCCCTGATAGGGCCATGTTGTCATGTTTGTCATTTTATGTTTTGCTAGTAATGGCAGACTGATACAAGAAGTATTTGTTAGATTTATATACTACATTTCCTTCAGGAACTCAAAGTGGCATAGCCTCTTTTAGTTCCCAACACCACCACGGTGAAATAGATTGAGCTGAGTGAGTGACAGTCTCCCAGTGAATTTCTATGAGTGGAGGTAGACATTTTAAAAGATATTTTATTAGAATAGTGAAATAGGGGAAATTAATTTATGTTAGATAGTGGCAATAGAATGAATTAAAGGAAAAATAAAAATAAAAACCTTAAGAGAAAACTATACTGACATATTCTTCCATTCTGTTTCCTCAATATTTATTTCTATATATTTATAATATATTTTATGTTGAATATTGAATATTATTGGTACTATCTATTTAAGGACCTTTCATCTTATGATTTTTATATTATTCTCATAACTTTTTTCTACCAACCATGTTCCAGATTTGTCCTGATGTTTAATAGTAATAATAGACACTGGATATATATTGTCAATTATAACATTGCTGCATATTTTTCAATTTTGATCTTCCAATCTGGTATCAGTAAGGACCTTTTTTTCCCAATGTTTTGCCAAATATGTTCTTGCTGCTGTCAACATCTATCTTGGTAAATTGTGATGTTTCTCATTTAGGTTTTCTAGGGTTATACCTAATAAAAATATGTTCAGATTTTATTTTCAAAGTTTTCTGAATATTTTTATATATTTCTTTCAAGTATTTTGGATATTATTTTTACATAACCACCATCTATGATATCTATGGAGATTCTCAGTCATCCAGGACCAGGTCATGGTTGTCCCAAAGGTGCTTTTTTTCAAGAGGCAACTGGACTTTCTGGTTTTTCTTTGAAGACGTTTCACTTCTCATCCAAGAAGCTTCTTCAGCTCTAACTGGATGGTGGGGAGTGGAAGGATTCTTCCATTCCCCACCATCCATTCCTTCCATTCCCCACCATCCACTCAGAGCTAAAGAAGCTTCTTGGATGAGAAGCAAAACGTATTCAAAGAAAAACCAGAAAGTCCAGTTGCCTCTTGAAAATAAACACCTTTGGGACACCACCTTTGATAAATTGTTGTTCTTTAGCATTTCTTGTTCTATTATTTGTCTATCTTGGTAAACTGAAGATAGATTTGAACTTGGGTTTCTCCAGTCCTACATCTTTATGATTACACAAACATATGTATATACTCTGCAAAAGAAAACCCTGAATGGCTCATTGATTGTTATTCTTAATCCAACAGCACTGTAAACAAGTCTAAATCTTCACTGTAACATTGCAAAAATTAAAGTTTGCTACATTTACATAATCACTAAAGCTTAATCTTCTATTTACAAACCGCACTGGACTGAGTCCCTACAACATGACAAAAATATTTTGCACAAAGAAATGTAATACGTTGTGGCTTAGTGCACACACACACAGGAATAGAGTGTATACTATCAGAGTATTACTATCTTTTTTCCAACCTTCTGTAGTTAAAACTAATCCCCCCCTACTCCCTTCACACACCCTGTATAAGAGTTCCTTTTGATCACAGAATCCCAACAACAAAAACCCGGTTTAAAAGTGTTTTGGGGCAAAAGTGCATCCAGTCCTTCAAAGCTAATCTTCTCAAGAATCTCATAGCCAGCTGATTCAATCCAATTTGCCTTTGAACTACAAAGTCTTTAGAAGTATCATTACTGGCTATAGAATGAATACTCTGTGCAGATGCCAGCAATATAATTGGCTGAGTAACAGAGCTTTCTGGCAGGATTAAGTCTTAAGTCAGGCTTCCAGCAGGATTTATCTCTGCCAAGCCAAAAGAGCAACGAAATGACAAAAACTGCATGCCTGATACCTAGTCTCCTGGCTGTGTGTATCTCGGACCTTATAAAAATGAAACAAGATAAATTGGAAGGTGCCAGTTTGAATTTAAGAATTTCCATTCAACCCATTTTCTTCTACCGTGTTAAGCAGATGTCGCCTCTATAGAAGATCTATTGCTGTGACACGCAACATAGATGAAAACAGCTGAATGTCTGAAATCATTTTGTAAATGCACTTCAGTTGCAAAATTCAGTCCAAAGATAATGATTTATAAATATCTGTTCATCCTGTTCAGAGCTACAACTGTATTTTTAGCCTATATATTCCTTAGAGGCTAAAACCTTCGTAGCATAAAACAGAATCGGACTTCATTTTACCAGAAGAAAAGAGACCTGTATTTCTTTACAGTACTCCACTGTTCAAATATTCTTGATAGAAACAAGTACAGTAAAGCTAGTCTTTCAAGTAATATGGTCACGTGATGTTGTATAGCCAGAACATGCAAAGCTTTGTGCTTGTTTTCAAATACTGTATGCAGTGAATAAGATATGATACACAATACATCTAAGAGAGATATTTATATTTGATTTGTAACAGGGCAAGCATCTCTTTATCTTACGCTCTGTCACAAGTGCGGTTTTGAAATGTTTTTCTAAGGCTTGAGAAATAGTGAACATGCATTCATTTTCACTAGTATTCATGAAGTACTAAAAAGCAACAACAATTGGCTCTATCACTCACCCTCTGAAGGAGGTAGTAACACTCCCAGCCATTCTCAATTGAATCCCCACAACAATTCCCACCTTCACAAGTTGGTATCCTGTTTACATCTGTGCTTCTTGGGCTGAGCTGTCTGTGCTATGAATATTCTTCCAATTCATCACAAGATGACACCATAATAAGAGGCTCCTGATCATGCAATTAGGAGAAGAGGCATATGCCCAGATCATGTGTTCCTAGAGGCATTGCACATATACATGTCCTGTGGCACATTTCTCGTGACTTGTGCATTCTTTTTTAATAGACAGTGAACTGCTCCCATAGTAGAAAGGTGAGCAAGTAGCAATAGGATATTGGAGAAGAGACCTCTCTATTTCCTCAGCAGGGCTGTCAAACTTGCGGCCCGAGAGCCGGATGTGTCATGTGTTGGCCACGCCCACACCTGGTTTAGCGAAGGGGAAAAACTCATATCTCACGTGACCTCACCGTGACGACACGAGTTTGATACCCCTGTTCTACAGGCTGCTCTGTGCTGTGTAAGAGACTGTCAATGTGGTATTGTATAGGAATTTAGCTGTGACCTTGAGAAGAAGGTGGTAGAATGAATTACTCAGCCCGTGGGAAAATAGAAAGTGTCAGAAAAAGACTCAGCCCCATCTGTATCTTACGGCCTTTAAAAAGCAGCAGTAAACTTCATAATTCTGTTAATAAACTCTAAAGAGCAGTTTTCAAACTTGGCAACTTTAAGATGCACAGACTTCAACTCCCAGAATTCCCCAGCTAGCGTGCCAAGTTTAAAGAACACTGTCCTACAGCAATATAACAGTACAAGTGGTCCTTGACTTACAATAGTTCATTTAGTGAACATTCAAAGTTACAACAGCACTGAAAAAAGTGACATGACAGTTTTTCAGACTTAAGACCACTGCAGCATCCCCATGGTCACATGATCAAAATTCAGACGCTTGGCAACTGATTCATATTTATGACAATTGCAGTGTCCTGAGGTCATGTGATCAGCTTTTATGACCTTCAGACAAGCAAAACCAATGGGGAAGCCAGATTCACTTAACAACCATGTCAACTAATTTCACAAATTGTCACGATGTGAATATTGTCAGTTGTGAGTCTATGCAGGGTGATGCACCCCAGGGGCGGGTTGCTCGCTTACCTTGCTGCTGGAGCCATGCACGTGCATATCCACGCTTCAGGGGTGCTCGCTATGCACGCGCCCCCTCACGTGATTTTGCTTCTGCGCATGCATGGAAGCAAAATTGCGCCGAAATCTCACGAGGGGACGCACACGTGCGCCGGATTTTGGCACTATTTTGCTTCCGCGCATGCACGGAGGCAAAATCTCACCGAAATCTTACACGCGCGTGTCCCCTCATGAGATTTCGGTGCGATTTTGCTTCCGCGCATGCGCAGAAGCAAAATCGCCCGAAAATCACAGAAAAAAAATGGCGACGTGCCGGTTGGACCGGCAGAGAGGGCTCCGGAGTGGTTGCGAAATCTGCCGCTCCCTACCGGAGCTGCGTACCGGGGAGCTCTGGTAGGAACCCACCTCTGATGCACCCCTATCCTAAATATTATGGTACTTCCCAATACAAGCAGAACACGTGATATGATGTTCTACGCATGTCTACATTCCTATCCACCATTAATCACTTCTGATGTGCCTTCCGAACTGGAAGGTCTTGTTACGTAGCAAAGATGTAGTGTATTAAGGATTTATTGTTTTATATTGTTTTGTACCGAAATAAATATTTTCTATTAGACATTTTAATCTCGGTTTTATTTCTAAGTATTTGAATTCCAAGTAAAAGATCCAAAATCGCCTCTACGGGGGAATTCTTCCCTTAACACAAATGTTACTAACTAAACAAATGCAGCAACTCACTTAACAAATGTGGCAAGAAAGGTCACAAAATGAGTCAAAACTCACTTAACAAATGTCTCACTTAGCAACAAAAATTGTTCAGTTGGGATTGTAAATTTAGGATTACCTGTATTCCTTGAGTTCTGTTGTGCTTGCTTCTTGATCTGGCCTACCTCAAAAGACTGGCAAACATTAAGGTTCAAATTCTAAAATTGATGACTATTTTGCAGTGGCATGAAGCCACATGATTCACCTCAAGTAGCAAAATGTCTTGTGACAATTACACTTTGCCAATTATCATGTGACAATCATATTCTCTCAAGCTTTGTTTTGGAAGTCAAGCTAGGATGGGTGATTCCTATTTTGATTGGGCACCTCCAGGGACACCAGGGTTGTAAGGCTAGACTGAAAAGTCCCCCCAAAAATCCCACAAGAAGAGCAATGACAAACAATATACTACAACAGTATATTACTATAGCTTGGATTAATATTTTGGCAGCACTTCTTTCATTAAAACAAACCTGTTTATATTTTTAGTGATGGAGGTCCTTCATTGCTTGGCATTATTAATATAGGAGCAACTTTATAACTAACCACCGTTAAGGAAAGGAGGACTGGGGGCAATTCCACCCACAGAGGGAAATATGGAAAACATGCCTACAGATGTGATGCAAAAATCCAGACACAGAATTTAGGTGGGTGGTGTTCCTGACCCATTCTCTGGCTTTGCATTAAAAACATTCTTCTCTATGGATGCCAGTGGTAAAACCACCTGCCACCATCATATCTCCTTTGAAATGGGCGGATGGACCCAGATCTGGATAACAGACAGTTACTACTAGGAGAGAAGCCAATAAGAAGATGGAGTCATGTCTCATTTTGAATGTGTTTTTCACATTACAATGAAAGAGAACTTTATAGCAAAATCAGAAAAAAAGCCACCCTTCCTCCCAACTCTTGTAACACTTAAGCTGAAATAGAAAATAATACCACGCCAAAACAATAGCAATTTTTGGCCATAATGGTGGCACAGTGGTTAGAATGCAGTACCGCAGACTACTTCTGCTGACTGCCACCTGCCTGCAATTTGGCAGTTCAAATCTCACCAGGCTCAAGGCTGATTCAGCCCTCCTTCCTTCCAGGGTGGGTAAAATGAGGACCCAGATTTTTGGGGGGCCATGTGCTGACTCTGTAAACTGCTTAAAGAGGGCTGTAAAGCACTGTGAAGCGGTACATAAGTCTAAGTGCTATTGCTATCCTAACAGGACTTTAAAAACCAATTGAAATCAAGCTGCTTTGATTGGCTATTTAAAAACAAGTAGGTTTAAAAAAAGCTTTAAATGGCAAAATTTATCTTCATAAATAGATTATTGATGTATTGATCTAGTTAGTATAGAGATGTATAGAAGCTACGTTTATTTCTTACTGTGGAGAAGACTTAATGTCAAATATGACTAGCTTTTTGAAGTCCTGAAGTTCAGAGTGGAGTCTGAAAATCAGTGTCAAAACATCCCTCATTAGTTGACAAATATGCACAATCTATCTGCAAATAACCAGGTGTTTCAGTAAGTATATTTGATGAACAATTAAGAATAGGTAGTTGGGGGACTTTTAAACATTTTCAAAAGTGTTGCAATCTTCCCCAATGAGAGTAAGGATTCAGAATAAATTATTTCTCTCTCCTACTGAACATTTTAAAAGGAGAAAAAAAAGTAAGAAAAGCACAAGTAGACAAATATAAAGGTGAGTAAAATTTTAAAATTTGAGTAAACCTTTTCAGTGTAATGCAAGCTCAGTTCTATCTGTCTGAATACTAGTCAAATTAACATGCAGATCCTAGTGATACTAAACACAATATTAATTTTAAACTCTCATCCTATCAATTAAAAAATCTGTTCTTCTTTAACAAGTCATCCAATGTTAAGTATTTAAACATGTTAAGAAAACCACATTTGGGGTGCGATACAATCCCTGAGTAAAATATCCTGAGTGGGTGTTTATTTGGGAGTCATGCCCGAAACAGGTACCTAATGAAAAGACATTTGAGCATGAAATGTTTTTTTAGGAGAACAGGGGGTAAGTTGCCAGCAGCTGAGTAAGAGGGTTAAAAAAAATTGTCAATGTTACCTGCTCAATCATAGTAATTTTACATCTGCTCCAATCTCCTGACTCTCTGTCTCAGTGTTTCCCAATCTTAGCAACTTTAAAATGTCTGGACTTCAACTCCCAGAATTCCACATGTGGCCTGGGGAATTCTGGGAACTGAAGTCCATATCTAAAAGTGGCTGAGGTTGAGAAACACTGATCTCTTTGGTTGCTTAGCCTTAGACTCTTAAAAATTACTAAGTGCTGGCTCTAGGATATAGATCTCAGTCTTATCCTGTTTGTTGCAGTTAAATTATTCAATGAAGACCCTACTCCGTTACTTTCCTTAACTAAAGTGACCAGATTTTTTTTTCTTCAAGCGGGACACCATTGATGGGGGTGGGTTTCTCCATTTGAGTTTTGCCCTCTGCGCATGCGCAGAACGCTGCGCATGCGCAGAGGGCAAAACAGCAAATGTCGGCGTCCAGGTGAGGTGGGGAGGGAGGGGGGGAGGCGGGAGGCGGGAGGGCGCTTGGATGCCTGCAGCTCGCGACAGGTAAGCTGCCTCCTTTCCCCGTCTCCCGCCTCCCGTTCGTTGCTTGCCAGCCCAGCCGAAGGGAAGGCGGGAGGCGAGGAAAGGCCTCCCAAAAGGAGGGGAGGCTTCGGGAGCCCGCCTCCCTTTCAGGCCGAAAGGGAGGCGGGCTCCCGAAGCCTCCCCTCCTTTTGGGAGGCCTTTCCTCGCCTCCCGCCTTCCCTTCGGCTGGGCTGGCAAGCAACGAACGGGAGGCGGGAGACGGGGAAAGGAGCAGCCGGCAGCTTACCTGCTCCAAGCATCCAAGCGCCGCGGTCTCCCGGTCGCCTGCCCGGCCCCAGGGCAACGGCGGCAGCGAGGCGACGGGGGGAAGAAAGGGGAGGGGGACGAGGAAGGGCTGTTTGCGCCGCTCGTGACGTAAATTCAAAGCGGCGACGGCTCCTCGTCCCTCACCCCTCCCAACAGCAGCGGCGCCTCCGAGGGCGGGGCTAGGGATGGGGCGGGGGAAGGAGAGGAGGAGCAGCCTCCCTTCCCCCTCTCCCCAGCTTCCAGCCGCCGCCGGAGGAGTCAACAACGCGGGATGCCCGCCCGCCGCCAACGCTGCCCACAGCCGGCCCGAGCTGAGAGGCCTGCTGCCTTTCAGGCCGATTTTTTGAAAGAATGCCCTAGTCAGGCATTCTTTCAAGAAATCGGGACTTTTTAAGAGGGCGGGCGGGACGCGGGACAAATGGTGAAAAAGCGGGTGTGTCCCGCCAAAATCGGGATGTCTGGTCACCTTATCCTTAACACAAAAATCCTTCAATTCTTGATTACCTTCATGTTGGGTGGGTGATCTAGAACCATGTACTCCCAAAATGCTTAAGCCTAATCACCTTGGGCAAGGAAGAGTTTCTCCTCTGATCTGTCCAGAATCTAAGGAAGATAAGCATTTCCCCTTCAGGAACAGGTGATGTTACTATAATTACCTACCTGTACTCTTTTTCCTGGAAAAATAGCCATACCTAATCACCTCAGAACTCAGGAAAAGGGAATATGAGACAAACGGGATGAGGTGTCTTCAGATGTGTAGATTCTTCTTCCCATGCTACAACCTAATTTTGATTTATTTGCTTTGTAGTGCTGCAGTTAGTTTAACGCCCCAATGTTTTTAGCTCATAAGCAGGGGTGGGATTCAGGCGGTTCGGACTGGTTCCAGCGAACTGGTTGTTATGATTTTGCACAGTCTGGAGAACTGGTAAAATTGACCATTGGCTAGCCCTGCCCCGCCCCACCCTGCCCTATATATTATCTTCTCTTCGCCACACGGTCCAGCTAATCTCCGTGCCTCCCTCTGTGCCTCACACGCTCTGCTCACCAAAGGTAAGCATGCTGCCCACTTGGCCTTTACCTCGGGTTGGGGCCCAGAGACATGACATTCCCCAGCTCTGGCCTTGCCCTGGAGCCACTGCTCACTTACTGCCCGCCTCAGCTGGGTCAGGGAATGCGCCATTCTCCGGCTCCGGCCTTGCCCTGGAGCTGCTGCCCGCTCGCTGTCCACCTCGGCCGGGTCGGGGAATGTGCCATTCTCCAGCTCCGGCCTTGCCCTGGGCCTCCGCCCGCATGCTGCCACCCCCCTCTGGCCTCAAGCTACGTCCAGGTTCTTACGTAAAGTGCTGCAGCAGAGATCTTGCAGTTGTCCCTTGCTGAGGCTCGCTCGCTCGCTCACGGAGACGTTCCATGTGGTCTTTGGGTCAGCAGCTGCTTCTCTCTGCTGCTGGTCTTGCTGGGAGAGAGAGCATCTCTTGTGCAATTTAGCAGCTGTGAGCTTCCGCTTTCCTCTAAGTCACATTCACACTTTCCGGATGGGACTTAGAGGAAAGCAGTGGCTCACAACTGCTAAATTGCACAAGAGATGCTCTTTCTCCCAGCAAGACTAGCGGAGAGAAGCAGCCGCTGCCCGGGAGAGCAGAGATGGAGCGGAGCATGTCCTGAAAGGCTGTTTGGTTGACCCTCGCTGCGCATGCGTGGAAGCCGGGTGTGTGCATATGCACAGAAGCCATGCGCGCATGCATGCGCGTGCAGTCACATTTTCGGTGAACTGGTTGTTAAGTGGGTTGAATCCCACCACTGCTCATAAGCCTATCTGTAGTTAGCACTGTTAATGTGTTAGAATTCCAACAGTTTTGATTAAGAGTTATAAATATGGGGTGGCAATTCCCCCCCCCCCCCCGCTCTCTTGCAAAACATGGAGAGTAAAGCAGTTTGAAGCTGATTCTTTCTTGTACTTAAAACTGCTATATGTTTAAATACACATGCAATGTAATGCATTTGCTTAGTTTGCTGTTCTGCTGTTTTCCACAAGATGGCTTCATTTACTATAAAATCCTTACAAATAGCAGCCATCTGTTCTTGATTTCTTTTTTTCCCTTTTCATTTATTTTTACTCCACTCTTGTATTTATATATTGTCTATTCAAGACAGAAACTCAATTTCTCAGGGATTAAAATTGAATTGTATCTTAAATGTATCTAAAAACACTAACAGGATGACATTGAATTAATATTTCTTTAAAATGCTTATAAGATGTCATCAAAGACTTCTGTTTTATTACTGAGTATATTTACTTTCAAAGCATATATTTATTATTTATTCTATTTTTTATAAATGACATTTGGTGATGATTTCCAAATGTATGCATTTATATTATCTTTGTGCTAGCAAATGAAGTATATCAGCAATATTTCTATATCACAAATAAAATGAATGGTTCAAAGGTTCAGTAACAGAACATTGCTTTATTTATAAATAAAACAAATCTGAACAACCATAGAAAAAAACTGAAGCAAAAAACAGAGGCCAACTTTTTTCTTAGGCAATTTAACATAATTGATTGGCTTAAAAAACAACAATGATATAAAAAAACTCAGAAAAATCAACTTTTCAAAACAGATGGCTTTGTTTAGATAAGTTGGTGAGTGCAAGCCAAAATTTCAAATCAAATTTGGTCTCATGTAAAAGATTAAAAAACAAACAATTTTTCACACGAGAAAAATCTGTGGTTAATTTAAAAAAGAAAGCTAATCCAATGAAATTGTTATTCTGGTCATAGACCAACATAGAAAAAATTATGTTTCGTTCTTACCTGATCTATGATATAATGCCATTATCAACTCTGAAGCTGACCTGACCGGCGCCATTTTGGAGCTTCAGTGTTGCCACACTGGAGCTGAGGGATAGGGAAGAGGGAATAGAAATAGCTGGGGTTTGTAGCCAAAACAAAATACTTTCTCTTGGGAACCAAAGTCATTCTCACACCTGGTCAGAGAGAGACGGAAAGTGATGTTACCATGCAACTGGATTGTGCCCTGATTGGACCATGTGATTGATTGATTGGGGAAGGGGAAAAACTTTTAATTTGGTGAAAACCATGGGAACCTTCACAGTCAGTTTTCATCAGAACTGTGCCAATATGATATTTCCAATAAAACTATTCTTTGAGGAATCTACTGGCCTCGGAGTTTTTTTTTGCTTTGGGATTATTACTTGGAACCTTGACAGCCATTATATATAATGCCGTATAATGCTAAAGTATGGTATACTCTAATTGTGCTTTGTTAAACAAGTGATTCAGTAATAGATGGATTCATGTTTTTCAAAAGACCAACATCAAACAAACCAACTACAATGTGAAAGTAGACATATTTCCTAGAATGAATACTTCTTCCTTTAAAATTCAGGCATCGTAATCAAGTTTGGCTAGCCCAGCTAGAATCCAACCAATATTTTCACATCATAATAAAATGCTTCATTACTAGGGTTGATTCCTGCCAAGTTATCAACTGAAATTTCCAGTCTTCAGAATCCAGGGCTGATCTTCTCTACACATCATTATGCTTTCCTTCAAATAAAAGCATCTCTTAAAAGCATTTGAGCTCAAAATAATGTTGGTCTTATTTACATGACATGGTTCAGTATAGAAAGGAACAGTGAGAAGGCAACATTGATGCCATATTAAAACCAAAGGCTTCCTCTGGCTTTATTTCAGTAACCATGCATTAAGTTGCAATATATGCAGTCTATATGGGTACATATTTCTACAAAAACATTTGCAAAGGCTGAAATTGTCTTCAGATTCCAGGATCCAATAAACAAAGAGGTATCTATGTATAGGTTTCCTATTTCGGACATCCATACATCATACAGTGATTAATGATTAAAGCTATTGAGGCTGAGAAGTTGGGAACGAAACCAGGGTTTTGATCTCCCTGGATCTCTTTTTTCATGAATAACATTGGAAGAAAACTTTGGCAACACAATCATACGGCCTTTAACATAGTTATTGTTTCTATTTTTAAAAGAAAAGCTACTGACAATGCTGTCTAAAACAATTTTATAGGCAGTCTGGTACCCCCATCACTTTTTTAGTATAAGGTAACAGTAAATATACTATATTTCTAATGCAATTCAATATAAACCAGGGGTGAAATGCTACCGGTTTGGGAGAACCATTAGTGGACATGTGACCTGGTTCGCCGAATTGGTAGCGATAGCTGGCTGGCCACACCCCCGAACCGGTCCCCTGGTTGCTGCTCGCTTGCCCTGCCCCACCCAGTCTCTGCTCTGCAGCTTGCCTGCCTGAAGTGCTGCGCCCCTGATCTGCCTGCCAGGTAAGCCTGCAAAGTCCTGGCCTACCTAGATGCCCCTGCCCCCCCATCCCAGCCTGCCTTCCCTACTACATTCCCCACGACCCGCAGCCCTGACATGCTTGCCTGCCTTCCATGCGGCCTTCCTGGTGTCCCTGTGGCCAGCTTGCAAAGGCAGGCAAGCGGAAGGCCGCGTGGAAGGCAGGCAAGCATGTCGGGTACCAAATACGCTGGGCGGAAGATCTAGAAAGTAAGGCCGATGCTGGTGGTGGGGGGGAGGGAGGAAAAGTCTTCCTGTGCTCGTCTGAGGAGCCGCTTCAGAGGGACATGGTGAGGCTCGCTCACCTTTTGGGCCTGGCACGATCGGCTTCCGCAGGGCCTTTGGCTGACTGCTGCCCCCTTGCCTTCCCCTCTGCCTCGGGTCCCGCTCCCCGCATTCAGCCCATGACAGGGGATGTGCCGCTGCCGGGCCACCTGCCCTCCCAGAGCACTTTCTTCCTTCTCCCGCCACCGAGAGAAAGAAAGAGAAAGAAAGAAAGAGGAAGGAAAGGGAGAGAGAGAGAGAGAGAGAGAGAGAGAGAGAGAGAGAGAGAGAGAGAGAGAGAGAGAGAGAGAGAGAGAGAGACAAAAAAGAGAAAGAAAGAGATAGAAAGAAAGAAAGAAGTAAAGAAGGGAGAGAGAGAGACAAGAAAGAAAGAAAGAAAGAAAAAGAAAGAAAGAGAAAGAAAGAAAGAAAGAAAAGAAAGAAAGAGAACTTATGATCACAATTGAGCCCAAAATTTTGGTTGCTAAACAAGAGCATTGTTAAGTGAGTTTCACCACATTTTACAAGTTGGCTGTGCCCAGCTGGTCACAAGACCACCAAGCCATGCCCACCAAGCCACGCCCACAGAACCAGTAGGGAAAATTTTTAGATTTCACCACTGATATAAATCCTAATATAGTATCCAGCTGGTTACTATACAGTAGGGATCTTAGTAAATCTGGGGGCAAGCGGGCAAGAAAAGTAAGGAAGATAACTTGGTGCTAGGATTTGATGCATATAACTGGAAGAAGTCAGAAAGACAGGAAGGTGGATCCTCGGAGGTAGTAAGCTTAATAGATGTAGACATTAAGGGGAACGATAAGAAACATACTGTGTTGTTAGCTTGCAGTTAGTATTGGGGACCTCTAGAACAGAGGGAATTTGTCTATTCTGAGAGGGGGGGAATTTGAAAAGAGCCAGGAAAGATATGAAAAGCTATGGAGCAAAACACACGCATGCCCAGTGAAGAAAGAAGAGCACCAGAAGTTTATCTTAGAAATCAAGAGCTAAGAAAAAATAGGAAGAGAAAAAAAGAAGAGGAAAGACTTGAAAGAGACAGCCTAAGAAAATAAATGAAAGCTTTGTTTCTTATTCCCTTTAAGTGAGTAAAACTACTTATGAATAAAAAGAAGAAAAAAGAAAGTATTAAGCATTCCTTCCTATACCACTTTGCCAAGTTGGAAATCCATTAATAAGGAGGAGGAACAAGCACAAATAATTCAGAATTATTGGGTTAGCAGATTGGCCAATAAAGAGCGGGAGGGAGGATGAATATTTTGTTGGTGTGGAATTCAACCTCTGGTTCTGGTGAGAGAAGATAGGGGCTTGAGAGGCCAAGACAAAAGAGAAGTGAATCCAGTTCACAAAGAGGAACTTGACAGGAAGAATCCAGAATTCAACACAGAAGGAGGAATTATGCTGTTGTGAACAAGATCCCTGCATGAAGAAACCTGCTATATGAGGTTTTTGGAGAGACAGCTGTGGAACTTTGTATTTTGTCAAAAATGGTGGGAAAAGTTGGTTTGTTTCAATATGGGTGTGCTTTTTAAACGCTTGGTACCTTTAAGGAAATTGCTCAATCTGTTGTGAATGAACTGCTTGTTCTGAGCAAACCTCCCTTGAGGATACAACAAGATGCACTCTACTTTGTTCAGGAAATTACTGTTGCTTATACTTGTATCTGTATGATACTATTTGTATATTTGAGTGGTTGTTAGTGTATTATCCCTAAGAAAAAAATAACCAGGGGTTAGATTCTTCTTGTTGGTTGGTCCAAGAAGAAGAAGAAGCAAATTCCTTTAATTCCTCTGATGGCTGGAGTGTTGGTAGCAAATCCTTACTTGTGAGATTCTTAAACAGTTCTGATGTTAAAGCAAGCTCTACAGATATGTGATGAAATACGAACAGTCTCATAGAAGTACCTACGAAGGTTAAACCATCAAGAACAGAGGGTTTGTTTTGTTTCTGCCTTATGTTCTCTTGATGCAAATGACACACCATTTCTCTGGAACCAGCTACCTCCGGAGATCCGGACTGCCCCCATCATATTGGCCTTCCGAAAAGCAGTAAAGACCTGGCTTTTCCGGCAGGCCTGGGGCCGTTGATCTCGCGGTTGCAATTGGCGAGATCTGGCCATGAAATGATATGCATGGGTTTTTAATTGTTTTAATTGTTTTAATGTTTAATGATGTTTTTAATATTTATTATTTCTTTATTTATTATTATTTCTTTATTATAATATTTATTATAAATAAACATTTATTATTTATTATGATGTTAAGCCGCCCAGAGTCCTTTGGAGTTGGGCGGCATATAAATTTAATGAATGAATGAATGAATGAAAGAGAAAGAAAGAAAGACACTGCAAAACAAGAGTTTCAGTTTCCAGTTTATCATTTGCCTACAAGTCCAAATGTCATATGTATGCTAATTAAAACATTTATGTTGAATATCCTTTTCTCATTCTCTTGAGGACATTTCTGAAGCTTCAAATGTCCCATATACAGGTAATCCTCAAGTTACAGTCATAATGGAGCCTGCCCATTACCATTATTATTTGTGACAGTTAAGTGAGATGCTCATGTAATCATTTTAACAGCCCCATCCCTGCTCTTCCCAATGCGGTCATTAAGTGACTGCACTGGTCTTTAAATGGTTCCCCTGAGGCACCCATTGCTCTCCATCTAGTCCCTCAGGATCCCTGCAGACTTCAGAGCTAGTTCCTCACCCTGTTAGGTCCCAAACCTCTTTCCACCCCCTGTCACAATCAATCACTTACCTTTTTGGTATTGTAGGGTTCTTTTTAAACCTAAAATGAACTATAGAGCTTAAACAATGGTTTATTTTGATAAGCTTAGCCTCAGCTCACGAAGTACCTACTTCAAACTCCATTTCCATCACACAGGAGGTGGTTGGTATATTATATTTAAACAATTTAAATGATTAATATCAGATGAAAGCCACCATTATGTTGTACTGGCAGACTATGTGGCACCCACAGAATAATGTGAATTATTTATCTGCTTTCCCCCCTTAATGTTAAACATGTGTTTTTCTCTGATGTTAAACATCTCTGCCTGCCCAGAGTAATGAATTTAAGATGGGTAACCATATATATTGAAATAAGAAATAAAATCCCATAAGCCTATATCTCTGATCACAGCTGTGTGATTCTGATGTTTCTTCTAAATAATGGTTTGCGTGTGGTTGTTCAAATGTTATCTGCCACAATTTTCTCACTGGGTTCTCCATGTATAAACTGCTGTTCTGCATTTTATATTTCATTATCTATAATATACTGTATATTGCTGTTTCTTAAGCCAAGAAAAATATATAATGCTGATTTCTTCTAATTCTTGAATAAATCCATGATAAGGAGAAATTGGAATTTCTGGTGATCAGTAGCAAACCAATAAAAGCAGAAATGTGATATTTATCACTAGGTACACATTGGAATTGAGGCTTTTAAAGATACGTTTTATATTTTTCTCTATATTTTACTGAATATTTTGGAAGCGGAAGGAATATTGCTCTTTTTACATATAGAAGAAATGCCAGTGCTAATAAAAGGGAATATTTTCTGAAATTTAATGTGAAGCCATCACGAAGTAGCAGCTTTTAACATGAACCTCTCCCACCATCCACAAATTCTTGTTCATAATGCAGAACAATTGTTCCTTTGAATGAAAATGAATGAATTCTATCTACAGGCAGAAGAGTCACTCTGATTGTCTCTTTTAACTTCACTTTTTACTTGGTCCAGATAGAAAATTTTCCTGACTTGATTTGGGGGCTGCTTAATCTAAAGCAGGGGAAGAGGGAATAGGTGGTTCTTCAGGGAAGCATTGGTTTGCCTGTATTTAATTTGCTTATCAACCACAGTGTGGTTTTTACCATAGTGTACTTCAATGAAGTTTTGTATAAACTATAGCAGCCAGATGGCAGCACATACATGACCTTGACTGATCCAGAAAGCTAAGCAAAGCGGTCTTTATTAGTACTTTGATAGCAGGGTCTATTTGGGAAGTATACAACTGCAGGCTAGACTAGCAATTGAAAAAAATAATCTGAAAGAAGACACTATCAAGTCCCACCAAGCTCAATTGAAGGAAATTTCATTTTATTTTTATTCCTAGATAACTATTGAAATATTTTTGATCAGACTGTTGAAACAAAACAGTCCCAACGAAGGCTAGTTTATATAATTGAAAAAGCATTAATACAAACTGGCTTTGTAATTTACATTCTTAATCTGTATTTTATTTTTAGCTGATGTAGATATACCAGATTAAACTTCCACCAAGAAACTAGCTGACTTATATTGCAGGCTAGGAATCAAGTTCTTCATAGACTAATTTTGCTGTATGCCACCCAGAGTTGTTTTCCATGAGATAAATTTGATCAATAAATAATTTATTACAACTGTTTGAGATATTTTTTCTGTGTTCCAAAAAATAACATTTCTGCTAACCACTGCAATCATAGAATTCTTTAGCATATGTTTAATAAGCCAAATAGAGTATTATGACTTACATATTTTGGTTTAAGGCTAAAAAATGAATGTGGGATTCAGACACAAAGAATGTATCTCTTGTATTTAGATAGCAATATGTACTATACACATATAAACAGAGGTGGGTTCCTCCCGGTTCGGGATGGTTCGCCCAAACCGGTAGCGACCCGCTGGTGATGTCACAATGATGTCACGGAACCGTGCTGGTTTTTTTTCTTCTGAGCATGTGCAGAAGCTGAGTTTCCGGCACTGTGCATGCGGTTGCCATCTTGTTTTCAGCTTTTGGGGGGATTTTTTTTGGATTTTATGCCATTGCGCACGCGCGGCCATGCAGCACGGGTGGAAGCAAACCAGCAGCGAGGTAAGTTAGAACCCACCCCTGCATATAAAGTATAAACATCCTCCCCAAATTATTTAAAATACACATAAATACAAGCAGATGATGAGTAAAATATTATCCATAAGTCACACTGAGCCTTTTAGAAGAGATGGTACCTTGAGGCTTAGAGTAGTGGGTTTGGAAGAGTAGTTTAGTGATTTTGGAAAACAACCATCCAAGTTGTTTCATAACCATACCTCTGTATTTATGTCAATAGATATTCTAGAGAACATTTGCAACAGTAAAGACTCTGGGGAATGAATTCTAGTGAGAGATAATTAATTGTGAATGCCTCTTTTTTTAAAAAAAAATCCTTGAATTATGGAATTTCAAACATCTTGACAATGACATTTAACAAGAACTAAGTGAGCAGAGGTCCTGGAATAACAATTTTATAAAGGAGAGAAGATAGTACTGAATGCTACTAATAGTGGGGGGAAAGGTGGCACCCGGTCCAGAACACTCTGCAGCGTTTAGGAGGCAGGAATGCTTAAGAAAGTTATACCAAGTTTGCAAGGGCTCCTTAGTTCTGATTTACAAACTAGGGAATATTCTGTAAATTACAGATTGTCCTGATTTACTGACTGCCTCTTTTAATCATCATTCACAGTTATGATGGTGATGGAAAAAGAACTTTGCAACCAATTCTTGCATTTCTGACCTTTCAGGGCTTGCTTTCAGCAAAGCAAAGCTGAAGTATAACCATAAACACAGTAGCAGTTTCACTCAGTGACTGCTTTGCTTAATAGCAATAGCACTTAGACTCATATACCGCTTCAAAGTGCTTTACAGCCCTCTCTCAGCAGTTTACAGAGTCAGCCTATTACCTCCAACAATCTGGGTCCTTATTTTACCGATCTCAGAAAGATGGAAGGCTGAGTCAACCTTGAGCTGGTCAGGATCAAACTGCTGGCAGTTGGCAAAGTTAGCCTGCAATACTCTATTCCCGTGATGGCAAACCTATGGCACGCAGGCCGCAAGTGGCACGCAGAGCCATATCAGTGGGCACGCGAGCTCAGGTTCGGTGCGCATGCGCATGCTGGCCAACTGATTTTTGGGGCTTCTGAGCCCACTGGGAGTCGGGAAACAGCCTGTTTTCAGCCTCCAGAGGGGGTGGGGACAGCCCATTTTTTGCTCTCCGCAAGCTCCAGAGCCTTTCTAGGCGCCTTCCCCATTCCCCGGAGGTCTGCCGGAGGCCGGAAATGTTCTGTTTGCTGACTTCCAGTTGAACCGGAAGTTCCGGTTTTTTTACTCTCTCCAGGCTTCAGAGCCTTTCTAGAAGCCTGAGGAGGGTGAAAACGGCCTCCCCCCCCAGAGGCCCTCCGGAGGCCAGATATGGCCCGTTTCCCAACTGGGAGGCAGGGGAGGGTCAGTGGACAAAACATCGAGGAATGGGTGGCTGTTCCTGCAGGGGATTCCAACGCACCGCCCTCGCCTGCATCCCCCGTCTGAAGGACGTGGGGAGGGCAGGTGGAGGATGAGAGGCCCAAGCCGGCGAGCGAGCGAGGGAGGCATGGACGGGAGGCAGAGGAGCCGAGCTAGTCCCATGGGGTGTGTGCGCACCTGCCTCTCGCTTGCTCTTGCTCTTGCTCTGACGGCCAAAAGAGTGCCCGCCGCAAAAAGAGCAGCTCCCAGCATGTCCCCCCCTTTCCCCGGAAAGTAGTTGGGGGGCTTTATTTGGGGGGAAGTCTTATTTCAGTGCATGCGCTGAAAAGCCTGATTGGCCTTATTATGGGGACATGCATTATTTTCGGGGAAACACAGTAGAAAGGCTCTGAAGCCTGGGGAGAGTGAAAAACGGGTGTGCCATCGTGTGCCAGGAGTGGGGGGTGGTGTCACACGTGCGCTCCCCCCCTGCACTCCTCCCTTTTGGCAAGCGAACCAAAAAAGGTTCACCATCACTGCTCTATTCTAACCACTGCTCCACCATGGCTCTAAGTGTAGTAATAAGGCTTTATTTAGTCAGTTTTATTCAGTGAGTTTTAAATTTGTTTCCAGTCCCAATTCAGGTTTCTAACCAAGGACTACCTGTATTCCTTTTTCCATATCAACATACCAACTTGACAAACCTGAGGAGTTAGTAGATCTCTGTAAATAATCTGAGCCATGAATCTGGTACAGCCACTTGAAGGCTCCATGTGGCTCTTTGAAACTTTCTTGAGATCTTATGTTTATTTAGGTGGATAAGTGCTTTAAAAGGCTTCCACCGGGATGATAAGTGTAGCAAGGAATTATTTGCATAGGGGGCCAGCTGCGGTTTCATAAATAAAGATTCTAGAGATGACCATTCTGCTTTGCAGCATACTGGCTTCCTGTTAATTAGTGTTTTTAAATTCTACTCCATTTCAAAAGTAATAAGGCAGGTTAGGCATCAATATATATATATATATATGTAGGATTTTTTGCTGATAAATGAAAATAAAGGGAGACTATTATAGATCTATTTCGAGCTTATTTTGCTCTCGTCAGATAGCCATATCCCTTACTGGGATTTGAACCCGGGCCGGCTGCCTTGCAGTGCAGCAACTTAACCATTAGGCCATAGGCTCTGTTCCCAATCAGCTCTTTCACCAGGAAAGGGTTATATATGTTTTTCTGTCGTGTTATCCTGGTGTACCCAAATATGGGAGAGAAAGCATCACAGCTTCCATTTTTGCCTTTCAGCCCCTCACTGGAACCATCCAGGCAGTTTTTTACATAGCCGACACACTAATCTATATGTGTAGGATTTTTTGCTGATAAATGAAAATAAAGGGAGACTATTATAGATCTATTTCGAGCTTATTTTGCTCTCGTCAGATAGCCATACCCCTTACTGGGATTTGAACCCGGGCCGGTGTTCAGTGATGTAATATGAACAACTATTTTCCATTTTTTTAAAAAAAGAAGCATACACTTTCTGACCCTACTTTCCACAGACATTTCTCTTTGAATACTAAAACCAAACTATTAATTTTTTCAGACAAGCAATTCTGTGCTGGCAAAAAAATTCTGGACAGTCTCCATCATAGCATATTTCTCCTTATGGTGGACAGAACATTCAGAATAGGATTAAGCCATAAAAATGATGAATGAAGATAGTGTTGTATTAAATCCATCCTTACTTTTGCTTAATGTCAGGCTGTGGTTGATAGGAAGTGGTTTTTTTCAGGATCTAATTGAAGCAGAAGTCTTGGCCGAATCAGGCTGAAATGTTTGTCTTAAAAATGAGAAAGGGAAGAAAACTAGAAGTCCAGATTTCACTAGAAAGGAATGCACATAGCAAACTGCAGAGCATTGGTGAAAAAAGAGACAAAGGACTCAATTTATTTGCAGAGGTCTAGCTTTCCAGAGTTCAGAATCCACAAGTCTCTCAAAGTATAATTAAACATATACATGACCATTTTTTGCTGGTTGATTCTTTAGTTATTTGTCCTGAGATACTACATGTGTTTGGCTGAGATTCCTTAAACAGTGAGGCCTGAACAGGTAGAAATAATTATTGTACTGAGGATATTTGAGCAATCCTTTAAAATAGTTTTTTTCTAAGACCGAGAAAAAGTAGTGACTTAAAAGGAAATGCAATTTTAGGTTAGCACTTCCATGCTTCTGGTATGGGAACTGCCTAATTTTTACTTGCTGCAATTAATACCATCTTTTTGCTTTATTTGAAAGTATTATTCAAAATATTTTCATTAAACAAACTAATAAAGTCATAGTTTTAGGCAGGGGTGGGTTCCTACTTACCTTGCTGTTGGTTCGCTTCCTCCCACACTGCATGGGCGTGTGCGTGCGAAGCATGTGCGCACATGCGCAGTGCCCAAAAACAAGCTGAAAACATGATGGCGACCACATGCACAGTGCCGGAAACTCGGCTTCTGTGCATGCTCAGAAGAAAAAAAAATGTAAAAAAATTTGAAAAAGAAAATTTAATTTTTTTAAAAAAAAAGATGGCGGTGGCCATGGACCGGCACCGACCAAACCGGGTCAGTGATATCATCATGACATCACCAGCGGGTTGCAACCGGTTCACCCGAACCGGTCCAAACCGGGAGGAACCCACCCCTGGTTTTAGGAGACTTAGATTTTGGGGGTTGTGGTTTGGTTGAGTATAATTGGGGAGATTCAGGCTGTTGCTTTGAGAAGAAAAGTAAAGAGAAATCCTAAAGTAAGACACCTTACAGACAACAGTAAAGCAAACAAATTATAATTAATTTATTATTAAACTATTCTGCCATTCTTTGTCTTCTGGTACTACATACCAGAATTTTATTTTTCAGATTAACATCTGTCTGTAACTTTGTCAAATCAATTTATATTATCACAGTTGATAACTTGAAAAGCCACCCAGATGTATAACTTCCTCTCTCCATATTTTATGAAACAATTTATGCCACATTTTACTTGCAGCTAAAAAAACAACAATTCTTGATATCACTAGAAATAATGCTTGAGTAAAGAAGCAGGAACTCATGAGAATTTTTTTTTTTGCTTTATTAGGTCAATGAAGTCAATAAAGTTACACTTTAAAAACAAACATGTTCTACACATGACATGTATTATGCATATTAAGCTACAAGTGATTACTATTTACAGTTGTAGTCCAATTAAAGGCTCTGTTAAGAGAAATCACTTTGTAAATGGGTAATTTTATGAAGGCAGTATTATATGTGATAACTCAGCATTGATATACATTCCTAGGATCTTTTTCAGGTGAAAGGCACAAAAATATATTCATCGTTCAAATTGTCCTAATTTTACGAGGGTGAGTCAAACAGTAATGCCATTTTCTTTAGGACAGGTATAATTATCAACACAGGAACATGTAGCATACATCAAAATGAAGCTGTGGATCACATTCCTACTTCTCAACATAGTCACCATTTCTCTCAATAGCAATGTTCCACCTTCGAATGAGAGCATGTATCCCTGCCTCGTAAAATTTTGTTGACTGTTCTTTGAGCCACTTCTTCACTGCAGTTTTCACTTCCTCATCACTGGAATAATGTTTGCCTCTCAAACCCTCTTTCATGGGGCCCGAAGACAATGGACCCACCTGCATACATTGCTATAATCTAAAGTATTGTCCTCAAACACATTTTGTAATCGTCTGTGAATGTTCACAGGGGTTTCCTCAGCAACAAGGAATTCAATCACTGCTCTTTGTTTTTGATGCAACTCTAAGGGGGCAGCCATTTTGAATTTTCCTTGCGAGTCTAAAAACCTGAAAAGTAAGAAACAAAATATTTCAGAACGTAAATGATATAATCATTTATAACTGGGAAAAAATTCAGGTATTTTTATCAAAAACTTCACCTGAAATAAAGAAAATGGCATTACCTTTTGACTCACCCCACCACTATTTTACAGTCAAAAGTGATAATTAATCTTCTGTATCTAAGATAGCCAGTTTGATATCTTCCAGATGTTTTGGATATCACTTTACAGTAAATATTTGTGTTGCAAGGCACAAATGATGCAAGTCTGAATACTGTTGTTAATCCTATTGATGAAAATAAAGCTGGCATTTTGAAGCAACTCCCATTATCTTTAGCAGTCATGGCAAAATCCAAAAACCAGACAGACATCTGATTGCCTGACTCTGCTCTAAATTTCTTCTCAAACCTTCGTCAACATATCACATAACGTAATTCTATTCCCTGATTTGAAATTTGAAAATGTTAGATTTATCCCTAGTCCCATAACATATACTGGACGATTTCCTTGGTGATTTTATTCTACAGGTAGTCCTTGAGTTATGACCACAATTGAGCCCAAAATTTATGTTGCTAAGTGAGAAATTTGTTAAGTGAGTTTTGCCCCATTTTGCGACTTTTCTATGCCACATTTATTAAGTGAATCACTGCAGTTGTTAAATGAGTAACATCATTGTTAATCTGGCTTTCCCATTGACTTTGCTTGCCAGAAGGTCACAAAAGGTGATCACATGACCCTAGGACACTGCCACCATCATAAATATGAACCAATTGTCAAGCATCTGAATGTAAATCACATGACCATGGGGATGCTGCAAGGGTCGTAAGTGTGAAAAATGGTCACAAGTTATTTTTTTTCAGTGCTGTTTGAATGGTCACTAAATGAACTGTTGTAAATCAAGGACTACCTGTAATAGTTACAACAGAATCAGACAATTGTATGAATGAAAAAACGTATCCTGTGAATGGAGTTTAAGGCCAACCTTTGAAAGGTCCCTTTTTGAAAATAACTTCTTATCCTTAATGATCACAGGATGAGAAATAAATGCTACTTTGAAACTTTCCAATTTTCTTTTATCTAGCGTGAGCGGAACCTGACAGGTTTTAATGTGATATTTCAGGTATCTTGGCACACTGTTTTATTACTCAAGGACTCAGTATTCCTAGCTAGTAGAGAATAAAGTTTCTCCCAGATGACTTCTGCTGGCCAACATAGATGGAGGTCTAACTTGCAGTTGGTTGCTTGCATACCTTCAAGGAGCCCATTCATAATATAAATGACAGGAATTGAATTTGATCCAAAAACGGAGCGTGAACAAGATTCTTATATGTGAAACTCTGACCACCCCAGTAGAGCCAAATAAAAGCTCTTTCTTTCTACAAAATAGCAAACTTACCATAGTAAGCAGAAAGTGATCCAGGTTTTAGCTAGCAAAATCTTGGGCTTACTAACTTATTTTTCCCACCAGCGTAGTTCTATGGAACAGAATTTAACAGACATATATTACCTCATTTTATATTAGTAAATATTGTCCTAATATGGGTTAGGACTATTCAGTTTAGCAATTAAGCTATTATGTTTTGGAGTTATATGTAGGTTTTTTGATAGGTCAGTGAGAACCTTCCTATAAATCAGTATGGAGATTAAGATTGCCAAAAGAGTTGAGATTATAGTGCACATTTGAAAAGTAAAATATGAAACTGGATCAGGCAGAAAAAGGACTAACCCATCCAAAGGTCTTGGTAGTGGTTGCTTAAAAGACTTGGAGCTAACCGTAACTAAACAGAGAAAAAATCCTTAACCAGGGTACTCAGATCACCACAGACCAATCCTTATAGATAAGATATTTTATTTGTCAAACATGTACAAGATACAGGTATAGTATAAACCAGAGGTGGGTTCCTCCTGGTTCGGACTGGTTCTATAGAACCGGTAGTAACTTGGTGGCCTGGGTTGCTGGAACCGGCAGTGACCCAGGCCTGCCATGCCCATAAGTGGTGCCATCTTGTTTTTGCTTCTGAGCATGTGCAGAGGCTGTTTTTATAGTACTGCGCATGCACAGAGGGTCATTTTCGGGAAGTGACACGCTTGTGCAAAACGTGCACTTCTGTTGCAATGCGAACCGGTGGGGAAGGTAAATAGAACCCACCCCTGGTATAAACATAGATATAAACATAGTAAATGGATATGAAAAAAAATGGAGACAGTAGGACAGGGACCTTAGGCATGCTGGTGCACTTATGTACGCCCCTTACAGACCTCTTAGGAATGGGGTGAGGTCAACAGTAGACAGTCTAAGGTTAAAGTTATGGGGGTTTGGGGATGTAACAACAGAGTCAGATAGTGCATTCCAGGCATTGACCACTCTATTACTGAAGTCGTGTTTTCTGCAATTGAGTTTGGAGCGGTTTACCTTGAGTTTGTATCTTTTGTGTGCTCTTGTATTATTGCAGTTGAAGCTGAGTAGTTATTAACAGGTAGTATGTTGTAGCGGATAATTTTGTGTGCTAGGTTTAAGTCGGACCATAGGCGGCGTAGTTCTAGATTGTCCAAGCCTAAAATTTCAAGCCTGGTGGCATAAGGTATTTTATTGCGAGCAGAGGAGTGGAGTACTCTTCTTGTGAAATACCTCTCGACTCGCTCAATTGTGTAAATGTCCAATATATAGTGTGGATTCCAGGCAGACGAGCTTATGACCCAAGACTTCAAAAAGACTCTTCCAGACATATTAGCTGATAAAAAAGTAAAATGGCAGAAGGTCCCAGACTCTAGAATGCTTTGCATTTGTATGATGTTCGTCCATCGTATTCAAAGAGGACCTTAACATCTATCAAAGACCTGAGTCGCCTGTGTGCAGGTCTGCAGCTACAGCTCCCAGTGTATCCACACCTGCTGCTTTGTCACTCGCCTATCGCCACAGGACTTTTCACAGGTCTTGGGGGGATGTCAATGTGTATGTATACAATGTGCATGAGTACTTGCATTTAAATACATTTGTAAAAATGCAATTCAGTGGTGAGAAAAGTAAGGTTTTATATTTAGGCAAGAAAAAAAATCAAATCCACAGGTGTAGAATAAGTGGTACCTGGCTCAACAGCAGTAACTGAGAGAGGGATCTAGGAGTCTTAGTGGACAACCACTTAAATGTGTGCCAGCAGTGTGTTGCAGCTGCCAAAAAAGCCAATGCAGTTCTAGGCTGCATCAACAGAGGGACAGTATCAAGGTCACAGAACGTATTAGTACCGCTTTATATTGCACTGGTAAGACCACACTTGATATACTGCATCCAGTTTTGGTCATCACAATATAAAAAAGATGTTGAGAATCTAGAAAGAATGCAGAGATTATTAGAGGCCCTGAGGCTAAAACACACAATGAACAATTGCGGGAATTGGATATATCTAGTCTAACAAAGAGAAGGACTGGGGTGGCATGATAGCAGTCTTCCAATATTTGGAGCTGTCACACAGAAGGGGGAGGGGTCAACCTATTCTCCAAAGGACCTGAGGGCAAGACAAGAAGTAATGGATGGAAGCTTATCAAGGAGAGATTCAACCAAGAATTAAGGAGAAATTTCCTGTCAGTGAGAATAAATCTCAGTGGAATGACTTGCCTCTAGAGGTTGTGGATGCTCCATCACTGGACATTTTAAAGAAGAGATTGGACTACCACTTGTCCTGAATGGTATAGGGCAGGGGTCTGCAACCTGCAGTTCTGGAGCCGCATGTGGCTCTTTCATCCCTCTGCTGTGGCTCCCTGTTGCTCAAAATATGTGTCACAACTGCCAATGTATGACACCTGCTGGCATGTGATTTATTGAGCTTTTCGACCCATCTTTTTTTTCGGAGCTCAAAATGTGTTTGTTGCATGCAGAAATAAAAATGTGTTTTCTCTGTAGGAGGTCATTGATTTCATAAATGCAACACACTATAGGTTTTTTTATACATAGCATAAAGGTAAAAAATGATATATGCAGTGTTATTTTCATTTTAGATGTCAAAAGGGTTTTGTGGCTCCCGATATTTTCTTTTCTGTGGGAAACGGGTCCAAATGGCTCTTTGTGTGTTTAAGGTTGCTGACCCCTGGTATAGGGTCTCCTGCCTGAGCAGGGGGTTGGACTAGAAAACCTTCAAGGTCTCTTCCAATTCTGTTATTCTGTGTCCTTATAAGTCTTTCTTAGAAACCTGGCAGTGAGACCAACGTTTCTGGAGATGTGGGACCTTTGTTGCCAGATTCCAATTTATCACTTTGGCCCTAGCTGCAGCTCTGCATGCCATGCATTATGATAGGTCATTATAACAATTTCTCTCATTAGAAGGGTCATGGGTGTGGTGGGTATGGGGCCATTGCTCTAGTATTCAGTTATTTGTTTTCAGTTATTTTTGGTGAAAACTACTAGAAGGAATTGTACTACAAGTGGTATATGAAAAAGTTTAAATAATAATAAATATCAATGGCAGGAATTGCTACAACTAGGATATTCCAGGAACAGCAGTAGCTGGAAGACCAGCTGGAATGGATAAAAAGCAGTCTTTCTCATAGAAGCAATTTTTTCTTCTAAATTTAATATCTGATTAAAGCCACACTCCTCAAGTCTTGTATATTTGCCTTTGTTTTTCTCTTTCTAAAAAGCTGTTGCTTAAGAATTCTAATAAATATCAGGACATTGATTTAGTCTTATTAAATCATATTTTTTTACAAAATAAAAATTCTAAGCATTTAACTACCATATACACATGGTTAACCATGCAGTATAAAGAAATCTGCCAAAAGAATGAATAGCATGACATTATTATGGAAGTAACTGTCAGGCCCAGGCCCAAAGACAACACAGCAAAATCCAATCAAGTTCAATCCTTTATTTGTTTACACCTAATGGACAGAATCTTGTCAAACAAAAGGTATAACCTTCTAACAGATATTAACTGAGAGATTCTAGGGCAGCGGTTCCCAACCTAGGGGTCGGGACCCCTTTGGGGGTCGAATGACCATTTCCCAGGGGTCGCCCTGGCATCCTCATCTCCCCCCCCACTGCCACAAGCCTGGCCATATCGCGCCCCACAACCCGCGCCCCCACCGCGCTCTACCCCGCAGCCGCCATTTGGGTTATTTTACCGTCTGCACATGCGCAGCACGCTTTGCGCATGCGCAGAGGGTAAAATAACCCAAATGGCGGCGGGGTGGGTCACGGTGGGGGCGCAGGGGCGGGGCGGGGGTCACGGCATTAGGAAGGTTGGGAACCACTGTTCTAGGGTGTGGCTATCATGAACCTCTTCCCTTCCCATTCAGCTCAGGGCTGCACAATTTCTTAATCTGGGCCTCTCTCCTGGAAAGCTCTGTGTTGCCAACACTTTCTCCCACTGCTCCTCCAGGTGTTCATTCCATCACAGTAACAGACTCTTAACAGATTTTAACAGATTAACAGAGTTGGAAGAGACCTTATAGGTCATCTAGTCCAATCCCCCGCCCAAGCAGGAGAGCCTACACAATTTCTGACAAATGGCAGTCCAATCTCTTCTTGAAAGCCTCCAGTGATGAAGCTCCCACAACTTCCAAAGGCAAGCTGTTCCATTGGTTGATTGTTCTCACTGTCAGAAAATTTCTCCTTATTTCTAGGTTGAATGTCTCCTTGATCAGTTTCCATCCATTATTCCTTGTCTGGCCTTCAGGTGCCTTAGAAAATAGCTTGACCCTTTCCTCTCTGTGGCAGCCCCTCAAATATTGGAACAGTGCTATCATGTCTCCCCTGATCCTTCTCTTCTCTTCCCTAGACTAGCCATGCCCAGTTCCTGTAACCATTCTTCATATGTTTTAGTCTCCAGTCTCCTAATCATCCTAGTTGCTCTTCTCTGCACTTTTTCTAGAGTCTTAACTCTTAAAAGATATTTCATGCAAACACTTACACCAAGCATAATAATATTAATCCTTAATCAATATTAATATAGGTAATTAACATTAATATTAAATAAAAACCAATACTAATTAATAATTGAGATACTCACCACCAGTATGTTAAATTAAATATATATTAAATGTAGTATTGTACTAAGAAATATTCTTAATGTTAACAGTTACACCTTTTGAGCATTCTGGTTTCAGTGAAGTAGAACTCCAAGATACTACTGTCAGCTACCTTTAGAGGGTAGATAGAAATAGAAATATTGGCATTTAGAACAGTCTATACCAGGAAAGATGAAAGACTGCCAGTTTTATTTCAAATTTGACAAATAGTTTCCTGTATGAAATAGGTTGCATTTGGCACAAAAGTAGATTCTGGAATGCAGAATTTACAAATGTCTTCAGTTATACCTTTTTTAAAATTACTATGATTCCAGGATATATTAGGTTTCAAAATACAAGCAGCTGTCTGGATATTTATTTCTGTTGTCTGTTTTATTTTCTTCTGTCAACATGTTTGATAAATATTCTAACATGTTATTTCTTTTATAATTTATCAACCTTGAATTTGAGTGGAAGGGAAATTACCATGTGGGACTCTGTATGCCAAGATTACCTTTCAGCTCAGATTCAAAGATGGCTTTCTGCTAGGTCTCAGAATCTTAGCTCCTCCACCACAGCGCCATTAACCACCTAGTCAGGCTACATCTTCACTGCAAGGATGTTTTCTAAACTACCATGCTGAGTCATACTGTCAGGTGTCCTGCCAAATTAATGAAAATGCACTTGAACTTGTATTGCCAAAGTTGGTATATCTCTCAGCTGGATTAACTTGTGGCTTCAAGTACTAATACAGTTATTGCTTGACTAATTATTATTTAATCTTCAGCATGTCCATATATTCATTCATACATTTATTCATTCAATTTGTACAGGAAAATGTATGCCAAGATAATAGAAATAAGATTAAGAACCAAACTAGCAGAAGAGCAAATGGGTTTTAGAAGAAATGGAAGTTGCACTGAGGCAATTTTTGTGCTTAACAACTAATAGAAAACTAAACAACTAATAGTAAAGAATATGGAATACAATAAGAATTTCTTTGTCGCATTTGTAGGCCAAGAGAAAGCATTTGATAGAGTTGATAGGAAATTGTTATGCAAACATTGACTCAATATGGAGTAAGTGAACATCTTATTAGAGTATGCAAGAGCTTATATAATGATTGCAGAAGTGTAGTCAGAACAAACCAAGGAACACATCGGAACCCTTCACAGTAACATCTGGAGTAAAACAGCAATGTGTACTATTATCACCACTATTGTTTATCATCTACATTGACAGCATAAGCAAAGAAGCCAAACCCAAGAATAGAAATAATATCAACAAACTACTCTTTGCAGACAATCAGGCATTGATAGAAACTGCAACAACATCTTATGGCGATGAACCAAGAATGCCAGACATAATATGAAAATTAGCAAAGAGAAAACAGAAATAATGGCAATTGGAAGAAAAAAAAGCATAACCTAAACATAGTAATAGAAGGAACAAGCATAAAACAAGTATCAACGTTCAAATATCTAGGAACAACGCTCAGAGAAGATGGTAAAATGGACAAAGAGATTAACATACAATGCAGTAAAGCAAGCCAAGTATTAGGACACCTTGCTTCATTCCTACAACATAAGACAGTACCAATCAGCACAAAAAAACTTTTCATACAAAGCATATTCATCTCCACCCTATGTTACCAGTGCCAAACATGGACACTTACAACAAAACAAACAAAACTCCATGGAAATGAGATTTTTGCGGAAAGCAGCTGGAGAGACCAGAAAAGATAAGATCAGAAATGAGACCATAAGAAAAAGAATTGGCATAGAACCAATCTTATATTATATACAAAAACAACAAATAAGTGGTTTGCTCACCTGGAGAGGATGTTGTGGGATTCCATACCATATAAGGCATATAGAAAAAGAGGAGGAGGTCAAAGAACACGAGGCAGACCCAGGAGAAGATGGAGAGACGATATCAAAGACATATTACAACAACATCAATTAACAATGGTTGAGGCCACCAGAAGACTAAGAGCCAGAACTTTGCATTTCCTTCGATACCAGAAGTGGAATGGAATGGTAGTAGAGGAAGAAGAAGAGGAAGAGGAAGAGGAGGAGGAGAAGGGAGAGGAAGAAGAATCTTAGCAAGTGACTCTGGATGGTGAATAATCTTAAAATAAGTTAAAAGCAATGCCCATCACAAATATAAATATTTAAATATACACCAGCTGAGGAAGGCAACGCAATCTTGCATCTTTCTTGCATTTATCCCCCAGCCTAATCATAGTAAAAATTTCTCTTTTTGACCTATCGTTGATGTCCTGTGCAGCAGTCCTGATGTTACAATAGTAGTATATTTTAGAACTGTGTAGTGATATACACAAAGTGCAAGAAGGCATTGTTTTGCTCCATAGAATTTCTTCTTTTTTCTACACTAAGATATATATATATATATATATATATATATATATATATATATATATATATATATATATATATATATATATATATATATATATATATATATATATATATATATATATATATATGGTTTCATTTTTTAAATCAGCAGGGTGAACATTTCAAAGTCTATGAGTTTCCATTAAGCAACTGTCATAACTTCTACCAGTTTATTTCTGTATATGAAAAAGCTGAATTACAATTCAGGAACTAAAAAGGAATCTTGCTGAGTATAGCACCACAAAGTCTTATAGCATTGAAAAGGAATTAAGAAAAGAAGTCAGAGAAATGTATCCAAAATCTGTATTCTATCAGTAACCATTTTATTTAAAATACCATTTTCAAATAACTATGTTCATTGTTTGCTCAACGTGAGGCAAAGTTTCTAGTTTACCCTCAGTGGTTTCTGTGGTTTCTCCTTGGCCTTACTGCTGGAACATGCCGCTATTCATTAACAAAATGTAACAGTGTACAAAGTTCCGATTTCTACGGGCGCTAGAAACCCCCCAATATTTGGAAAATCAACTTACACAGTGTAAAAGAAAATCAACAGCAATATGACTGTACTTAATGAAATGAAGTTGTTTGTGAATGTTCTTAATAGATAAAAATAAGCTGGATTTTTCTCGCTTTCCATTTTGTGAACCTTGCATAAAGTCCAAAGCTGATGTGAAGTGGAGTGATTGTGAAGTCCCTTGAGGTAAGATGGAGATATTCAATTATAGAAATAGTTTTAAGTAGCAGTAGATGCTTACAGCGGAAAAAGTGAGGCAATGCACAGAATGATTTCTGAAGACCCCTATTTATCTTTAAACAGAAAGAAATATGTACTAGGCAGTGGTGGGTTGTTCCCGGTTCGGCCCGGTTCTGTGAACCGGTAGCGGTGGCAGCGGGAGGCTCCATCCACCCACCCGGGACGCTTCTGCTCATGTGCAGAAGCTTCTGAGCATGCACAGAAGCATCACTCGCGAGCACGAGTGCGCGAACCAGTAGCAACCTAATTTAGAACCCACTACTGGTACTAGGGAATTATGCTTAAATAAAAATGTACAAAACACCTCTTCACCAGCAATCAACACCAGATGAGCAGAGATTAACACCAACATTAACACAAGACTAACAATCAAGAAGCAAACAAGACACCAATCAATCAAGGAAGAAACAAGCAGACAAACAAACTAACAGTAAACTAAAGTCCAATCAAGGAACCATTAAGACCATTCCTACCAACACTGACAGGGCAAGCCACTATTATATAAAACGAGAGCAGATTGCACTCCCTACTAGCACTGATGATGTTACCTAGTTTGGTAAGGAAAAGTTTGCAGGGAAACAACCAAGCTGAGACAGCACAATTTTAGGAAAAAGTCTGGCATGCAACCTGGAATAAAGGGTGGATGAAAGGGTAAGAAATCAGGAAGATAGCGTGTGTGGATGTCCTTGGGAATGAGAGGGAAAGATTCTGCTGGGGAAACAGGCAAGAGCGGCAGGAGCTTAACAGTGAGAGAAAGAAACCGAGGAAGGATCCATCCTAATGAAACAAGCAGTTAAAAGGTGGGAAGTCTGTTCTTTCAAACTTCCTAAATTCTGCTAATGTAGCTTTACAAAAAAAGTAGACTTAGTTCATCTACTCATATTTCCTATCTGGTTTACCTGGGAAGGCTGTCACCTCACGGCTAGACTACTGTAACGCGCTCTACATGGGGCTACCCTCAAAGAGCATCCGGAGACTGCAATTGGTACAGAATGCAGCTGAGCGAGCTGTGGTGGGTGTGCCGAGATACACCCACGTAACACCTATTCTCCACCAGCTGCATTGGTTGCCTATTAGTCTCCGGTCACAATTTAAGGTGTTGGTTTTGACCTTTAAAGCCCTACATAGCTCAGGACCAGGTTACCTCCGGGACTGCATCCTACCACATACCTCCCTACGACCAGTGAGGTCCCACAGAGTTGGCCTCCTCCAGGTCCCATCAGCCAAACGATGTCGGCTGGCAGGTCCTAGGGGGAGAGCCTTCTCTGTGGGAGCCCCATCTCTCTGGAACCAACTCCCACCAGAGATCCGGACTATTCCCACTCTACTGGCCTTCCGTAAAGCAGTGAAAACATGGCTCTTCTGGCAGGCAGGGTGAAGAAGAGCGGATTCCCCCAAGTATGAATTGGTTTTTAAATGGAATGAATTGTTTTAAAATTATTATATTGTATTGTTCTTATTTCTGTTGTACGCCGCCCTGAGTCCTACGGGATTGGGCGGCCTATAAGAACTTTAAATTAAATTAAATTAAATTAAGGCTACTATCATATAAATTACAAATTGGTAGTTTCTTGCTTATGTTATCCGAGATATGAATTAACAAAAAAACATGGAAAGCAAACTTACAAAAAATTTAAGCCTTGAAGAATACTGAGAGCTTTTTAAGAAATTACGGTCATCATTGTTCTGTTTAAATTTGAATTTGTGGCATTTGATATAGATAACTTCGTATATGAAATTTATATATGGCCTGTTCATTCTCCTTTTCATTTGGAAATTATGCAAAATAATTAGTATACTTATTTCTGTCAATCAGTAAAGCTTTTCGTTGGCAATATTTTAAAAATTGAGTTCTAGTGATAAAGTGTTCTATTAGACATTTCCTTAATCTATTGTTAATAAAATACAAGAGAAATTACCCAACAGACTGTATTCTTTATCTGATTTTATTAGTAATTAAAATACATATGAATTGCACTGGAATTTCTCCTCAAAGCAAATTTGAATAGGCTGATGATTCTAGCATCTGATTTGCTCTGGGTGGTCTGAAAGAAAAGTTTAATCCAGCAGAGCTGACAAAGAGGATAGAATTACAGCCTTAACTCCCTTGTTTCCATAAATCGAGTTCAATATTGTGTTATTAACTTTCCAAATGACTCTTTTCCTATGGAAGTTGAGGAGGACCCTTGGTTAACTGCTCAGAGTTATTCTTTGGGACATGTTTGTGAGTTTTCATTTCTTAGGTAATACACTTGGAAACAAGAACCTTCAATCCAAAAGAAATAGAGTATAATGTAGGGTGAAACAGATATCCACCTATTTAGGAGGAAACCTCACTGAATTCAGTGACATTTTTGTTTGCGTAGAGACACATGTGACTCAGTTATTAGATTAACTCCTTTTTTGTATGTGTCTTCAAGTCAGTGTTGACTCCCAGCAATTGCCCCTGCAGTTTTTCTTGGCAAGATTTTGGAAGTTGGTGTGCCATTGCCTATTTCTTAAGACTGGGAGAGAAGTGACTGACCCAAATCCTCCTCCTCCACCTCTTCCACCACCACCACCTCCTCCTCCTCCTCCTCCTCCTCCTCCTCCTCCTCCTCCTCCTCCTCCTCCTCCTCCTCCTCCTCCTCGCTATTTATCAGGAAAGGGAAGACAGGGAAAGATGCAAACAACTCAATAAGCATGCAGATTTAATGCCATCTCTAAGCAGCACCATGAAAAGGGATTTGACATGATCGGTGACTGGGCAATGTCTTTTAGATTTGTATCTGCCAAATAGTCTTAAGATATAGATGTGGGCTCCATTACATTTTAAACCTCTTCCTTGGCAGGAACAGGTTCTGAGGCAGGTAGGATAAAGTCTCCAAGGAAATGCCATTGGGTCAGTTGGTGGAAAGTGAGCATGTTAAGTTCTGGACCATAGGGAGAGATTTAACTATAAGCTCTCCGCAAGTATAATGACATCAGAAATATTTACTCAGCACAGTAAGTCTCTATTTAGGCAAACACATAAGTTTTGTTAAGTATGACAGGTTTGTACTCTAGTTCATATTTTCCTGGGGGAAAAAAACCCTAAACCCACTAGCTACTTGTGGATAAAACTGAAATGGTATTTCCATTTGCTGACCAGTCTGTTCATTGAGAGCTATTTCCTAAAGGATCATGTCACCAGCCAGAACTGGATATACTAGAAGAACAAAAGGAGGGAGGGAATCTCTCTTCTGCCAAATCCAGGGAAAACAACTAAACCAGTAATTATAATCTACTTGTGGAGAAAGAAAATATAATACTGTTGAAGCATTTCTGTGTACTTTTGGTTGATTGTCCCTTTGGCTTACCAGCAAACCTAATCCTTTTCCTGTATGTCTACCAAGAATCTTTTTTATTAATGTATGTTTCATACTAAAATATATTTTTATGTTCATACCTTCACTTACATTCCAGTTATGTTCCAATCTGTGCCATCATTCCCACTTTTCTGGTAATTCAAGGAACCTCTTGGGTTCAGCAACATGGCCGAAGACTCGGAGAACATTTGCATCAACAATCTCTTTCCCTAATTTCAGATATTCAAAAGTTGTTTCCCAAGTCTCAGAAGCATAAGTGATGGCATTTTTTAAAGAAAAATAAGAAATTCAGGTTCAGTCACTTCTTGGCAGTACAAAATAATCTTTCTAAGAAAAAGAGTAAGATATTATATCCACACCTTGTAGAGAGCTACACTATCCCTTCAGGCTACGAAGTATTTATGATGGAAGATTTTAGCCACTCAGACATTTTTATGGAAAACAAGAAAGGAAAATAAAAAGAGGATCCCAACAATTGTTACAAGCCTAACACCAATACTTGGAAAAATGTTAAAGCAGCTAATAAAGTAGGACTACTTGTAAACTTCTTTTTTTTTTTTTCCCTCAAAAAAGTTTTATTAGTACAAACTTACATAAGTGGTAACAAAATATTAAATCCAAAGTACAAACATTTTTGTTTCCCCCCCCCAGACCCACCCCCTTCCCTCCCCACCTCCCCCCCCCCGGACTTCCCAGAGATAATACAGGGCATAATAATAAGTTTAAATTGTTAATAAAAAGAAAAAGGAAAAAGGAAAAAAAGAACACTATTTTTAAAAAAGCTTCAACTCCAAACTATACAGTACTAATATATCGCATTTGTATACAATAGTAAAGATACAAAAAAGAGGGAGAAAAAAAAGAAAGAGAATAAAAAAAAAGAAAGAAAGAAAGAGAAAACTCTTTAACACTACAAACAAACAAACCTCCTACCTCCTCCCTTCAGTCCTCTATCTTATACAAGGTAAATGTTACATAAGTAATAACTAAATATAAAATACACAAATCTTAAACTAATATTATTGACATTAGAAATAACCTCTAAGATAAAACTTAACTAAATGTTACATAATTAATCATCAAATATTAAATTTCATCATTAACTTCAATAAACAAAAAAAGAAAATAAAAGAAGAATAAACAATAAACAAATCTTCAACAAACTATATATATCTAATATTATCAACATTAAAAATAACCTCAAAATTATATAAAACTTAACTAAATATTGCATAAGTAATCATTAGATAGGGAAAAGATAAAATACAATCATATTAGTCTCTATCCATCCAATATATTTCAACATCACATCGTTTTGTATCTTGATAGTTCATCTTTTAATAGTTCAATAAATTCAAATTTGTCAAGTCGTCTCCCGTCTGCTCCCAAACCTCCATCTCCTTTTCCCCAGCTATCTGATTCAGGCACTCCTTTTGGATTTTTGAGTCTATTTCTTTTTGATCCATCGAAGGTGGCTTCCCCTCCTCCTCCTCTTTTATTTTCATACACCCTTCTTCTGGAATCTTGGATATATCAGCCTTTAGAACATTGACATAAAATTCAGTAGCTTTTTTTATCGTGTTGAGCCGGTATCTTTTTCCAGAAAATTTCACTGCTACTCCAACTGGTGCTTCCCATTTATATTGTAAATTTAATCTCTTAAATTCATCAATCAAAAAAGTATAGCTTTTCCTGGCTTTAAGCATTTTAGAGGGGATTTCTTTCCAAATCTTTAGTTCCTGACCATTCACCATAAGATTATTGTTAAACGTTGCTTGTATAATTCTGTTCCGTAAAGCTCTTGTGGTAAAATATATGACAATATCCCTTGGTAGATGCTTTTGTTTGGCGTACCACGAGTTGATTCTGTATGTTTTGTCGATTTGTGTAGCCAATTCCGCTTTAGAAATTCCAGACACCTGATCCAATATGTCAACCATCCTGCCTTTTAAATTTTCATATAATTCTTCTTTCAAACCTCTAATCCTTATAGCAACTTCCATAGATCTGAACTGAGTCATTAAGACCTCTTTTTCAAAATTTGCAATGTCGTTTTGGATTTTATCTATGTAATTCACCGAAGTTGCCAAAGCTTGTTTATTTGTTTCAATACGTTCTGCCAAAACTTCAATATTTGTTGCTAAGCCTTTGCAAACCTCTAACACATCAAATCTTAGTTGTTGATTCATATTCTTCAAAGCAGCCTGCATCTTATGGTCTATCTCACTTATTTTCTGGTTAAATTCCAAAGTAAGTTCATGTTTCATAATCTTTAAATTATTTAATAAATTTTCAGGTGTCAAAAGCTGTGGAGGTGTTAGCTCAGTGTTAAGTTGCATTTTAGAAATATATCCAGATGAATAGTCATTTCTTGTAGTCAAAACAATCTTTCCAAACTTTGAAGCCATTGGTGTTTCAAAAGAGTACAAAAAAGAAAGAAAGCCAGTTGCCTGATTAAAGTTCTTTCCAGTTTAAAAATCAGATAGTCTTTTATTATTGAAAATATTTCTATTATAACTTTAATCCAGAGTTAGGAGACAGAGAAAGAAAAAACCATTTTTCCAAGTTAAAAGTTTCCATAAGAGAGAGAGAAAGAAAAAAAAAAAGCCTCTGGGGAAACGAAAGTCACTTTCACTTCTCAATCGCCATATTGTTACTCTGTTTCCTTTGTTCCCTTGCCGAAGTGAAAGCTTACCCAGGAGTTGAAAAAAAAAGGAAAAAAAGAGGTTTCAGTACTTGCCCATCTCACGCCTGTTTCTCTCTGTCTGCTTCTATAGTTTAAATGTAGTTATAAATCCCATTTTTGAAGCAGCGGCTGGTCACTCCATCTAGCTCTGCAGAGGCAGAGGTTTCCGGATCTTCGGAGCTGGAGACAGGCTGCATGGGGAGCTCTCCCTTCGCGCCCTGCCAGATGGCTCCTAAGGCGCTGGGGGGGCTCTACCCCTCCTGTCAGGCTCTCATCTCTCCCCTTTGCCCGGGGAAGAGATTTTAAAGCCGCCAGACAGCTGTTCTGGCGGCTTTTGACAAAGATCGGAAAGGCATCCAATGAGGGATGTCTGCGATGAAGCGCTCCAAAACCGGAAGTCTCCACTTGTAAACTTCTTGAAGACAATGTTGTAATTGCTAAAATTCAGAAAAGCTTTATTCAAAACAAGGCCATGTGAGACAAATCTCATGTCTTTTGATAAAGTAACTATTTAGTGACAAGGGTGATTTATTTGTTTATTTGGAAAAAAAAACCTATTGAAATCAGATGATTCTGTGTGGTGTTTAAAGGGAAAAAACCCCTCATAATTTAGTTAGAAAATAATAATAGCATAACAATATTAAATTGTCTTAAACAAGAATCATAAAAACAATTCTATGGCACTATCTTTACTAATTAAAAAGCCCTCCAGAAGAGCTCCATTTTAATTTGTTTTGGTTATAATGTACTCTGATTTTAGCAAAATTCATGGTAAGATTTCATGTGATGCTCTTACTGACAAGCTGTTAGAATGTGACTTGGATGGCACTATGTTAAGGTGGATCCACAACAACCTTAGAGCAGCTGAGGGATTCTGGGAGTTGAAGTCCACAAGTCTTAAAGTTGCCAAGGTTGGAGACCCCTGCCTTAGAGAATCAGCATTAGCAAATGTGTGCTTAGTTGCAAGCAATTTCAAGCAAGGTTCTACAAGGATTTGTCTTTTATTTTATTCAACATTAATTGAATATTAATGAAACATTAATGTTGAAACATTACATAATGCAATGTATAACACAATGTATTAATGACCTAGAGAGTAGGATTGATAGAAAAATATTATGAAGAGAACTGGCAAGATGAAAAGGACATACATTGAAAAGGCTGGCTAAAAGGGAAAGACAACAAGGATAGTATTTAAGATCTCCTCTAGTAGATCTTCCATTGATTTCCTGCCTCTTTACTCCTTTTTACTGTATGGCTGTTGCCTGCTTACATGTACTTGCTGCTCAGGACAGAAGAATGAAAAGTAATAAGTCTAGTAACAGCTAGCTATTACACTAGGGCAGTGATGGCTAACCTTTTTGTCGTCGCGTGCCGAAAGCACCCATAATGCAATGCGTGTGCCCCCCCGCCCCCCTGCATACACATGCGACCCTCATGCATGCACCCTAATCCTAACCCTTTTTTTGCTATCCTTTGAAGGACAAAACGATGGCAGTAGCGAAATATCTATACTAAAGTTGCCTCCCAGCAACTTGTACTGATGCTGAGTCAAAATGAATAAACTTCTATGGATGCACAACTTATCATTGGGGTCTTCATGTCCTACGATGCAAGTAATATAAATAAAATTTATATTGAGCCTTTTGTCCACAAGTATTCAGGATCAAATGGTACAATTTTAGAATTAAAAGAGGATGGAAAAAGCATTTAGCTCACCAACCCAATGATTCATCTGGGAATCAAAACAAAAACATTCACGATATATGGTTGCTCAGCTTCTATTTAACCATCCTTTAAAAGGGAACTACAGGTTGTCCTTGACCTACCACCATTCTTTTAGTGGCTGTTCAAAGTTACAACGGTACTGAAAAATGTGACTTATGACCGTTTTTCACAGTGATAACCTTTGTAGCATCCCCATGATCATGTGATCAAAATTCAGATGCTTGGCAACTGGTTCATATTTATGACCGTTGCTGTGTCCTGAGGTCACGTGATCACCTTTTGCGACCTTCTGACAAGCAAAGTAATGGGGAAGCCAGGTTCACTTAACAACCATGTTACTAACTTAGCAACTGCAATGATTCACTCAACAACTGTCGCTAGAAAGATCGTAAAATGAGGCAAAACTCACTTAACAAAGGTCTCACTTAACAACAGAAATTTGGGGCTCAATTGTGGTTGTAAGTTGGGGACTACCTATAATTTAGTCTCTTCTGCTCTTATTTTTAGGATTTTTATCCCCTAACATTTAACTGGAACATTTAACTGCTTTCCTATAATTTAAATTCCATATTCTATGTCCTACCCCCAGAATAATACAAAATAAGTCTTGTCCTTATTTTATATAGGATATCCTTCAGTGTTTGAAAAGTGCAACTGTACCCTATTTTCTCTCTTCAAAGCTAAATATTCCCAGATCCTTCTACTCTACTCATAGGATTTTAAGATGCCTTTCTCCAAATCTATTCCAGTTACTTTGAACACTGTTTTAAGTGTGGTGCCCAGAATTTAACACAAACCACCAAGGGAATCTGACTAACACAGAATGAAATTGAGTAAGTATTTTCCAATAGAAGTATGCATCCTAAAATTGCATTCGCCGGGGTTTTTTTGCAACCATATCATACTTGCTGTCTCATATTCAGTTTGTAATCAATTCAGTTGCTAAAATTAATTTTACGAGTATATCTCCAAGCCAAGTATTTCATAATTTATACCTATGCATTTGATTTCAAGCCATCCTTAAGGAGTTATGTGTCCACTTAATTGTCATGCTATCCAGCCCATAAATATCCTGTAATCAGAATGTTGTCTGCCCTGGAGGCCATCTTTCACTTTGGATCTTCAGGGCTGCCACATTTAGTGCACAGGCCTGCTGTGGGAAAAAGGAAGAGGGGTTGCATGGAGTGGGTAGAGATATATAGCCACAATAACATTTTTTCCTCTGGGAGTCAAGGACGTTCAACCTGCACCTGGAGAGGCGTGATTGGGAAACATCTCCAGTTGGGACGGTGGATTGATTGGACCATATGATGGGCATGTGGGTACAGGAGAAAGGACTTTGACTTTCCTTTGGGTGGGGAAAACCCGGGTGCTTTCAGATTCGGGTTTTCCCAGATGTGCCAATATGACATATGGAACTTTGAGGGAATGCCTGCCTTGGAGTCTTATTTGGTTGGGTATTACTTGGAACCCTGACAAATGTCATCAAAATCGTGCTGCATGAATTTTTAGATAAATATTTGTAAGTCCAGGATATGAGATACAATTTGTAAGTCCGGGATATGAGATTTCAGTGTAGCGATTGGGAGAGGCAAGAAGAAGTTTGCAAGTATGTGCCCTTTTACTTAAAGAAAGTTCAAAGTAATAAAAATGTTTCTTCAAAATATTCACAAGCCAATTTGCCATCTCTTCTCTTGCGCAATGCTTATTTTTAAAACTTGTCTTGCCCTTATTTGGGATTCCATTTTTAAACTTGAAAACATCCCCTTTAAAAGCATGTCTGCAGTTTGATTATTCTAGCAGAGGTTGTCTTGTGAAGCTGGCAACATCTGATGCCGTCTTCTGGTTTTTGGTCAGTAGCAATTTAACAGCTTGCAAAAACCATGAAGTAGCCTTTTATGGACTATATTCAGTTGCCTCATGTCTCAGGTGGCTGAGGCATGCTCAGTTAATCTTGCTGTCTGTCTGTTGCTAAAGATTGAAGTGTATTGCCTCAAGCTTCAATCATGAGAGGCAGCCATTTCTTTTTTTGCACCCATTCTTTTGCACAAAGAATAACTTCAACTTCTCTCAACATAGCTAGCCATGTTGAGAACAGCTTTCTTGTTAGCTGTCTTGTCTATAGAATCATTGGGTTACAATCAATAAGTGGGCAAAAAAGGGTGGTGAGAATGCAAAATTCCTTACATTGGTAAGGAATTCAGTCAGTAACAGGCACAGCTGACTTTGATCCATTCCCCATTTCTTCAGACTTTTAAAAATTGAGTTTATTCAACTGTTTTCAATCTCCCCCCTTCTGAATTTTGTTTTATTTATTATTTATTATTTATTATTTATTTTTATTTTATTTATTTATTTTGTCAAGCCTGTATATGAATACAAACAAAGTATAAACATTGATATGAATATATAAAAGTACAAGCATGGTTTTGAGTACATGATATTTTACGAAATACATGGGGACTTTAGAACAGGGACGGTAGGCATGCTAGTGCGCTTACGCATGCCCCTTACAGACCTCTTAGGAATGGGGTGAGATCAACGGTAGACAGTTTAAGGTTAAAGTTTTGGAGGTTTGGGGAAGAAACTACAGAGTCAGGTAATGTATTCCAGGCATTGACCACTCTGTTGCTGAAGTTTAATTTTTTGCAATCAAGTCTGGAGTGTTTTACATTAAGTTTGTATCTATTGTGAGATCGTGTATTGTTGCAGTTGAAGCTGAAGTAGTCATTGACAGGTAGGACATTGTAGCATATAATTTTGTGTGCTACATTTAGGTCAGATTGAAAGTGGCGTAGACTAGACTAGACTAGACTAGACTAGACTAGACTAGACTAGACTAGACTAGACTAGACTAGACTAGACTAGACTAGAATAGAATAGAATAGACTAGAATAGACTAGAATAGAATAGAATAGAATTTTATTGGCCAAGTATGATTGGACACACAAGGAATTTGTCTTGGTGCATATGCTCTCAGTGTACATAAAAGAAAAGATAAGTTTGTCAAGAATCATAAGGTACAACACTTAATGATAGTCCAGGTACAAATAAGCAATCAAATCATATTAGGAATCAGTCAATATAAATTGTAAGGATACAAGCAACAAAGTTACAGTCATACAGTCATAGTGGGAGGAAAAAAGGGACCTGTTGTGACTTGCCCGCGTCCTGCGCAGATGATGGAGGACCTGGAGGACGTGGAGCCGCTCATGTCGCAGCAGTACCACCCCATGTACCTGGCACCTGAGTCTGCCAGTAATGAAGACTCAGTGCCAGAGGAGGAAGACCAGCCAGGACCTTCTGCACCTGCTCAGCAAAGTGAGTCGTCAGATGAAGAGGAGCCTCTACTGGATGCTAGGGCTCGTAGAGCAGCTAGCAGGCAGGATTGGCTTAGCAAACGGAGGTCTCCTCGGAGGTAGCACTGAGGGCTAATTGGGCCACGCCCTCAGTGCCTATTTAAGTCCGGTGCAGTCAGAGATCCGTGCTGAAAACAACACCAGTGTTTCTCGAGCACCATTGGAGTTTCTTGAAATCAGAGTTCTTGCGTTTGGAAGCTAACATCATCTGTCTGGGACACCAGCCAGCTCAAGTGAGTTGAGATAAGGAAGCTAATTGCCTCTGTATTTGAACTTAACCCACGAAGAGCCCAAAGACATTTGAGACTCTGTTCTTTGTATCTTTTCTGGACATTATACCTGTGGTGCCTTTACTAAGAAGCTTTATTACTAAAGAGATACTTTTATTTGATTATTACAAACGATTGTGTGTGCGTTTCTGGTCGGGTTGCGGTGCTGGGACACAACAGGACTTGACTTGTTTCCTTTATCAAGGTTATCAAATTTCTGCTTAATTTGAAGCATTTGGCTTAAGCATATCTTATCATTTCACCGACTAGGTCTTGGGGATGTTAATCTAAGTTTTTATTTATTTTATTTTATTTTATTTATTTTGTCAAGCATGCATTAGATAATATATATAAGTATAAACATGATTTGAATACATGAAATGAATACAAATAAAAGGGATCATTAGGACAGGGACGGTAGGCACGCTGGTGCGCTTATGCTTGTGCACTTAAACAACCCTTCGAAAGACTTATTTTTTTAAAAAGGGACAAATTTATGTTATCGTGGCAATCAGGTCTGCTTTTTCCTAGTTTGTTTTAAAAATAATCCTTGGAGTTATAAAGTGTAGAAATCCAGCCTTGATGCACAGATGGAATGGAGTGCCACCTATAAGAGCCGAGGTGGCGCAGCGGTTAGAGGCAGTACTGCAGGCCTCTTTAGCTGACTGATCCGCAGGTCAGCGGTTCAAATCTCACTGGCTCAAGGTTGACTCAGCCTTCCATCCTTCCGAGGTAGGTAAAATGAGGACCCAGATTGTTGGGGGCAATATAAATATACATTTATATAGTATACTAAGCTGTGTAAACCGCTTAGAGAGTGCTTGCACTGTGAGGCGGTATATAAATCTCACAAATAATAAATAAATAAATAAATAAATAAATAAATAAATAAATAAATAAATAAATAAATAAATAAATAAATAGTTAGAACAATTAATCCATGGAACAGCTTGCCTGACAACCTTAGGCAAGGTTGACTCAGCCTTCCATCCTTCCGAGGTAGGTAAAATGAGGACACAGATTGTTGGGGGCAATATAAATATACATTGCTTACTGGTGTAAACCGCTTAGAACTAAGGAGAAATTTCCTGACAGTTAGAACAATTAATCAGTGGAACAACTTGCCTCCAGAAGTTGTGAATGCTCCAACACTGGAAGTTTTTAAGAAGAGATTGGATAACCATTTGTCTGAAGTGGTGTAGGGTTTCCTGCCCAAGCAGGGGGTTGGACTAGAAGACCTCCAAGGTCCCTTCCAACTCTGTTATTCTATTCTATTCTATATCCTCACTTTAACATTAATCCTAACTCAATGTTTCTCAACTCTTCCACCAGAGCTTCTGAGCTTTTCATCCCCCCCCCTTGTTTACTGCTGAATTAAAATTTCCCAAACTACATTATTTCATAATGTATGGAAGGATGACATGTTAAATGTGTCCATATGTAGAATAATTTTAAAAAATCATTTATTGTTGATATCCTATCTGGCCACCAGAAATAACATTCAAGCTGAAACAAAAACATAAACGTGAATAAATAAAAAATAACTTTGTAAGAAAGAAACAGATCAGCATTGACATCTCTTTTAGCAAACAGAAAGCCAAGAATCTGAATAAGAGCATCTTGTCTATCAATGGAATTATGGAATTATGATTATCAATGGAGCCAGCCAGGTTTCTTTTGGCATAGAGAAACTTGGAGTAATCAATAGGAAAGTCTTTTTTTTTTTTTTGTATTTCTGCCAAATGTGCTTCTGATGTACCAGGAGAGAGAGAAAGACTAAAATCAAATCAAATTTTTGTCAACATAGCATAGGAAGGGTAAAATAAAAACAGTAATTTTAAAAGCTAAAAAAAATATAAAATACACAAAATTAAAAAAAACTAATTACACACACACACACACACACACACACACACACACACACATCAAGACATGGCTCTTCCTGCAGGCAGGGGGAGGAGACTAGCTCCATCTGAGCTCCCCCCTGGTATGACTGATGGTGAACATTTTTTAACGTTTTGTATATGTTTTAATTGTTGTTTTTAATCGTTTATTATTAGTGTTCTCATAAAATTGTTGTACGCCGCCCTGAGTCCCTCGGGAGTAGGGCGGCCTAGAAGAACCAATAATAAATAAATAAATATAAGAATTAATATATGGCTAACTAAATCTACCTATAATAATATCTGTTCTGGTTCTGAATCTTCTTCTGAAGGAATCTAGCACAAGAATGATCAAATTAAGGCAATGAAATATAGCTAATTTACAAAATACTGGCAATGCCAGTTCCTCTTCCTATTCTGGAGTAGGACAATCCACAGAGGGATAAATTGCACGTTTGGTCATCTAGGGCAGGGGTGTCAAACTCGTGTCGTCACGTCGTCACGTGACATATTGTGACTTTTTCCCCCCTTTGCTAAACTGGGGGTGGGCATGGCCAGCGCGTGACCCATCCGGCCTGCGGGCCACAAGTTTGACACCCCTGATTAAAGGTCATTCATCTCAGCAACAGCTTTTGATGAAGAAGACATACAGGAGCTTCCACAATACTCAAGAACTAAATAATGATTGCTTGTAATTTTGCAATATTCTGTATGTGTGGCTGCTCTTTTGGCACAATCTCTCTTCACACTTCCCTCCATGTGAAGCCAAATACCCTAAAGTAATCCTATGCATTCCATCTTATGACAGATAAAATGCAATGCATTAAATAAATAGTAAGTGCTATATAGAATAGAATAGAATAGAATAGAATAGAATAGAATAGAATAGAATAGAATAGAATAGAATAGAATAGAATAACAGTTGGAAGGGACCTTGGAGGTCTTCTAGACCAACCCCCTGCTTAGGCAGAAAACCCTACAACACTTCAGACAAATGGTTATCCAACATCTTCTTAAAAACTTCCAGTGTTGGAGCATTCACAACTTCTGGAGGCAAGCTGTTCCACTGATTAATTCACACTATATTAAGATAGTATGTTTTGAAGGTATGTGAATGTATGCAAGCAAAATTCAGAAGGCCTGAACTTTTTTGAACTAATTTGCATATGGACATGAAAGTAGTTAATAACTGAACTATGCTTGGAATTTTTTTTAAATATAACCAAATATTTGAAGCAATATTTGTGGCATATTTGAAACAGATGGAGCCATCACCAAGTCTAGTTTATACAAAGCCAAGAACATTTTTTCATCCAAAACTATAAATTTATTGCTACATAAACAAAATAAATGATTTAAGCTTAGCATCTGCATATTCTGCACAGATTAAAAGTACTCAAATGCAAAGAGAAGGGAACCAAAGAGCAAAAGGGGGAAAAAAGAAAAGAAAAGAAAACAGATGGTTATTGGAAACAGTCAACTACAAGTGCTTGTGTTGTAGAATGATGAACAAACATTGGTATATCTGGAAAAATAAATGTTTTCTACTGAATTTGTTCTATAAGCACACAAAAATTTGTACATACCAGATAAAATGTTGGATTATTTCAATAATTTATTTGAGAAACTAGTAAGATATTATGTCTCATGGAGTGTAATATGTACTCTGAATTCAGCAGTGTCCGATTCTCTGAACAGTTGGCCAAATGTCAGGCTTGAGTAAATATGCCCTTGTTGCAATTTGTTTGAATTTTTATTTAGTGATGACAAACTTTATTTTCCACCAAGGCTCTCAACTATATTTTGAATTCCTTTTAGAAAGATCACGTACTTTGGGGATCTTTATATTCATTACCAACGTTGAAGCAGGGGGAAAGACATGTTAAGAAACATTTCTTATGTTAAGAAAATAGTGAAAGGAGAGATGATAAATATTGCTGTAGTTCTGAACTGTTATTCCTTTTGGGACTGGATTTGCTTCTCCAATATCTTGCCTGCTCTTAAATACTCAGGGTCACTACTGATAAATATTCAAAGTTGCTGCAGATACAGTAATTTCTGGAATGCCTCAATTAGCAACTATTGTGAACCATTTGCAAGAGAAGTTTTTATAAAATCCATTAAGAGTGATTTGCCTTCTGGATCATGAAAACTGTTATTAAGATCCTCCCTATGAAATCACTGTTGTCCCCAGTAGACGTGTAACCTTCATTCTAGATTACACCACTACTAGAATACATGCTATCAGTTTTAGGTTTATATCTTAGCTCAAACAGGTGTACATGGTACATGCCTTTGTCTGTCGTCGTCCCCGCTCCTATGACACAAGTTGCAATGAAAGAGAGCAGCTGGCCCCAAACTACACAGCCACATACAAGGTTGGACTTATATCTCAGTCTTCTTAATTCTAGGTCAACATATTGCCACTGCAGGCCATCAGCTTTCAGTTTTAAATACTCGGGGTTTCCAATTTTCCAGATCTTCGATTTTATGAGTTCTGAGATCTTTCCTTTGTGTTGATTTGTTTATGGATATTTACAGGAATTATTACACCACCAACTATTTTAGTCCTTCTATCTTTTATTCCCATTTCTGTTTTATATAATATCTGGAGCACTCTGAGTATTGGTAAATAAATTGGTACAATGTTCATATCATATACATTAATCCAGAATAGTTTTTCAAGGAACAGTTAAGCAAGGTGAAATATTGTGGACACATCCTGCGAGAACCCAGTTTACTTGAAAAGTTCTTAATTCTTGGAAAATTGGAGGAAAAGAGAAGAAGAGGATGATCAGCTGACAGCCTTGCAAAACAGTCCAGACAAGAAGCACATCCAGAAGTACTAGCTCTATTTTATTACATTAGCAGAGTCATATAAAATTGAAAGTACATTTCTTCCCGGTCACTTTTACAGCCCAATAAACTAGAGAGGGTTCCTTCTGAGACCTATGCCCTGCCCACATTCCTTCTGTGGACTAAGATGCTGCTTGTCCGATGGTTTCCCTGGCTGCAGCTCTTCCTTCGGTCTCCCAAGGTCATTCACACATACTGTACTGTTACACCACCAGCTGCACATCCCAGCAGTGGATGTACTAGATTAGAGCTACAATGGGTACAGTCTTGAGAGTATTGAAAGACCCTGTTGGAGACAGGTAATCTTGAAGAAAATACCTCTATGTAATCATTACAAGTTGACACTTATTTGATGGCACATAATCAATCAATCATTGATTGATTTAATGGAGATCAACTAATTTAAAATTAGCCTATTTTCTATATCAGTACTGGGTTTTCTGGCAGAATTAGGAAAAAAATTATCAGTTGGTATCCAAAAAGAAACAGAAGGTGAAAATGAAACTGCTATTAATAATCCTTGAGATATGAGGAAACCACTGGAAGTGATATGGCTGAAGTCAGGTAGACTTACGAAATTTCTTGTTGAAGGTAAAAAAAAATCCAGACTGACAAAGCTAGCCTGTTGTTCAATATTTTTTTTTAAAAACACACAATTATCTCAACTCAATACAAATAGACAAAGAAATAGTGAAAAGAATATTAAATGTTATCATCCTAGTCACCATAGGAATGGTAACTGTAGTTATGAAATAAAGAGATACTTCATTTATGAGCAAAAGAATACAAATCTAAACCAAATACTAAAATGCAAGGCCAATAAAGATACGAATTGTCAAGACTATTGTTTCCTCATATATGGTCATGTAAGCTGGAGCAGCTGAAGGAAAATAAATTGTTTTGAACTGTAAGAAACTGTTGAAGATATCTTGGGTCTCAAAAGGAACAAACCATGCAATAATAGATAAAGTAAAACCAGAGAACTCACCGGAAGCATTAAAAATGAAGGTGAAGTTTAAAGATTTAAGCCTGTAAGGAGAAAGAAAGAGTTCTTGAAAAAGATCCTGAAGATTAGAAAAAGTGAAGACAATTGAAAAAGAGGCTGGCAGGAGATCAGGCAGCTAAGTACAGGTCCAAATATCACAATTGAAAAAAAAAAGGCTGGCAGAGGATGGCCAGGTAGTATCACAAATATCACAAACATGAATTTACATAAACTCAGAGAAACAGCTATTGGCAGACTATATTGTCCATTGGGTCATCAAGAGTTGGAAGCAACTGAATGACTGAACAATAACATCCAAAGTGCCTGCACTTAGGAGAGAAAGCTGTCTTTCAACAAGAGATTTCCTTTTTGCGGAGCACTTCCGGTTTTGGAGCGCTTCATCGCAGACATCCCTCGTTGGATGCCTTTCCGATCTTTGTTAAAAGCCGCCAGAACAGCTGTCTGGCGGCTTTAAAATCTCTTCCCCGGGCAAAGGGGAGAGATGAGAGCCTGACAGGAGGGGTAGAGCCCCCCTAGCGCCTTAGGAGCCATCTGGTAGGGCGCGAAGGGAGAGCTCCCCATGCAGCCTGTCTCCAGCTCCGAAGATCAGGAAACCTCTGCCTTTGCAGAGCTAGATGGAGTGACCAGCCGCTGCTTCAAAAATGGGATTTATAACTACATTTAAACTATAGAAGCAGACAGAGAGAAACAGGCGTGAGATGGGCAAGTACTGAAACCTCTTTTTTTCTTTTTTTTTCAACTCCTGGGTAAGCTTTCACTTCGGCAAGGGAACAAAGGAAACAGAGTAACAATATGGCGATTGAGAAGTGAAAGTGACTTTCGTTTCCCCAGAGGCTTTTTTTTTTTCTCTCTCTCTCTCTTATGGAAACTTTTAACTTGGAAAAATGGTTTTTTCTTTCTCTGTCTCCTAACTCTGGATTAAAGTTATAATAGAAATATTTTTTATAATAAAAGACTATCTGATTTTTAAACTGGAAAGAACTTTAATCAGGCATCTGGCTTTCTTTCTTTTTTGTACTCTTTTGAAACACCAATGGCTTCAAAGTTTGGAAAGATTGTTTTGACTAAAAGAAATGACTATTCATCTGGATATATTTCTAAAATGCAACTTAACACTGAGCTAACACCTCCACAGCTTTTGACACCTGAAAATTTATTAAATAATTTAAAGATTATGAAACATGAACTTACTTTGGAATTTAACCAGAAAATAAGTGAGATAGACCATAAGATGCAGGCTGCTTTGAAGAATATGAATCAACAACTAAGATTTGATGTGTTAGAGGTTTGCAAAGGCTTAGCAACAAATATTGAAGTTTTGGCAGAACGTATTGAAACAAATAAACAAGCTTTGGCAACTTCGGTGAATTACATAGATAAAATCCAAAATGACATTGCAAATTTTGAAAAAGAGGTCTTAATGACTCAGTTCAGATCTATGGAAGTTGCTATAAGGATTAGAGGTTTGAAAGAAGAATTATATGGAAATTTAAAAGGTAGGATGGTTGACATATTGGATCAGGTGTCTGGAATTTCTAAAGCGGAATTGGCTACACAAATCGACAAAACATACAGAATCAACTCGTGGTACGCCAAACAAAAGCATCTACCAAGGGATATTGTCATATATTTTACCACAAGAGCTCTACGGAACAGAATTATACAAGCAACGTTTAACAATAATCTTATGGTGAATGGTCAGGAACTAAAGATTTGGAAAGAAATCCCCTCTAAAATGCTTAAAGCCAGGAAAAGCTATACTTTTTTGATTGATGAATTTAAGAGATTAAATTTACAATATAAATGGGAAGCGCCAGTTGGAGTAGCAGTGAAATTTTCTGGAAAAAGATACCGGCTCAACACGATAAAAAAAGCTACTGAATTTTATGTCAATGTTCTAAAGGCTGATATATCCAAGATTCCAGAGGAAGGATGTATGAAAATAAAAGAGGAGGAGGAGGGGAAGCCACCTTCGATGGATCAAAAAGAAATAGACTCAAAAATCCAAAAGGAGTGCCTGAATCAGATAGCTGGGGAAAAGGAGATGGAGGTTTGGGAGTAGACGGGAGACGACTCGACAAATTTGAATCTATTGAACTATTAAAAGATGAACTATCAAGATACAAAACGATGTGATGTTGAAATATATTGGATGGATAGAGACTAATATGATTGTATTTTATCTTTTCCCTATCTAATGATTACTTATGCAATATTTAGTTAAGTTTTATATAATTTTGAGGTTATTTTTAATGTTGATAATATTAGATATATATAGTTTGTTGAAGATTTGTTTATTGTTTATTCTTCTTTTATTTTCTTTTTTTGTTTATTGAAGTTAGCGAATTAATTTAGAATAATATTATCTTATTAATATCATGATGAAATTTAATATTTGATGATCACTTATGTAACATTTAGTTAAGTTTTATCTTAGAGGTTATTTCTAATGTCAATAATATTAGTTTAAGATTTGTGTATTTTATATTTAGTTATTACTTATGTAACATTTACCTTGTATAAGATAGAGGACTGAAGGGAGGAGGTAGGAGGTTTGTTTGTTTGTAGTGTTAAAGAGTTTTCTCTTTCTTTCTTTCTTTTTTTTTATTCTTTTTCTTTTTTTTTCTCTCTTTTTTGTATCTTTACTATTGTATACAAATGCGATATATTAGTACTGTATAATTTGGAGTTGAAGTTTTTTTAAAAATAGTGTTCTTTTTTTCCTTTTTCCTTTTTCTTTTTATTAACAATTTAAACTTATTATTATGCCCTGTATTATCTCTGGGAAGTCCGGGGGGGAGGTGGGGAGGGAAGGGGGCGGGTTTGGGGGGGGGGGAAAACAAAAATGTTTGTACTTTAGATTTAATATTTTGTTACCACTTATGTAAGTTTGTACTAATAAAACTTTTTTGAATAAAAAAAAAAAAGAGATTTCCTTTTTGCTGAAAACTAAGGAATAAGTCACAAATGAATAAGAGAACAGTAAATGAAAAAAGACATTTGCTCAATTATATAGAAGAGATTATTTAAAACAAAAACAAAATCCCAAACCCAAAGTCTAGTCTTTTACTCTCAGAAAACGTAACTGCTGGTTTCTAACAAATACCAGGCTCAATTTGTTTGTATAATGTGGTTTTGAATTATTTTGTACATGATATATTTGTCTATTTCTTTTGCTCCGTAACATCACTTGTTGATGTACTTTAGCAAATAAATATTTCCATATATACTTTATGCTTTTAACAGAAGTTGGTAGCAGAAATGCTGAAGCTGTAAAATTCTGTAATAGGAAATATAATAATTCACACCTGCCATTACGTACATTTGGCCATGGAAATAATGTAATTCATTACTGTTTCAGTTGTGAACAAATTATATATGTGTTGAAATCTCAATAGCAAAACACTGATCCTTGTGGAACTGCATGTATAAGTAATTAATAAAGTATCATAACAAAGCTGGCTTAGGATATTGGTCAAAGTAAAACATGAGGCAATGTTTAGGGCAAAGATATTCTTGCATAAGAATTTGGCAAAGACAGAATTTGTTGTGAGTAGTGGAGTATTCTTTACTACTGTATACACTTCACGAGTGTAATTCTCTGAGGAGAATTGCAGATGACCAAGTCTTGACAAGACCTTTGTATTAAAAGCTGGTTTAATTCAAGCTTTTGTACAATGTAACTGTTTTCAGTTGCAATGTGACACTCTAGAGTTTATAAATATGACATAATTAATTAAGTTAATTATTGTACTTTACCTTTGAAGATTACATGCAAAGTTGTCATTCCACTAGTGTTTTTATAACTTCATCTTTACAAGTAATATCTATTTACTTGTACACAATAAATGCAGACATGAAAATTGCCCAGTTGATGCTGCGTTTGATCGGGCAAGATGGCATTCATCATCTGAAAAGCGGATCCTGTACCTGCAGGAATAATGCTAGGAAAATAATGGTGATCATTACAAGTAATAGTTCACAATAAGTAGCCATCTTCCACAAATAACACTCTGTACTAGACAAAAATGTGAGCTAAATATCCAGAGAATCCTGCTGGTACATAACTGGTATAGATCTAAGGAACCTAATTCCAAACTAATCCCTCCAAATCCCATAAAGCCCTCCTTTTCCTACTGCCTTTTGGCTCAGGTGGTGGGTCATCCTTTTCCAGTAGATTTTTGGCATGAAAAATGTGTCTAGGTTGCTTGCCTACATGATTTTTAAGTTATCTTGCAAGTTAGTTTTTCTAAACTAGCCCGAGTCATATGAGGAGCTAGACTGGTATAGAAATAATGCAATATAATTAACTATATAAGTAGCCAACTAATAATTAAATCTTAGCTAGCCTGGAAAGCATCAGCATCATGTCTAATGTGAAATATTGAAGTATTTCATGTAGAATTCTCCAACAGTACATTCCTCTTAGAGCAGCGGTTCTCAACCTGGGGGTCACGACCCCTTTGGGGGTTGAATGACCCTTTCACAGGGGTCGGTAGACTTCACCTGGACACTGCCATTTGAGTTCTTTTACCCTCTGCGCATGCGCAGAAAGCTTTGCGCATGCGCAGAGGGTAAAAGAACCCAAATGGTGGCAGCGGGGCGTGGGTTACGGTGGCGGGCACGGCGGTGGGGTGGGTCGCAGTGGGTGTGGGGGGGCAGGGCACGGGGCATGGCATTAGGAAGGTTGAGAACCACTGTCTTAGAGCATAAATCCATACAAAATAAATTCTATGGAGGCAGAATTTTTCAATTCAGTTCATTATTAAATAGTATCTTTGGAGGATCAACTTTGCAGTTCTTATCGTTAGTAAGATGAATGCATTTTGATTTATAATATAAAGAGTTTTATACAATTGTTCTTGCAAAATAACTTTTTTTTAAAAAAACCCACTGCTTTCAAATGTTTCCACGTTTTGAATGATTGATTATGTGCCATCATGTTATTGCGTACTGTTAGGAATTATATAGATCAGGGGTGGACAACTATGCCCCTTTTAGGACCTGTGGACTTCAACTTATAGAATTCCTGAGCCAGCATGGCTGGTTCAGGAATTCTGGGAGTTGAAGTCCGTAGGTCCTAAAGGGGCTATAGTTACCCACCCATGATACAGATTGATTTTCTTCAAGATGATCTGTCCCTAACTGCTTCCTTTAGGTCTCCCAATGGTGCACCCATAACCTTTGTATCTTAGTCCATCCACCTTGCTTCTGGTTGTCCTCTTTCCTTCCACCTTTCTTGGCATTAGAGTCTTCTCCAGAGAACTAAGTGTTCGCATATTGTGTTTCCATGAATATAATTTTATTTTGGCTGTACAATTTTTCTAAAAAAAACCCCCAACAACCACAAAAACTTTAAGTGACTTTTACTTTGTGAGATATTTTCTCTCTTAAATTAAAACATTTTTTTTTCAAGGAAACATGTGTGTTTCCTTGTTTCTGGTATGTGAACCGGAGCATGTATTATGTAAGCTATAAAACTCTGGACCTAAATATGTTTCAATTCCTCAAGCTATTAAGACTGTCAAAGAAAATACGTTGAATATTCCCAGAAACTGACACTGTAGCTAAAAAAACACCTCGTGTCACTACATGTGCCGGATTTCCACATTTTAGTCTCAATACAGAACATACCGTTATTCAGTTCATTTTTCTGCTTTGTCGTAAGCCATACCTATGGCAGACATGAAGACACTTCTGGATTATTAATCTACAAGATGGTTTCTTTTAGTTCAGAAATTTACAAGCTGTTTTATTCATTATGTGAAACTTGACTGAATAGGGAATAGAAGCCGATGAATCTGACATCAATATGTTCACAAACTCCTCCTTCTTTTTTTAAATGAAAAAGATTTGGTCCAGTTGGAAATCTGAAAGTACAGAGGCCTTGAATATGCATGGAATCCTTTATGCACTTGGGAGATGATCCACACACAGACAGTCCTTGACTTATGATCAATGTTCCCTCTGACATTAGAAAACGCCGCGTGGCAGTTGGAAACTGTTGCGCAGCGTTTTCTTATCACGTGCACAGCCACACAGCTGCACAGCCACGCAGCTTAGAGGGAACATTGCTTACGACCACAATTGACTCCAAAATTTCCATGGCTAAACAAGACAGTTGTTATGTGAGTTTTGTCCCCTTTTACAACCTTTCTTGCCACAGTTGTTAAGTGAATCACTGTAGTTGTTAAATTGTTAAGAGAATCTGGCTTACCAATTGATTTTGCTTGATGGAAGATCGCAAAAGGTGATCACGTGACCTTGGGACACTGCAGCTGTCACAAATACATGCCAGTTGCCAAGAGTCTGAATTTTGATCACATGACTGTAGGGATGGTGCAATGGCTGTAAGGGTGAAAAATGATCATGTCATTTCTTTGAGTGCTGTTGTGACTTTGAACTGTCACTAAATGAATGGTTGTAAGTTAAGGACTACCTGTATTCCTGACTATTCTTTCAGCAGCTATGCTTATATTATTCAAGTCTTTGCAGATTGCCTATAGACTTGCAAGACAATTCTACCAAGATTAATAGTGTCCTAGGGTCATGAGCTAATGATCTCCATAAGCCAATTATAAGAGGATGAGTAATTTTAGTTTTAATTATTCCTTGTACCAGCTTACTGTGCAACAATTTGATAGGCATTATACCTCCTAATAATACAACTGGAAGTGAAGAAGAAAAGTGTCACTGTGCAGAAAAAATTGTATGTACCTTGGCTCAGTGTCATTTTCTAAACCCCTACTGCAGGGGTGGGTTCTAACTTACTTCACCGCCGGTTCGCTTCCTCCCGCACTACATGGCTGCATGCGCATTGCATGCTGCATGGGCGTGCCGCATGGGCGCACACATGCGCATGCACAGTGCCGAAAACTTGGCTTCTGCGCATGCGCAGAAGCAAAAAATAAGATGGCGGTGTCCACGGACCGGCACCGACAGAACCGGCTCTGTGACGTCACCACCAGTTTACTAATGGTTCTAAAGAACCGGTTAGAACTGGTAGGGACCCATCTCTGCCCTACTGCTTCTGGTGGAAACCAAGTATTGAAAAGGATAACATACCTCTCATGTGACAAAACAGCAGAGGAGAATGCATTTTTCAAAAACTTCCAATAGACCAACAGTTATGGGAAAGGAATTACAAATTAACATTGTCCATAGCATATAAGGAAATCAGTATAAAATGTTTTATAGATGGCATATGCTACCTGAAAAACTGGCAAAAATGTTTAAAGATAAATCTGCAAAATGTCGGAAATGTCATCAGTTACCTGGATCGTATTAACATATGTGGTGGACATGCCCAGAAGAAAGAAATTATTGGATTAAAATTAAAATATGGTTAGAAGAAATGATACAGCAACATATAGATTTAAACCAGAACTGTTTCTATTGGATATCTTACCAGAGAAATTCAGTAAGGAAAATACATACTTGATTGTACATGTGATAATGGCAACGAGGATAGTGTTTGCGCAAAGATGGAAAGCAGAGAAAATCCCTATGGAGGAACAAATAATTAAGAAAATATTGGATTGTGCAGAAATGAATAGATTGACCTTGATACTTAAAGAAAGAGAGGAATCGGAATATTTTCAGATATGGGGTCAATTCTATGATTGGTTGGAGAAGAGCTATGTATAGAATAATATTGTAAAGAAAGAGGGATGAAATGTTATAACAAATGAAATGATAAATATTAGGATATGAGAAATAATGGGGGAATAGGGAGAAGGCACAGAAGAAGCACGCAGATGATGCACTGATGGAATAATTAAAAAAATTATGTATTGTATGTTTGTTTGTCTATAAAAAAAACTTTATTTATAAAAAAAGAACTGCCAATAGACTAATTCCATTCATTTTATCTAAGCCATTTGGCCTTCACTTCTGCCTTCCAAAGCAATGAATATTCTGGGTATCTGAACTTTTCTTTTTCAGTTCCAGAAGCCTCCTTTTTTCCACTAAATATCCAGAAGCCACTAAAAATTACATTTCGCCCGTCATCTGGTTTTGACACGTGTCCCAGCCAGTAATGTTTTCCTCATTGTCACAGGCACATGTTTCTGTGGTGACTTAGTGAGGAGGCCAACCGAGTAAATACTTTTTGTAAACTTATAACATGTTATTTGAGGTATGAACTTCATTTGCTATGTAATCTTTATGAAATAATATTTTTTTCTTCCTCCGTAAAATTTATTCTCAACTATTTTTACTCGGCAGTTTAAGAAGAGACAAATAAAACAAGACATTTAGAGAAAAGTATAAGTCTCTCTGTTTGGCTTAATGTGGAAAGATGTGACTTACATCACTGGATATCATCTTCTGAATCCATTTCAATTGTGTTTCCTTTAGCTAGAGCAGGGGTGTCAAACTCGTGGCATCATGGCAGCATCACATGACATATTGGGACTTTTTTCTTCTTCACTAAACCGGGTGTGGGTGTGGGTGTGGCCAGCACGTGACGCATTCGGCCTGCAGGCCGCAAGTTTGACAGCCCTAAGTTAAAGGTTCTTCTAATTAGCATGTAGGAAGTTAGCACCCACCCCTCTCATAGAAAAATGAAATATCCTAGGAAATATTAAAAGGCAGAATATATTCTATAGAATATCCCTAGAGAAATTGAGAAACATGCTGTTAGAAAGGAAACAGACTCACTCTTAGCCCCCTTTCGTTAATAGCCAGGAGCAGTCTTCTACATAACAAAGATTTATCTCCTTCAGTCATAGCCATATTAGGAATTGCCCAAGGCCCTTTCATTCAGCCAAGCCTGGGACAGACAAAAGCCTATAGAGTTGCCACTGCATGACCTCCTGGGAGCCTGACCACCAATCAGTGCATTACATACACAGGAACAGGAAACTAAGAGGTGGGGCCCAACAGAGGTTATAAAACCAAGGGACTCAGCATCTTTCTTCCCTTTTCTCCTCACCCACATCTGGAAGCATGTGATCTACCTTTTCTGTACAGGGGCTCATGCCATGTGCTCCTGTCCACCATATTAAACCTTCTTTCCAAGCAACTTCCACGAATCCAGTGTCTTTTTCCCCATTTGGAACTGAACCCAGAAGGATATTCCTTACAACAATTATTTTAAACTTCATTTAATATTTATATAAGAAATTCAACATGAGTAAAAATGAGGATCTCTGGTACTGCTATTGGATTCAGACATTTTGTCTTTCAAAAATTATTTAGCATGAAGAAATATAACAATCATATCAGAACTTATGGAAACATGCCGAAAGCTTCACAGCTAAAGACTAGTGCCTCTGCAATAGTCTTTAGCTGTAAAAAAACCACCTTCGAAACATTGCCCCGGCACTCACATTTTCTTTGAAATATTTAAATCCTATCTAATACTGAAAATAGACATAAATGCCTAAGTAGAAATTTTAAACAAAGTGATGGAATTCAGTTGGCTTATAGGAAACTGTAACATTATGATAAATCAACATTCTTAAAAATTATAATGTGCTTCTTCTTAGTCAATAGTGTATACTTGGGTAACTCAAGGGCTGAAAAATAGGGGAAAAAATCAAAACCTTTCTAGTGATGATGCCTTAAGAAAAGAAAAGCAGATAAATTGATATTTTTATTTATTTATTTATTTATTTTGTTCATTCTTATAGGCCGCCCAACTACCCCGGGACTCATATTAAATCTGTAGTTACAACCTGCAATGATTGTGGCATGCTTTTTTCTTGTATGAGTAAAGAATCTAGCACATGTTGGTAGCACATACAGTCTTGCAACAATGCTTGTGGAAAAAACATGAATATTAGAGTAGCTAATGGATGAGAAGATTAAAATTTATCACATGAAATAAAGGAGGAACTACAGCAGGACTTGATAGGTACTACAGCTTTCCATAAAGAAGGAAAACAAATGGTGACTTAGGTATTGCGAGGTATTGAAACAAAGGTGTGCCAGTTGGATCCATTCTCTCATTAAATGTGCAGCCTGTCAGCAATACAGATCAAAGGACAACTTGCAAGACTTACCAAATTCATTGGAAGTTTCCCTATTCTGTTAATACGTATGTATCAGGGCAAATTATATTTAAAGGAGTAGCTACTACTATATAATTATGGACTATGAAGATCTAAGAAGGAAGCTCAAACATCTGGATTTCAGATGACATTCACATTCACACTTCCAGTTGATAGAAGAGGACAAGTATGTGTATTTCTGCAATACTGTTCTCAATGCCACAACTGGAAACAGATGTAATAGAGCTAGAAAAAAAACCCAGAGAAGGGCAATGTCTATGGAAATTCTGAGCTATCTGGGTCATAGTTGTTCCAAAGGTTCTTTTTCAAAAGGCAATTGGGCTGTTTTTTTTTCTCTTGAAGAAGAGGAAGAAAACATTTTGCTTCTCATCCAAGAAGCTTCATCAGTTCTGGGAGGATGATGCGGGCGATGGAAGGATTAGTTCTGACAGGATGGGGGCAGGTCATATTTCTTTGCAGTCATCTGGTCATTAGCACTCCCTCTGAGAGTTCTTGAGACCACTTGTGGGTTTATCTGTGCCCTCAGGGTCACCTGTATCAGAGTCCAAATGGGAGTGGAATCTTCTTGGAACTGCTAAAAGGACTGCACTATAGACAAGAGATAGATGTTGAAGTGCAATCAAAATTATCAGGAAGCTCAAACACTTTCCCTATAAGAAAAGGTTAAAATGTCCAAAAACTTTTTTGTTAGAAAAATGGTAACTGGGGAGAAATCATGACTGAAATATATAAAGTCATGCATGACTTGGAGGAAATACACAGGGAAATGTTTTTCTCTTTCTCTTAAAATAGCAGGACCATGAGTCAACTAATGAATTTGATGGGAAATTCAGACAAAAGAAAGTACTTTTTTTCCACATTATGTGGATTTACGTTTGCTTCAGCATTCCTGTGAGATTTTTTTGTTTTTGTTTTCACTTTATCGTTACTTCCCCCCCCCCCAGAAAAAGTTACTTAAAAACAAATGCAATAGGAATAGACAAAAATATGTGTCCCAGTATAATCCAGAAGATGGCATCAACACACAATCTAAATAAAAGATAATTAAAATTATCTGCATATATAAGTCCGCATTTTTTTAAACTCATAAGTTCTGCACATAATTGTTTAGTAATTTGGTAAGAACCCAGTGACTGCCAGTTGTACAGGCTAAAAAACACTGTATAGCTATTATAGCAGAAATTTAATAAATGAACGGAGGATGTGAGTGGAAGAGACTGAGAGGAGAAAGGTAGATTCAAACTGCCCCCATTACATTTTAACTTCCCAGAGGCTGGTGGGAGGAGCTGCTGCCTGTGAGTGGAAGAGATTGAGAGGGAGTACAGAGGATAAAGGTAGCGGCTCGCACGCCTAACGGCACGTGAATCATATAACTACAAACCAAAAATAGCAATAATACATTCAGGATTAGTGCGCTTGAGATTGTGATTTTAATTTATTTCAAAATGACTGCCTTAGTTCAGTGTAATACTTGTTTTTCAGTTGTGTTTCAAAGTACTCTTTTCAAATTTGGATACTGTCCTCTTTGTAAACAAATTACTAGTCTATGTGGACAGATTACCTATCTAGAATCTCTAATCTGTGCTCTCCAAGCAGAAATTAGGTGCCCAATTCAGCCATTCCACTCTATTGAGCTGCTGCGCTATCAGCCCCCTCTACCACAAAGATCCTGCAGGAGAAAGGCAGTATGGACAACCATGTGATCTGGCAGGGTGAGAGCTGTGCACCATAAACACAAAGCTTTTGCTGTGTCCCAGCATAACAGATATAGTGCCCTTGATGACCTTAATAGGGACACTAAATTGACAGGTCAAGGTAGTTGTGATAATGATAACTCAAATAAGCAGGGGATCATGGTCTGAGATGAAGAACTTACTTTGGAAAGGGGAAAGTGTGAATCAGGTATTACACAACAGTCACACAGGAGCAGCAAGGTATCCAAAAAGAGAAGCCACCTTCTGGTTGGTGATTCACTTGTAAGGGATGTAAATTTAGGAAAGGATATGGAGGTTTTGAAAGAGGTCAGGTGTTTGCCAGGTGCTACTGCCAGCAGAGACAAGAGGCGTATTCTTAAAATAGTCAAGAACGCCAGTGAGGATGGTGATGTTGATGCTATTATACATCTTGGCACAAATGATCTGTCCCAAAAAGATGTACTTTCTGTGCAGAATGACTTCCAGAGCTTGGGGTATGAACTTAGTAGTATAGATTGTAGGCTTATGTTTCCAGAGGTTTTACCAGTTTATAAGGAACAAAAAGGGAAAGGCCAGCGTGTAGCGAAGTTTAATGTGTGGCTAAAGGAGTGGTGTAAAAGGGAAGGCTTTGGTTTTATTAGTCATGATGTCTGCAGCTGGTCCAATGAAAAACAGTACAAAAGAGATGGTTTGCATCCATCAAAGAAAGGGACTAAGTTACTTGGTATTAAATTCACAGAGTTCCTGGATAAACATTTAAACTGAACAGTGGGGACAGAGAATTAATTGATACAGAACATTTCTGTCCCCAGCAATCTAAAATTAATAGGGTTATAAGTGAATGCAACATAGATGTGTGTGTGGGTAAGATTATCAGCCCTGCTGTCAAGCAAAACCAAGCATTTAATAGTGAGTGCCATACCATGTGCACTAATAAAATAGGCGGCAAGAAAGTAGGGGCAGTCAGGCACAACACAAGTTATGTAGACAGCAAACACAGGGTCAATCAAAATGGACTCAAATGTCTATACACCAATGCACAGAGCATGGGGAATAAACAGGGTGAATTAGAAATTCAAGTAAATGAGGGAAGATATGATATTATTCTATTCTCCTTAGAACTAAGGAGAAATTTCCTGACAGTTAGAACAATTAATCAATGGAACAGCTTGCCTCAGAAGTTGTGAATGCTCCAACACTGGAAGTTTTTAAGAAGATATTGGATAACCATTTGTCTGAAGCGGTGTAGGGTTTCCTACCTAAGCAGGGGGTTGGACTAGAAGACCTCCAAGGTCCCTTCCAACTGTGTTATTCTATTCTATTCTATTCTATTCTATTCTATTCTATTCTATTCTATTCTATTCTATTCTATTCTATTCTATTCTATTCTATTGATGTCAATGACTTCCTGGAGAATGTTAAGGCAGGAATGGGTTGTGTAGTATTATGCTGATGAATAAGTAGTTGTTTTCTACATTGCCATGGATGTAATTGTTACTGAACATCAGTTATGGGGATATTTCTTTTACCATAAATATATGTATATCAGAGGTGGGTTTCAGCAGGTTCTGACCAGTTCTGGAGAACCGGTATCAGAAATTTTGAGTAGTTTGGAGAACCGGGAAATACCACCTCTGACTGGCCCCACCCCGATCTATTCTCTGCCTCCCGAGTCCCAGCTGATCAGGAGGAAATAGGGATTTTGCATTAACCTTCCCCTGGAGTGGGGTGGAAATGGAGATTTTAAAGTATCCTTCCCCTGTCATGCCCACCAAGCCATTCCCAGCAAGCCACACCACACCCACCAAGCCATGCCTGCAGAACGCACACCAAGCCACACCCACCAAACAAGCCATGCCCACAGAACCGCATTGGTTAGAGTGCAGTACTGCAGGCTACTTCTGCTGATCATGGGCAACAAATGCAGCTGCGCGAGCTGTGGTGGGTGTTCCGAGATACACCCACGTAACACCTATTCTCCGCCAGCAGCATTGGTTGCCCATTAGTCTCCGGACACAATTTAAGGTGTTGGTTTTGACCTTAAAAGTCCTACATGGCTCAGGGCCGGGTTACCTCCGGGACCGCATCCTACCACACACCTCCCTTCGACCAGTTAGGTCCCACAGAGTTGGTCTCCTCCAGGTCCCATCAGCCAAACAATGCCGGTTGGTGGGACCGCGGGGGAGAGCCTTCTCTGTGGGAGCCCCATCTCTCTGGAACCAACTCCCACCAGAGATCAGGACCATCCCCACTCTTCTGGCCTTCCGCAAAGCTGTAAAGACATGGCTCTTCCGGCAGGTGGGGTAAAGAGGATCGGATTCCCCCTGGGTGAATGGTTTTTTGTTGCTTTTTTTTAATTGTATGTTATGATTTTAAACTGTTTTCATTTACTGTACTGTTCTTTTTTTTTTCCAATGGACAACATAGCTTTTAATGCAACTTCATATAATCAATATAGCAATAGCAATAGCAATAGCACTTAGACTTATATACCGCTTCATAGTGCTTTACAGCTCTCTCTAAGCGGTTTACAGAGTTCAGCATATTGCCCCCAACAATCTGGGTCCTCATTTTACCCACCTCGGAAGGATGGAAGGCTGAGTCAACCTTGAGCCTAGTGAGATTTGAACAGCTGAACTGCTGAACTAGCAATCAGCTGAAGGTCGCAATGCTGCTTTTAACCACTGCGCTATCTCAGCTCCTATATATATGAGAAATATATGAGAAATACTTTCCAGGAAATTAAATGTCACATGTCAAATCAAAATATACTTGGAAATTAATAATAGAGTACAGTAATAGAGACAAAATAACCCCCCGAAGTAATGAAATTTAAGTTGTGAATGAGATCTAAACAAAAGTCCATATACTTAAATATTAGCGTATCTTTCCAAATGTACATCAGCAGTACATTTTTAATCCTGAAATATCATTTATCATTTTTTTTACTGTACTGTTCTTATTCATGCTGTATGCCGCCCTGAGTCCTACGGGATTGGGCGGCCTATAAGAACTTTTAATTAAATTAAATTTAAGTTAAATTAAATCACCGGCTGCCAGCAGTTTGGCAGATCGAATCTCACCAGGCTCAAGGTTGACTCAGCCTTCCATCCTTCCAAGGTTGGTAAAATGAGGACCCAGATTGTTGGGGGCAATATGCTGACTCTGTAAACCACTTAGAGAGGGCTGCAAAGCACTATGAAGCGGTATATAAGTCTAAGTCAGTGTTTCTCAACCTTGGCAGTTTGAAGATGTGTGGACTTCAACTCCAGAATTCCCCAGCCAGCGTTGGTGGCTGAGGAATTCTGGGAGTTGAAGTCCACACATCTTCAAACTGCCAAGGTTGAGAAACACTGGTCTAAGTGCTATTGTTATTGCTTGCTTAGCAACAGAAATTTTGGGCTCAATTGTGGTTGTAAGTTGAGGACTACCTGTATTGAAATTGGAAAAGGTGGAAAAAAATAAGAAGGGTTATTTTAGGCCTGGACACTAATATTATCCAGGAGAGGCTGAGAGAACTGGATATGTTTAGTTTGAGAAGATATTATTAAGAGTGATGTGCTTTCCAATACATAAAAAGAACATCACAGAAAAGAAAATTTGCTATTATTGCTGAGTGTTAGTCATAGAATACTAACTTAACTCATAGCTTTCTTTTTAATTAATTAAATCTTTTTAATTAACTAAATACAAGCAAGAAATATAATGTAAACATTAGAAAATAAGTAACAAAAGATAAAAAAGAAACACACATACCTACACCAATAAAGGGAAACCAGGATTCATTACAATCATCCATAGTTAATGTATATTAATCATTTCTCCAGACAGTTGAATAGTTGGAGCCCAATGTTTTTCTTTTCAATGCTGAACAGTAAGTCTTTTGGCTATAAGTAAGGTTCAGGAAATCCATCTTCGTTGACTAGATGCCAACTTCCCAGTGATAAACTTCAAAAGAATATAAACATCTGAAAATATGAAATCTCAAAATTGAATTAATGCATGAAATAACTGCTTTCACAAATGGAACACTATAGCTTGGAAGACTAAAACTCTGGTCCCAGTGACCGACTCAGATTGGATTGTATAACATTATCCTGAGGCACAGATATTTTCCCTCATTCAGGTCCTGGTGTTCAGTTTGCAGGAAGGGATTTATACAGGAAGTTCTCAACGTACGGCCACAATTGAGCCGAAAATTTATGTAGTTAACTGAGAAATTTGTTAAGTGAGTTTTGCCCTATTTTACAACTTGCCATGTTTGTTAAGTGAATCTCTGAAGCTGTTAAATTAGTAATGCGGTTGTTAAGTGAATCTGGCTTCCCCATTGACTTTGCTTGTCAAAAAAGGTTGCAAAACAGGATCACATGACCCTGGGACACTGTAACCATCATAAATGTAAACCATGACCATCGGGATGGTGCAACGGTCATAAGTGTGAAAAATAAGTCACTTTTTCAGTAGCATTGTAACTTCAAATGGTCACTAAACAAACTGTTGTAAGTTGAGGATTACCTGTAGAGACTGTTAGAATGGTATACATGGTTCACCTTCCCTTAAGTTCTCAGAGCAGAAGGATATGTATGTTTCATTATATCATGGCCCCATGTACAGGATTTTGGTGAATCATTAGCTCCTAAAGATAATGCACCATGCAGTATATAGTCATTTAAGTATGAAAGTCCATGAGTTCAGTTCTTGATTGATGGTTTGAAACCCCTGGAATAACATCTGGCTACCCATATCTTACAAGTCCCAAAAATCATAAAGAATAAAAGTAATGTGATACCTTTTTGTGATGAACATTCTAGAATTTGCAGTAAGAATTGAACTAGTTTTTCCAAATCACACTGAAACTGGGAATGAACTAGAATGGCCTACCCCAAACCAGATCAACCTGATTTATTCTTTGAAACAAGCTATCTTAGTTCTTATACCTCTTAAGGTTAATTTTGGGTGTTCTATAAGAGTGTCGATCAAAGTTATTGAATGCCTTAAGAGAAGCTATTTTAAGTTGCAGCAAAATATTTCTATGGTGGAAAGTAGATCTGGTTTCAACACCGGAAGAAGATTGTAATAACCATAGCATCATAGTAAGTTTAGTAAAATGGTATTGGTAGTAGGGGTTGTTCAGATAAAATGTATTGCTTTGGTCAACACTGACTTAAAGCTTCTTTCGCAAGCTCTTCAAATGATATGCTCACAAAAATATTTCTTTTGGTATATACTTTTCCCCCTTAAATTCAGCACAGAGAAGTTTAGCAGGATCAGTTGCTTTAAAGCACAATAGAAGTCACAATAGAACAGTGGTTCTCAACCTTCCTAATGCCGCAACCCTTTAATACAGTTCCTCATGTTGTGGTTACCCCCAACCAGTGGTTCCCAACCTTCCTAATACCGCGACCCATGCCCCGCCCCCGTGCCCCCACCGTGCCCCACCCTGCCGCTGCCATTTGGGTTCTTTTACCCTCTGCGCATGCGCAAGACGTGCTGCGCATGCGCAGATGGTAAAATAACCCAAATGGCGGCAGCGGGGTGGAGCGCGGTGGGGGCGCGGGTTGTGGGGTGCGATATGGCCAGGCTTGTGGCAGTGGGGGGGGGAGCTGAGGATGCCGGGGTGACCCCTTGGAACTGGTCATTCGACCCCCAAAGGGGTCCCGACCCCCAGGTTGGGAACCGCTGGCGTATGCGGATTATGGAGCGCAAATGCGATAATGCGTCGGAACAAGTGCCCGACCGCTCTCAGTTCAAACAGGTTTATACATGCCGAGTACTATTTTCGAGCGCGGCGGATTCCGCATGCGTGAAACGGCGTGACTCAGGACTCAGCCTTCGGCGCGGGCAGCAGTCCCGCCTCGTGCCTCCTTTTCACCCCGTTCCCACACTCAAAGCACTCTGCTGTTTCGCTAGCAAGAAAGAGCATATGCCACATGAACCAAATGCGTTACTGTACTGTATTTTTTTATTATTACCAACAAAAAAAAAGGCATCCACTAAAATTTAGTGGATGCCTTTTTTACCCCTAAAGAATAGCGTTTTTACCCCCCTGGGGGTAATTACCCCCAGGTTGGGAACCGCTGCAATAGAAGCTATGCTATTATACTATTGCCTGGTAGCACTGTATATGTGCCTGATTTTCTTTAAATGTCAGGTTTCTGTACAAAATAAATAATAGATCTCAAACTACAGGATAAAGATAGTTTGCGGCTAAGGATACTTCATACCCCCTCCTCACACATGTGAGCACACATGCACATGCAATACATTGAAAGTTTCTAATGACATCATAGGAAGCCACAAGAGCAAAAAAAAAAAAAGTAAGATATTTCTATGTTCATAAGACTGTCATGTAATTATAGCTTTTCACAACTTTTCCTGCCCTAGCTTTATAATTCAGGGATATAGTTAGTAATTTTAGTGAGGAAATGTTTTTAGACGACCAATGCCTGTAGGAACTTTATCAACTGTTATTCCCCCTGCGAGACACATTCCCAGACCGAACCAAAGCTACTAACTTCATTCATTTCCTGTGAGAATTGAAAAGTGTCTCCTAGTATTGGTACCTACCACCAAAAAAATATCATTATTGTGTTGCTGCCTTCAAAGCAGCAAGCAGCAGATCTTCTTTGTAGTTTATTGTACTGTAAAAGCAGTACAAGAATTTTGAGGAATAGGAGGAAGAACCATCAACTAAGGCAATGGCCAGATAAAAGAAATTTGAGTCCAAGGCAAAAATGTAATTTAAGAAATTACATTTTACTATTCCTAGTTTGCAAGATTCTGTTACTGTATTCTTATACTGTAATCTTATATTAAAATCTGACATTAAAAATGAGAAAGATTAATCAGTGGAACAGCTTGCTTCGTGGAACTATGGCTTGCCCTTCCCTGCCTAGGGCTCTGGACAGCCTGTGCTGCCATCCAAGGATCCTTCGTGTGCCCTGAGAGAGACGTCGAGGCTCCTCTGGGGGATAAGGGTTTGGCACTCTTCCTGGTCTTGCCTTCCTCCGCTGGAGACTATGGACCCCGCAGCCCCGCCCGGGCCACCACAGGTGCCCCCAACACAAGTGACGTCAATTGGGCCATGCCCATCCCAGCCATGCCCACCGGCCATTCCTCCCCAACCAAGCCCCCTGCCCACCCAAGGTCAAACACAACCCTGATGTGGCCCTCAATGAAATTGAGTTTGACACCCATGGATTAGAGTGATACAGAACACAAAGCAAAAGACCATAACAAGGGAAAAGGGAATGGCAACAATGAAGAACTAGACTAAATACAATCCAAGCACCATATCATGCTACTGGTGTTTTTGCTTTCATCACAGGCTGAATAAGTTCTCCTGTATTACTTTTCTTTATGCACAAACTTCAATTGATCACTCTAATCTTGGCAGCCACAACACAATCCTAAAAGATTCAAGACTCTTCTGAAAAGACCAACCAGCTGGGCAGCATTGCTTTAGAAGTTGTGATCACCAGGCACCAGTCAACAATCTCTTTGTATGTCTTTGTAAAGGACATATGTTTTCTTTGTAAAATGTACACCATCTATTTTACATTTCACAGATTTAGTCCTATATTCAATCACTGAGACTAAATTATGGTTAGTTGGTTAACCAACCCCCAAATCTAAGTTCCAAGATTTTGTCGGTCCAATATAATTATTGTTTCCATTTTTCATTCTTGACTGTGGTAATCTAAAAATGCATTGTTTGACATACTTGGCTTGTTGGACCATTGGGAAAAAAAATCACTTCCTGAAGTATGAATAATTAAAAAATTATCCTTTTTGTGCAGATCATTATTCTGATCTAAAATGTTGGCAAAGGTCAAAATAGCTACAACATTTTTGCTCATTCTTACTACAGTATTGCAATAGTAGATTATCATGATAAGCTTTCCAGATATACAGACCAAGTGGTGGTATAGTAACAAGTCTTTGTTTTGCAAACATGAAACTTATCTTTATATTTTGCACCATGTCATTGATTTTTGCTGCATAAAAGAAATGTTTTAAACACAATGTCTAAAACAGGGGTCGGGAACCTTTTTGACTAAGAGAGCCATGAAAGCAAAAAATTTGGAAATTTATTTCAGTGAGAGCCATATAATATATTTTAAAAGTGAATTCAACTAAATGTCAATAGGGACAATGGGATATTGAGAGAATCCCTGTCTTTGTGCTGTTTAATTTGTTGCTGCTGTAGCAGCTTCCTTGCTCCACAGTGATATTTGTCTTTGAGTTGGTGATTTCCATCATAGCATTGGTAATGATTCTTTCTTTCTTTCTCTTTCTTTCTTTCTTTCTTTCTTTCTTTCTTTCTTTCTTTCTTTCTTTCTTTCTTTCTTCTTCTTCTTCTTCTTCTTCTTCTTCTTCTTCTTCTTCTTCTTCTTCTTCTTCTTCTTCTTCTTCTTCTTCTTCTTCTTCTTCTTCTTCTTCTTCTTCTTCTTCTTCTTCTTTTTCTTCTTCTTCTTCTTTTTCTTCTCCTCCCTTTCTTTCTTTCTTTCTTTCTTTCTTTCTTTCTTTCTTTCTTTCTTTCTTTCTTTCTTTCTTTCTTTCTTTCTTTCTTTCTAGCCGCCGCTGCTACTTTCGCTGCTCCAATATTTCTTTGGTGGGCCTGCGCAGGAGGGACCGCTGAGCAGAGGCACCCGGCGAGCGGGGTGAGAGGCGTGGGGATGCCAGAAGTGGTGGCGGCGGCGACAGGCTCCTGCCCGCGTCTCCCACCCGCCTCTTGCCTTAAGCTGCCGGGCGCCTCTGCTCCATGGTCCCTCCCGCGCGCGCCCACCAAAGAAATATCGGAGCGGTGAAAGCAGCAGTGGCGGCGGTAGCGCTCTCTCTCCTCTCCCATACGCATTAACCCTGCCGGTGCCGCGGTCAGGGACTCAGTCGGGTGGCTGGAACCCCGCGAGAGACAGCGACAGAGGCTCCTTCCCAGCAGGAGACGCAGGTTGGCAGCGGGGCTCCGGGGCTTCTTCAGCCGCTTGGCTGGAGAACGGCGGGGATGTGGCCATGGCCTTTTTTTAGCTCCCCCCGTCCCGGCTGAACGCCGCCATTTGGGTTATTTTTCCCTCTGTGCATGCGCGCGCATGCACAGAGGGAAAAATAACCCAAATGATTGTGGTCAGCCGGGACGGGAAAGCGGTGATTGTGTTCAACCGGGACGGGAAAGCGGGCAGGAGAAGCTCCGCGCCGCAACCGCCGTCAGTTCCATCGGCTATACGCCGAAGGACTGGCCCGGGCGAACCGGGAGGATTTCACCCCTGCTGCGAGCCATATGCAGTCATCAAAAGAGCCACATCTGGCTCGCGAGCCATAGGTTCCCGACCCCTGGTCTAAAACATCGGCAAAATAAATATTTTCTGAATGAAAGGCATCTGCAGAAAGGGCAAAGGGGGACCAAAGGACAAAAATGTATTTAGTTATTTATTTGTCTTGTAGTTAATTTATAGAGCTCACCACCCAAAATGAATCAGGGTGCTGCAGAGGCAAAAGCAAAAAAGAACAAAAATAAAATATAATGAAATGCTATAGTTCTGCCAAGGCAATCCAATCAATGACATTGGATCACAATGTCACAAGATCACAAATCTTTCTCACCCGGTGCCTGGGGTGAAAGCCAGATGGTTCAGGCTTTACAATAGGCAACCAGGGTCAGGTTTTCCATATCTCAGGGGATATATGAATCCATAAGACAAATGCAGCAACAGAGAACACACATTTCATTGGGTTCCATAAGATAACTTCGTTTAACTGATTAGAGACAGTTCCACAAATTACTCAGCCTTGGGTAAATCCAAAAGGGATTTTTTGCAAAGGTCCTGTAAACCGCAGCTGTTTGAGCAGAATTTGTGAATCAATGTGAATCAATCTCCAGATTTTGTTCCAGGGGAAATATAGTCTCATTTAAAACAAGAGGTAGAACATTTTCAGGTTTTACTAGGGATGAGCCTAGTAAATTACTCCTCCACATCCAGAGCCCCACAGCCTCCAAACACTCCAAATGTGGATTGGAATATCACAGGGGTGGCTTCTACTTACCTTCCCCACCAGTTCGCATTGCGACGGAAGTGCACGTTTTGCGCGCACGCACTTGCATTGCTTGCGCGCACACGTCCCTTCCCGGAAATGACCCTCTGTGCATGCGCAGAAGCCTTTGTGCATGTGCAGAGGGGTTTTTTTGCAATCCATGACAACCAGAGGACCAGTTCAGGAGCGTGGACCGCTGGTCATCGCTGCCGGTTCGGCGAGCGGTGCTGAATTTCCACTACCGGTTCTAAAGAACTGGTCCGAACCGGCAGCAGCCCACTACTGGAATATCATCATGTAAATTATATACTTGTCTGTCATGCTACATATAAATATGCATAAAGTGGAACTTGCACTCTGACATTACAATGCATATTTGGATGATTTCTATGCGAATAGATACTTTAATACATAGATACAGACCTATAATAAAACAGCCTTTAATTTGTTAGAACAAATAATGTGTAATGCCTAGCCTAGCCTAGCCTAGAAACTTCATGCAGGGATTTTGCACTTCAAATTTAAAAAAAAATGGTTATAAACATGTAGCAACTTATTTGTCAAAGACACTGCATAAATAAACCAGGCAACAAATAAACAAGTAAATAGGACATGGTCTGAAGGTAGCTGATGCATAAGCATTGTTGAGGTCAAGCAGATATCTTTCTATATCTGAATAAGGCAGAGAGACAGCTGTAGAACCCTAAAGTATACTTCTATAAATGAAGAAAGGCAGAAGCAGATATTATGCATTATGTATGAATCAACCACATTATAGAAGGGCTCTGATCACATCCAAAGAATCAACATTATTCCTCTGAAGACTCACCAGTGTGTTTGTGTGTGTTTTTGGGAGTCCGTGAATGTAGTTTTGAGCCACCTTCAAATGTCACTGCTTCCCTGGAAGTCTACCTAAAGCACTTCATACTTTATTGTGTTGTCTGAATTTGAAGCTGGGCATCTTGAAAAAAGTGGAAAGATTTATGAAAAAGAATACTAGGCTATCTGATTCCCAGGCTGCTTAGAATCAAAAATACCACAAGAGCATTCTGAATGATGCTTATCTTGCGTAGCTTCTTCTCTGGCAATATTACACTGCTAACCAGAGCATACAAAACATTTGCCAGACCAATCCTCGAATACAGCTCACCTGTCTGGAACCCACACTGCATACCGGACATTAATACAATTGAGAGAGTCCAGAAATATTTCACAAGAAGAGTCCTCCACTCCTCTGCTCGCAACAGAATACCTTATTCCACCAGACTTGAAATTTTGGGCTTAGATAACTTTGAGCTACATTGCCTTCGATCTGATCTAAATGTAGTTCATAAAATCATCTGCCACAATGTCCTACCTGTCAATGAATACTTCAGCTTCAACAGCAAACAACACACACGCACACAATAGATTCAAATTCAATGTAAACCTCTCGAAACTCGACTGCAGAAAATACGACTTCAGCAACAGAGTAATCAATGCCCAGAATGCACTACCTGACTCTGTGGTTTCTTCCCCAAACCCCAAAAACTTTAACCTTAGACTGTCTACAGTCGACCTCACCCCATTCCTAAGAGGTCTGTAAGGGGCGTGCATAAGCGCACCATTGTGCCTACCGTTCCTGTCCTACTGTCCGATTGTCCAAATTTACCTATACCTACTTTGCTTTTATTTATGTTTATATCATACCTGTTATCTTGTACATGTTTTGACAAATAAATAAATAAATAAAATAAAAATAAATAAATGATGCTCCCTTCTGTTTAAAGCTAGCCTAGAGTGTCCTATATCAGCTGCAGTTTGTAAGCTCATCATGATAATTGCTTCTTAAGATTCTGAAGATATGAATGAGATTTGTCACATACTTGTCTTTGAGAAAAGGTTAAAATGGATATGCACAGAAAAACACCAAGAAAGCTCTGTAGGCTTTAGCTGCATTTGAGCAGAAGGATGCTAGATCACACTGAAGATACAGATTCTTCATCCAGTTCACTATGTAACATAAAATACTATCAATACATTCAAAGCTGTCACATCTAGGAATATCACATCCAGAAAGAGGTGACATTCCTCTATTTCAGGGGTGTCAAACTTGCGTCGTCATGGCGGCGGCACGTGACGTATAGGGACTTTCCTCCCCTTTGCTAAGCTGGGCATGAGCATGGCCCGTGCGTGATGTATCTGGCCCACGGGCTGCAAGTTTGACAGCCCTGCTCTGTTTGATGGGCTGCCACAAAGAAGAGGGGCTCAACTTATTTTCCAAAGCAACAGAAGGCAAGACAGGAAACAATGGATGGAAACTAATGAAGGAGAGAAGCAACCTGGAATTAAGGAGAGACTTCTTAACAGTAAGGACAATTAGTAATTGCATTCAGAAATTGTAGGTGCTTCATCACTGAAGGTTTTTAAGAAAAGACTGGACAGGCTCTTGTCTGAAATGGTATAGGTCTCCTGCTTGAGCAGGGGGTTGGACTAGAAGATCTCCAAGGTCCCTTCCAGCTCTATTCTGATCAATAGAGCTGGAATGCTATGTTGTATCCAAGGAATGAGCCATTTTTCTCTAAAAGGAAGACTGGACTATGATCTACAGTTAAGTAAGGTTGTTCTGGTATCTAAGGCCTCATTCAAAATAAACTTAGTGTCAGGGTTCCAAATAGCATCCAAAGGTAAATCAGAGTCCAAGTCAAAGTATTCCTCAAAGTCCCAATTTATTCTCAGAGCCATGTTGGCACATCTGGGTGAAACCCGAATCTGAAGTCCCTAGGGTTTCACCACCCAGTTGAAAGTTCAAACTCCTGCCCCCCACACCCAGTTCATCATATTCTCCAATCATCAAGTGCCAGGCTGGCAGAATCCACCCATCTCCTTCCGTGCAGGTGCAGGGGCGCAGAGACAAAGGATGAACTTGACTTTCTAGAAAAGAAATTTGTTATGGCTACATGCTAACAACCTCATATTATCCCCCCTCCCATTTTCCCACAATAGAAAATGCATGATATATTAGTATATAGTGTGGCAGGCCAAAGAGTCCAAATAAAATGGCTTCGGCCTGACACTTGACTTCAGTTTTCTTGGGACAGCCACACTCTCTTTATATTCCCCTAATGATTAGTAAGACATGGGAAGCTAAAGCAGAAGCTATAAGAAGTATATAATCATCATGGGTAATATTAATAAACGCCATTGTACATGAAGTTACCTTACATATTTGAAATGGAAAAAAAAGTGTTCCTAAATAAATATGCCTTGGTATTTAGAAATGAAATTCGCATTATTATGTTTCCTGGAATACTTAATTCAGGAAAAGCTTTTCTGAATTTTTCTTCTTAGTTACATGCAACATACAGTACTCTACTAGTCTAGCAATTGTAAGTTGCAAGCTTTTACATTGTATTTTAATTTATATTATTTTAGATTTTGAATGACTGATTACATGGTGTTTTCACCATGTTTTATTCTTTTTTTATGTTTTTATTCAAATGTTTCTTTTAATGTATTTTATAGTAAACTGCTCACTTCTGCTATTGGGTGGTTTAAAATTTATAAATAAAATAAAATATGAAATATGTAACAATTACTTAGGATGCAGTAACTTTCACAATTTACATTTTTTATATCAACCACCACCAAAAAAATCATACAGAAGAGAGAGCAGATATATGTTAGGCTTCACTGTTCTAAAAGTTCCAATTTTTAAAAAACACTACTCAAAATCAAAAATTGATTAAAAATGGCTACTTCATAATATGTTTAGGAACCCATCCAGAGGATAGACATCATGATTAGGGAAGAATAATTTATTTTTCAGTATCAAACATTTTTATTGCAATAAAATAACAATATAACAAATATCTATTTCCTTTATTTGCAGATTACATTCTGTGGGACAATTGAAATGTCCATATTTTTACATCTTCAGATATGTTTTCAGCAGTTTCCCTGTTGTCAAGGTCCATGTGATAATCAGCTTTTAAATAGCAATAGCAATAGCACTTTACTTATATACCGCTTCATAGTGCTTTACAGCATTCTCTAAGCGGTTTACAGAGTTCAGCATATTGCCCCCAACAATCTGGGTCCTCATTTTACCCACCTCGGAAGGATGGAAGGCTGAGTCAACCTAAAAACAATCATGCTAACTAAACAAAGTATAACAGTCAATGGATCGATTAACAATGATTGGATCAATCTAGATCTTTCTGCAAATGGCCTTTTAAAATGAGGTGTGAATAAACAGACCTCTGAAAATAGACTTATTTTTATGAAAACTTATTTTTCAATAAAAATCTTATTATTTTCACCAACTTATTTCTAAATAATGTGAAGTGTCTCCTTTTTGTTGTAGTTGACTATCTGTTCTATCTTCTTTACACATCCAGGACTTATGGTTGCTGCACTTTCTGCAATTCACATGTTCATCCAAACTTGTGTAAAATTTTCTAACCCTGTATGTTTCTTCCTCATGGTTACTTAACATACACACCATATCTTCCAAAATATGATAACCTGCCTATGCCATAACTGTAAAAAATTGACATCAGGAAAGGCCAATGGCTAGAAATTTTTCTATATTTTATTTATTTATTTATTCAAAGTTTTTCTATGCCGCCCTACTCCCTCAGGACTCAGGGCGGCGTACAACATTTTAGGGAACATCAAATAAATGTTAAAAACAATTAAAAACAATTTTAAAACAACAAACATATCATATATACATGAGGGAGACATCAGATGGAAGGTCGTCTCAACATCACCCCGCCTGCAGGAAGAGCCATGTCTTGATGGCTTTTCGGAAGGCCAGCAGGGTGGGGATGATTTGGATCTCCGGGGGGAGTTGGTTCCAGAGAGCAGGGGCCCCTACAGAGAAGGCCCTCCCCCTAGGCCCCGCCAGTCGACACTGTTTGGCTGACGGGACCTGGAGGAGACCCACTCTGTGGGACCTGACCGGTCGAAGGGAGGTATGAGGTAGAATGCGGTCCCGGAGATAGCCTGGTCCTAAGCCATGTAGGGCTTTAAAGATGATGATCAGCACCTTGAATTGTACCCGGAGACCAATGGGCACCCAATGCAGCTGGCGGAGTATAGATGTTACGTGGGTGTACCTTGAAACACCCACCACGGCATGCGCAGCTGCATTTTGCACCAGTTGAAGTCTCCGAATACTCTTCAGGGGCAGCCCCATGTAGAGCACATTGCAGTAGTCCAGTCGAGAGGTGGGAATATTCCAGTGGGAATATTCCAGTGGGAATATTCAGTGAGAATCAAATATATTGTAAAGACAGTACCAACCAAAGCAGCAGTAAAAATGTAATTATATTGTTGCTAAATTGTGTAATTTCAGAATTCAGAAAGGTAAATTATAAACTTAAATACTTTCCAATAATGAAAATTAAAATGGCTGGATTAAAAAAACCTACAAAGGAAAAAAATCCCTTAATATGTAGCTTTTCTGTCAGTAAGAGAGCACATTTAAGACATTTATTATTTTCAGGAACAGTTTTACCATATGATGTAACTATTTATCTAGTCTGTCTATTGTAAACAACAGAAATATCCTTGTATCCAGCAAAACTTCAACTCTGTGAATTGGCTACCTAGAATAAATGTATTGTGAAAGATTTAACCGTATGACATAATGACCTTAGTGACCAATAAACAGAGTAGGAATTTGGCAGCATCCAAATGCCACTTGACATACATTTACACAGTGGAAAACAACAGATTTGATTGATTGCTGGGCAGTTTCTCATTTGACAGTTATCCGTAATGCGCCAGTTTTGCAGAGAAATGCATAAAGTGTTCCTATATAATGTCTCCATCTTTAAAGCATTTAAGGGTATTAATCAAAAAGTTTTCCTCACTATGTTTCATTATTGTGAGATTAGTTTCAAGCTGATAAAAATGCTGATATACTACATTCACTGTGGTTACCTACCCCAAACATTTTGATTGCAAACACAGGAAGAGAAGAAAAAAACAGAGGGGACAAACAATCCTTTGAGGCATTAGGTTTATTAAATTCTCCAGGTTTGTTTGCCCGGCTGGCCTCTTGAATTAGTTTTTCTGTTTTAAATTAATTAAGTGTCAACACACTAGAAACTGTTTGATTTGCCCTGTGGTAGCTTTGTCCATCACTAAGTATGCTAGTGAACATTCATAGTTCAAGGAACAGAGTGAAAATGGAAGGTGACATCAGAGAAATATGTTCCCCTGGGCTCTTCTTCTCTCTTCACCAAATAGGGACATTATTAATAGCTGCCATGTGGGAAGACTCTCAGGGGAGAGAGAAGGCAGATGAATGAGAACCACCAAAGAACCTAGTTCCGGTGTCCTTTCTTCTTAAAGAGAATGCAAACAGTCTTAGAAATATTTTCTTTATATATTTTGATATAATGGATACACTATTCTTACTTACAATTATTTGTATTGCTTATAAAATAACAGAATAATACAGTTAGAAGGGACCTTGGAGGTTGAACCTCCTGCTCAAGCAGAAAACCTTATACCACTTCAGACAAATGGTTGTCCAATCTCGTCTTATGAATCTCCAGTGTTGGATCACCCACAACTTCTGGAGGCAAGTTATTCCATTGATTAATGCTCTGAGAAGATTTTTTATTTTTTTAGAATAGAATAGAATAGAATAGAATAGAATAGAATAGAATAGAATAGAATAGAATAGAATAGAATAGAATTCTTTATTGGCCAAGGGTGATTGGACACACAAGGAATTTGTCTTTGGTGCATATGCTCTCAGTGTACATAAAAGAAAAGATACATTTGTCAAGAATCATGAGGTACAACACTTAATGATTGTCATAGGGTACAAATAAGCAATCAGGAAACAATCAATATTAATATAAATCGTAAGGATACAAGCAATAAGTTACAGTCATACAGTCATAAGTGGGAGGAGATGGGTGATAGGAACAATGAGAAGACTAATAGTAATAGTAATGCAGCCTTAGTGAATAGTTTGACAGTGGTGAGGGAATTATTTGTTTAGCAGAGTGATGGCATTCGGGGAAATTTTTATCTCAAATTTTTATCTCAAAAGCTGAAAAATACAGGTAGTCCTCACTTAAACAACTGCCCCGTTTAGTGACCATTCAAAATTACGATGGCACCAGCAAAGATATTTTTCGACTGATCCTCACACGATTATTGCAGCATCTTGTATGGTCATGTGATCAAGATTTGGATGCTTTGCAATTGGAGGCTATCTATGACTATCACCGCATCCCATGGTCATGTTATCACTATTTGCACTCTTCACAGCCAGCTTCTGACAAGCAAAATCAATGGAGAATCCGGTAGTAAAATCATAAGTTGGGGTCAAGCAGTGGCAGATTCCTAATTTTTTTACTACCACTCTGTGGGCGTGGCTTGCCAGCCATGTGACCGGGTGGGCGTGGGCCTCGGGAGCTTGGCAGTGGCCGGAGAAGTGGGGGGGCATTGCCCACCCGCAACACAGCACCGCAGCGGGAGCAGCAAGACCACATCAGCGGTTCTTCTAGGAGGCTCCGTCCGGCCTGAATGCTTCTCCCCATTCGATGATCCTAGGCTCCTGCCGCCCATTCCCACTCCCCTCAGCAGCTCGAGAAGCCTCAAATGTGCGAAAATGCCTAGGATCATCACCGCGCGTTCGTGGCTTCTCGGACTGCTGAAGGGAGGGGAATGGAGATAGCTCCTGCCGCCCGTTCTTTCAGTGTCTCACGCACTCCCTCAGCCATCCTCCCCTGATTGGACTCATTGTGGGGTAGGAAGGCAGCGCATGCGCAGTGTCAGAAGCTTGGCTTCTGGGCATGCACAGAAGAAATTTTTTTAAAAAATCAAAAAAATTTTTTTTAAAAAAATGGCGGTGCCCAGGCAACGGCAACCGACCGCATCGGTACTGTGATGTCACCAGCGGGCCGCTACCGGTGCTATAGAGTGGACCGCACCGGTAGGAACCCACCACTGGGTCAGAGGATGTCTTTCTTAATGACACCTCACTTAGCAACAGAATGGTGAATTCCAATTTGGTCATTAAGCGAGTACTACCTGTAAAAATTGTAGTAAAGAATAAGTCAATTAAACCTTACTGGGACCAACAAAAAGGGCCATGATAATAATGAACAATACCTAATTGGTCTGAAAGAGTCTTCTGTGCCATTTCCAACTGCGCAATTTCCATCCTTGGTGTCTTTATTTGGTCCCCAGACTGTTGACTTTTAAGAAAGGCCAATATTCTAAGCAGCTTTTAAACTACTTGGCCAGAACAAACTTACTTTTAAAACAGAGCACTCAGCTAGCAACTCAACAACATTTATGCCATTGTTTTCCATGTTGATAATTTGTGCCATTGTTTGCCATGGTGATAATGTGAAAGGTCCCTTTCAGCGCATTCAGTGGAAGAACTACTGTATATTGAGCTGTTCAAAAGATCTTATAATTAGCAAATTCTGGGTGTTGGCTCCTTTCTAATAATCAGATATAAGTTGATAGTAGATTTTTCTGCTATTTGCTTCACTGAAACTTTTAGAGTGAATCTTCAGCATACAAACAACAAACACAAGCAGCCCAAGCCAATGTGATATAAACTCACAGGTATCTGTAATCAACCATTAACAGCAATTAATTCTGTACATTACACTGACAACGTTACTAAGCCTATGGAATAAGTGCTTTCAGAATGTATAGACTCTTAATGAGATTTGCAGGATTCTTGTCAATAGCTGGCATAATTCAGAGATACAGTATTTGTCTTTATTACCACAAATCCCATGACATATACCATATTTTTCGGAGTATAAAACACACCTTTTTACCCTCAAAAAGAGGGTGAAAACTTGGGTGCGTCTTGTACACCGAATGTAGCCCCACCCAGCCACCCCCACCCTTTGGCCTCTGCCTGCCAGCAATTTACCTCTTTGCAGCAAACAGGGCAAAGCACAAGAAGAGCACAAGAAGAGATGATCTGCCTCCCGACCTACAGCTGACGGAGGCTTGCAAGCCAGGTGGTAAAATGAAACTAACTACGGTGGCTGTAATGTGACAAATTGCTGGGAGATAAACTACTGGCAATATTAGACTGCTGAAATTGAAAAGAGGCAAGCTATAGCTGCTATGGCTCAGAGCTAGAGCTCTTGCCTCACAATCAGGAGGTTGTGAGTTCTATCCTAGGTAGAGGCAGATTCTGTTAATATGTTATTTTGTTAAATGTTTGTAGAGTGTTCTAATTATTAGACTTATTTTTTAAAGACTGCTTTATTATTGTTCTAGACAACTTAACAAAATGAAGAAGCTTTTTAAAATAAATGCTTGCTCTGAAGAGGCCCAGTGCTATTGTATCTTCTTTTAAATAGCAGAGAATACTTCCAGAAAGCCACATCAATTTTAAAGATCTGTAAAAGTATAATATGAAATGTCCTGTTTTAGTATTAAGTATTAGTATTAAGTATTACTATTAAAAGAAGGCAGCTGAGAAACCCTGACTTAGTCATGTTTGGAGTAGATCTATTTAAATAATTGGGAGGAGTTAGTGTTTAACATTTAAGAAAACTTTCTGGGATTAATATACTGCCATAAATGTACATTTTTCCAATTCTTTGCCATTTCTATGGGTCAGGCACACATGCACAGAAATACACAGCAAACAGTGTATATCATCTGTACTGTTTGCTGTTTGCTGTTTGGCAAATTGCTGGGAGGCAGAGGCCTTTTTTCCTTGTTTTCCTCCCCCAAAACTAAGGTGCGTCTTATACTCCGGTGCGTCTTATACTCCGAAAAATACGGTAGTTCTTTTAAGGTTGATTGGGAACCATTTCAACTACTTGCATCCTTCCATCATAATTAATCAATGGGGTACAAATTCATTTACTTGCAGCCTGTCCATGTTATTGTGGAATTTTGAAGAGGTAAAATTCATGATTGCTGAGATAAATCCTTATGCATATATCATATGAATGTATGTAGGGTCCCGAGTTTTCCTGATAAATGTTCATTGGAGAGTAGAGCTCCTGAATGATGCAAGCTTAACTGGTTTCAGCACGTGACCTTTTTGTTCAGAAATTGAGTCTGATTTAAAAAAAAAAGGATCTGTGGCTGAATCCCTTTAACACAAGACAGCCAAGGAAACAAATCTGAATGCAAAACCCAGGCAAGGGTTAGACAAAAGCCATAGCTATTGATTGATTGATTTCATTTGATTTGTTTGCTGTCCTTCTTACTTCAAGGCGACTATTCCAGATTTCACCTCCAAATGTACAAATTAAGAAATTAAAGACAGAATTGCAACCCACAAAATTAATAAGTGGATTTCTAGAACCTGAGAAATCTCACCAGTCTGGAACCCGCACTGCATATCGGACATTAATACAATTGAGAGAGACCAGAAATATTTCACAAGAAGAATCCTCCACTCCTCTGCTCGCAACAGAATTCCTTATTCCACCAGACTTGAAATTTTGGGCTTAGATAACTTAGAGCTATGTCGCCTTCGATCTGATCTAAATGTAGTTCATAAAATCATCGGCCACAATGTCCTACCTGTCAATAAATACTTCAGCTTCAACCGCAACAATACACGAGCACACAATAGATTCAAACTCAATGTAAACCGCTCGAAACTCGACTGCAGAAAATACGACTTCAGCAACAGAGTAATCAATGCCTAGAATGCACTACCTGACTCTGTGGTTTCTTCCCCAAACCCCAAAAACTTTAACCTTAGACTGTCTACAGTCGACCTCATCCCATTCCTAAGAGGTCTGTAAGGGGCGTGCTTAAGCGCTCACTGTGCCTACCATCCCTGTCCTACTGTCCTATTGTCCAAATTTACCTATACCTACTGTGCTTTTGTTTATGTTTATACCATACCTGTTATCTTGTATGCATTTTGACAAATAAAATAAATAAATAAATAAATAAATAAATAAATAAATAAATAAATAAATAAATAAATAAATAAATAAATAAATAAATAAATAAATAAATAAATTGCTAGTAAATGTTGCAGAGGAAAGTCTTACACTAGCCAGCCAGCAAGGCACAAGGCTGCATTGTCAGGCACCTTAGTGCCAATTACATTATTAGCTAAGGAATTCCAGGCATGTGTTTGGATTACCCGCAATTTCACTCCTTTTCCTGTTGCTGCTCTTTTTAAGCAGATTGCAATTTTTCCAATTACAGGAAAATGTCTGTAGACACCAAGTTTTCAGTCTCAATAGGAAAAGATCTTTAAAATCCTTTTTCTTGCCATTTCCTCCAAGTGAACCTGCAACATATTATATTAGTATTTTTCAGACTTGGTTACTTTAAGTATGCTGGCTCAGGAATTCTGGGACTTGACAGGCTCACATCTTAAAGTTGCCAACTTCAAAAAAGATTACAGTAGGAAAACACATACCACAGATATAGGCTATAATGCATCTAAGGCAGTGTTTCCCAACCTTGGCAACTTGAAGATGACTTTGCTGGCTGGGGAATTCTGGGAGTTGAAGTCCAGACATCTTCAAGTTGCCAAGGTTGGGAAACACTGATCTAAGGGGACTCTGTGGTGGTTTAATTCACAAGATATAGGTAGGATTTGCTTAATGACTAATTGCTTAGTTACTGTTTAAAGTTATGATACCACCCCCAGGGTACTTACAACCCGGTTCCAGAGTTCCGATAGTGGCATTCCCCAATGGTCAGGAGGTTGTGAGTTCGATCCTAGGTAGAGGCAGATGTAAGGGTCTCCTGCTTGGGCAGGGGGTTGGACTAGATGACCTGCAAGGTCCCTTCCAACTCTGTTAATCTGTTAACTGAGGATGACATCGTTTCAGACACATGACAACATTTATTTATTTATTTATTTATTTATTGATTTATTGGCTGGTTGCAGCATTTCACGGTCATGTGACCATGATTTATGACATGTTTTGCCAGTTTCATAAATGCAAAAAAAATGACCATAGGATTGAATGGACTCACTTTACATCCCCATGTTTTTCTTTACCCCAACAGCGTCAGGGAGAGCAAAGTCCACATCCTGGACAGAAAGAACCACTGGTTTGAAAGAGGGGTCAAAGAGGCCATCTACATTAAAATTGAACAGCCCTTTATCAACAGAGGGGGGGGGAGATACAACATTTCTTATCTCCTGTTTGAAACACAGTCCTTTCAGCAGTTCCACAAAGGTTCCACATCCATGTGTTCTATTCAGGTGACCCTGAGGGAATGTAAAAACCCCCAAGTGGCCTCAACAACTGTCAGAGAAAATGCTAATGAGGACTGCAAGGAATAAATCCTTCCATATTCAGTCAGAACTAAAGAAGCGTCTTGGATGAGAAGTGAAACGTTTTCAAGGAAAAAACAAAGCAAGTCCAGATACCTTTTGAAAAAGCACTTTTGGGACAACTAAGTAATGCTGCATGCTAACTGGAGCTCTGGTCCTGCAATGGATATAACCATAAAAAAATAGATTCAGGATCTGGCCAGTGGTCAACTATGAGGTTTTTTGTTTATTCTTTCAATTAGTTTCCTTTGAATAAAAACTAAAATACAGTTAGTACATTAAAACAAAGAATCCTGAGGAAAGTAGGTTTCCTATATTAAGAATTCCCTTGAGGGAAATATTCAGAAGCCATTGCAAAAAAAAAAAAAAAGAAAAAGGCAGAAGCATTCACTGAACCCTGGGAAAGGAGCTAAGTGGTGCTTTCAGTGTTCACTCATGATGTTACCTAGTTGGGCAATGAAACACCTGCAAGCAAAAACCAAATTCAGAGAGCACCAAAGACCCCACAGTTCAACCTTGAGCTACATATATTCTCTTCTTTTGAAATAGTATTATGCTTGCTCTTTCCTGAATCACAGGAGTATGAGGGGAAGGGAGAAAAAAACAACACAACCAGACTGGCAAGATTCTGTTAATATAGCCTATCTCATTAAAGTTTAGTTTTAGTTTACTCAGCTCAACGAAGCTTTGTTGAATCTCCTTTGTGCGCTAAAAATGCCTTGTTATTCTAAAGTCCTTGGGTCACCCTTCTGCACTTGCTTATTTAGCAACACCACACCCAGACAGTAGACCTTTCCTGGCTACTGCAGTTTCTCTGCCACAGCCAGCCAGCTGCTTAGAGCTTGGTCTCCCAGCCCATTATGAACACTTTCTGTATTTAGTCGTCAGCTGGAAATATGGTAACCGTGCCAGCTATTTCAAAAGAATAACATGGCACAAATGACTTCTTTCAGATTTTTATAAGGAAGCTCAGACTGAGATTTCCATACAATGCACTGTTCAAGAGGCGATAATTAGAAATTACCTGTTTGCCAGCATTTTTTCCTTGAAAAAAAATTAATAAATTTTGTTATATAATATTTGATAATTCAGAGTTGGCAACATTGACTCAGAAAACAAAGCATATCACTCTGTTATTCCAAAAATGAAATATTGTTCAAATGCAGTATCAGATTATTTCTCGACAGAGTGCTATTCACACTAAATAAGAGAAAGAAGAGAAGAGAGGATTGTTACCTCTCAGACCATATAATACGTCATTTATTAATCAAATTTATATTCTTCCTTTCTTGCAGGACACACCTGTCTCCAATATCTTTCCCATACCCACAACTCTGTGAGGTAAATGAGACAAGCAAAGGTAATTAGTGAACAGAGATTAAGTTGATCTGTAGGTTTTGCTCCTTGAATCATTTGCTATAAACATCTTCTAAGAGATACTGAACATTAAAATGTTCTAAATATTCTATATATCTAGAATATAAATACATAATTTATATATTTAATGTAATGATTTTCCATCAATTACTTAGATGATGGAGAACAATGTATAGGGAATTAGCAGATGCCGTTTGACTCTGGAATGGTATGTCCCAACTTTAAAGTTATTAATAAATTTATTAACTTTATTGCATTCTTATTATGTATTTAATTGAGTCTTCCAACTGCTATATCAAATAGGATCAAATGATAGGGATATTAAAAAGCATTGGCTGCTTGGTGTTTCTTTAACATTTGAAAGACAAAATTTATTCATTTTGTTGTTTGATTAATCTTGGCAACTTTCCCCAAAGGCTTTAGGCACACATTACAGTGATACCAGATCACAGATAATGACTTTAACTCATGGAAGCAGAAAGTATTGCAGAGCCTCACTGGAGAAACACAGCTTCATCTCCCTTCCTTTTCCTTTCTTTATTAAGATTAAAGACTAAGATGTGTTTTCAGTCTGAAGCTTGGATTGAACATTTTAAGCCTCCCATAGATGCATGACTAAAAACAGATGTCTTTGAGAGGAGAAAGACATAGATGCATAAATAGCTACATCATAAAGAATTTTACTTAACATATAAAACAGGACAGCTCTCCAGATAATTGGATAAAATGCACACCAAAAATAAAATAAAAACAGAAGAGATGGCATAAGTTTTCCCTGGCAGGCCAAATTGCATCATAAAAAATTATCTCGTAACTTGTGACTGGAATAAATATTATCTCTATCTCTATCTTTATCTTTATCATCTATCTATCTATCTATCTATCTATCTATCTATCTATCTATCTATCTATCTATCTATCTATCATTTATCTATCAACTATCTATCAATCATCTCACAGCAATTTAAAAAGAGAGATTTATTAAATAAAGAGAAGACAGAAATATAAAAGAACAATATAGATAGTCACATCACATCAAATAAGTATTAATTTCTTAAAGCCCTGCTTAAAACAAAATTTGGGTTGTTGTGTCGTGATATTCCTTCTCCATATCCAAGAGAATGGGAAATTTTCTTTTCTGCTTGCTTCACTTTTTTGCCACATACTCCCAAAACTTGGCCATTAATTACTGAAATTATTTTTTTCAAGTTAACATGTGCACCCAACTCAATTGTTATCTTCTTAGCAATCAGAAACCTATAGTGCACATATGCAATGCCAAGCATTTAAAAAAAACATTGAATTAGAAAATCACATGTATACTTTAAAATTTCTCTAGAGATACCATCTACATCTGCAGTCTTCTCATTTGTCAAATCTTCACAGCATTTATGACTTCACTTTTATCATTTTTTTCTTGGTCACTAACATTTACAGAATTTCTAGTCTTCAATATATTGTATCGCTATCATTAACACAATTATATCACTATATATATATATATATATATATATATATATATATATATATATATATATATATATATATATATATATATATATATATATATATATATATATATATATATATATAACAATAGCTATCTATGCATAGCTATTGTATATCTGTATTTGTACCTATAATATTTCTTCCAGCATTCTGTTACTTCATTTTCATCCCAAATCATTTCATCACTTTATTTTAATTATTATTTTTAATTCTATTCACACTGGTGGAAGGCCCTTGATTAGGATCTTCACTTATTTCTAAAACAATCAAATATTCATTTTTATCATTTTTAAAAATCTTATCTTATCTTATCTTGTTTTTTTTAATTACATTATTGACAAATAATACATTATCTTGTTTTCATTTGTCCTCGGGGATTGTGCTGTTATATACGAGGGTGAGTCAAAATGTAATGCCATTTTCTTTAGGACAGGTATAATTACCAACACAGGAACATGTAGCATACATCAAAATGAAGCTGGTCCTCTGTGGATCACATCCCTACTTCTCAACATAGTCACCGTTTCTCTCAATAGCAATGTTCCACCTTCGAATGAGAGCATGTATCCCTGCCTTGTAAAATTATGTTGACTGTTCTTTGAGCCTCTTCTTCACAAGGGAGACAATCGCCTCATTCGGGTGGACAACTTTACCGCATCCTCCATACTCACCAGATTTAGCACATTCAGACTATCATCTCTTCGGCCCCATGAAAGAGGGTTTGAGAGGCAAACATTATTCCAGTGATGAGGAAGTGAAAACTGCAGTGAAGAAGTGGCTCAAAGAACAGTCAACGAAAACAGGAATTCCAAGTGTCAACTTGGAGTTGAGCAGCCTTAACAAATCCAATGAAATAAATAAATGGAAACATAAATAATTTGAGCGAGTCATTGATATTTTAATATAGAGAGTCTTCACTGCTCTGTATGGGGTCCACTGAACAGAGATGGAAAGGAAAGAGAAAACGAAACAAACATACAACAAAATAAACAAATGTACTTCCCATTTTTTTTCTGCTTTTATATTCAGTTTCCCTCCCTGTTACTGACTGAGATGCAAAAGAACTAATTTTTCCACCTGCATGTTAAGAGAAAGCATAGTTAACAGAGAGACAAATAACAGGGAGAGACGTTTTGTGATATTTCTGGAAGCACCAGGCTAGCCTTTGTGGGAAGCAGTGTGATGCAGGAGAGGAATTCCTGCCCTCATTGAGCTCAGTGTTTCCTATGTTGTTATTATTTTTTAAAAAAACAGGTGCTTATGGTGTCTTTGCTGAGCTGGCAAGCTGGCAGACAACTATGTGTTGCAGGAAAAACAACAGCTCTGGTAATAACAGATTTGGTGGCAGAACTATCCTTTCTTAAGGTTAAAAGAGGAACCAAATTTTAGTGTATATCAACCGTACATGTAATTATCATTCCAGTTGTAAATAAATATATCCTCACGGTGGTTAGAAAAGGGTGTCTCTTTGCGAGGATCTCATTTCTTCATGTGAAAATATAGACAATAATAAAGCTGACTTTTCTGCCATCAGCTGTCAACATGCAGCCATTTTTAAAAGCCACACAGTCTTGTTGATGCCATGGGCATTTCTCAGTAACCTCTGGATTCTTTGCTTTCTGAATTGATGCTTTTAACGGAAGCTCTTCCCCTATCTGCCTATCCATTTGTGGATTCGAGTACCATTTTCAGTTTATTAACACCACAATGATAGATCTTTGCCTTTTCCTAACTATACATAATAACCTACTAGGACACCATGTCCTTTCTATCATCTGCACGTATTTGTGACGCTGAGAACCAGAACCAAAACCATGAGCTTGCAAGCAACGAATATTACAGCTTCAGCTAATCTATTGCATATGTGAATGAACCATTCAGATGAAATATTCAGATAACTTTTCCCCATAATTCCAAATGTAACTGGGAGCATTACTCAAAACCATGACAGTAATGTCATTAGAGGTGGCAAATCAGAGCTAATCTACTTAATATTTTATCAGCATCCAAGAATTTCATGGAGTGATTTTTTTTTATCCTGGTGCTATAATCTATATAAAATGAATAATGAAAAAGGATTTATCACATTATATGATCACTCCTTCCACCTAAAAACTGTTAGTAGAAGAAGAAAATGATAGTTCAGAAGTCAATTGTTTGTAGATTTAGATGTCTATGGAGATTCTCAGTCATCCAGGTCATGGTTGTCTCAAAGGTGCTTTTTCAAAAGGTAAGAAGATGTTTCACTTCTCATTCAAGAAGCTTCATCAGTTCTGGGAGGATGATGGGGATGATGGAAGGATTAGTTCTGACAGGAACTAAGTTTGTAGATTTAGGTTGTTAGGAAAATTGGAAAATTACTATGCAACAAGCATCTGAAGGAGTATTACTGTAAAACAGGGATGTCAAACCCGCAATGTCACATTGTCATCATGTGATGTATCACGACTTTCCCCCCTTCGCTAAAACGGGGTGGCCAGCGTGTGATGCATCAGGCCCATGGCCCACGAGTTTGACACCCCTGCTATAAAAGATTATTTAGCTCAAATGATCACATTATCAGAATTAAATGGATTTATATGCAAGTGCATATAGAAGAATTAAGGAATCAGTTTTTGCCATACAGCTGGACTTTCGACCACAATTTACATTGGTAAATAAGATGGTTGTTAAGTGAGCTGTGCCTAATTTTATGACTTTTTTGCCATGGTTATTAAGTGAATCACTGCAGTTGTTAAGTGAACTATGGAGTCATTAAGTAAATCTGGTTTCCCCTACTAATTTTGCTTGTTGGACATTGGCTGTGAAGGTCACAAATGGCAATCACATGATCCCAAGATTCTGCCTTCATTGTAAATACATGCCAGCTGACAAGTTCCTGGGTTTTGATCACATGACCGTGGCGATGCTTGATGGTCCTAAGTGCAATGACTGGTCATAAATCACTTTTTTCAGTGCCATTGCAACTTTGAACCATCACTAAACAAACGGTTGCAAATTGAGGACTAGCTGTAATTAATAAAAATCTGCATCGGCATTTTTTGCCTAGAGGTCATCAAATGTACTGTATTGGATCAGAAGTCTAATAACTCAGAATGTTGAGATCAGCTCACCATGATGGATAAATTTTAAAAGTTACAAAGTTATAGCCCAATGTAACTGGATAAGACCAAAATATAACTTATCCAGTTATATTGGGATTTATTGCATTAAAGAAACTAAATATGTTTTATTTTATCATCTAAAAACATAGTGTCAAACAAATGTTTCTGTGACAAGGATCCATGGTCAATGGGATTCAACTTACAATGCATATTGAGATGAAAAAGTGCATGCAAACAACAACAACTCCTCCTCCTCCTCCTCCTCCTCCTCCTCCTCCTCCTCCTCCTCCTCCTCCTCCTCCTCCTCCTCCTTCTCCTTCTCCTCCTCCTCCTCCTCCTCCTCCTCCTCCTCCTCCTCCTCCTCCTCCTCCTCTTCCTCTTCCTCTTCCCCTCCCCCCTCCCCCTCCCCCCCCTCTCTCTCATCTTATGAGATCTTAATATGAAATGGTCTCATTTGCTTGTCACAATACACTGGAGAGCACCACAACTAAGTAGGACTAAATGCTCAGCAAACACCTGGTAAAAGGCTTTTAAGTTAGATGTTCTGCTTTTCCTCCAATTGATCAGATTAAGCGTGCTTGTTTAGACCTATGTATTGTCTGTGTCTTATTCGGACCATAACAGTGTGTGATACCATTCATTCTACCCTCTCATTTTCATTGCTTTTTCTTCATGACTAAGTCTAAGCAGTTGAAAAAAAAACCTTTGAGTTTCTCAAGGATTCTTAGCCATTGTTTACCTCTTGGAATCATAAGTCAAGTGACATTTTAAAGAGAAAATGACAGAGGCCTCTTTAGCTCTCCAAATAAATACAGCTTTCTTACAAAGGGCCAGTTCTGGTTTCTGTCATTAATGGTTTTCAATTCTAAGCATAATTTGATCTGAACTCTTTAAAAAAAAGGCAGAAAGGGATTATTTGTGTTTAATCATTTTAGGCAGTATTACAGTTCCCATAAACTTTTGAAATCATTGACTTGAAGTAGCTTTTGTCTTCTTTCTTCCACATAAAAGTAGGAATATAATTTTAGCCTTATGGTGCTCCTAATACTTTGGCTTGGCATGTATTATCATTGCACATTCCTATTGCTTTCTGTTTTCTTTTGGCTGCTATGCTCTTGGAAAAGTATGACATTAAAACAGTGAAAACCCAAAACAAAAATTTTTACCATGTGTTTTTTACATTGTTGGGTCACATGTTGTGGCTTTAAAACCTAATAACAAAAATTGTGCAACAGACATTATAAATGAATCTGGTTTCACAAAATATTGAGACTGAATATTATGGTTATTTTTAAATATGGTGGCTTACATTATCCTCTATCTGCCGCTGAGTTCTCAGTAATGACTTTTTCTATTTTATGTTGAGCAACAATGCTCTTTTTGTGCATCAGAAAAATAACAGCCATTACATTTAACATAACTTCATTCAATAGCCTACTGAGCTTGTCTGGCAGAAAGCATATACTTTTTTCATTGTATAGAGCAGTATTTCTCAACCTTGGCAGTTTGAAGATGTGTGGACTTCAATTCCTAGAATTCCACAGCCAGCAACTCTGGCTGGGGAATTCTGGGAGTTGAAGTCCATACATCTTCAAACTGCCAAGGTTGAGAAACATTGGTATAAAGGCATCTTGTTGTTGATGGCATCATTACTGTTGAATATATTTAAGTAGTTCTAAGATAACTACTTAAGACTTTGAATTGCATCATCCATATTTCATCAGATTCTATTCAACTATAACTTTGTCACTCTGCTCTTTGCCCTCATTCTGTCAAAGGCCTTGGAATACTCATATCAAATGACCTAAAGTGCCAAAGCCCACTGCAACAACATCGCCAAAAAGGCTTCAAGAGTTGTTAACCTAATCTTACGTAGCTTCTTCTCCTGCAATATCACACTACTAACCAGAGCATACAAAACATTCGCCAGACCAATCCTTGAATAAAGCTCATCTGTCTGGAACCCACACCGCATATCAGACATAAATACATTAGAAAGTGTTCAGAGATACTTTACGAGAAGAGTCCTCCACTCCTTTACTTCGGCACGACCTAAGCATAGTTCATAAAATTATCCGCTACAACATCCTTCCTGTCAACAACTACTTCAGCTTCAACCACAACAATACACAACCACACAACAGATACAAGCTGAAAGTGAACCACTCCAAACTTGACTGTAGAAAATACGACTTTAGCAACAGAGTGGTTAATGCCTGGAACTCACTACCTGACTTTGTGGTTTCGTCACCAAACCCCCAAAACTTTACCCTTTGACTGTCCACTGTTGACCTCACCCAATTCCTAAGAGGTCAGAAAGGGGCGTGCATAAGTGCACCAGCATGCCTACCATCCCTGTCCTAATGTTCCCTCTTATCAGTACCCATCTTATGTATATAAACAATGTTATATCTATGTATATTACCAATACGTACTTGACAAATAAATAAAAAAATAAAAAATAAAAAACTTGTACTATTATCTGTTCCTGTTTGTGGTTAATTAATATATTGTAGTACATCAAGCTAATTTGAATTTGAAGATAGCAATAGCAATAGCACTTAGACTTATATACCGCTTCATAGTGCTTTACAGGCCTTTCTAAGCGGTTTACAGAGTTCAGCATATTGCCCCCAACAATCTGGGTCCTCATTTTACTGACCTCAGAAGGATGGAAGGCTGAGTCAACCTTGAGCCGGTGAGATTTGAACAGCTGAACTGCAGCTAGCAGTCAGCTGAAGTAGCCTGCAGTGCTGCACTCTAACCACTGCGCCACCTCGGCTCTATGCGATCACTCTATTTTATGCAAGTTTTTACTGAAATGCAGCTTCAATAATGTGTGCTCTTGTTGAGGTTAGAGACTAGTACATTTTACCTGCTTATTTACAGAAGTGGTATTATTTTGTATAGAATGTGCCTAAGAGATTGAATTAATTATATATCATCTACTATAATTAAATAGAACACATATTTTGGGAGTGATTGAGGAGAAGTCCTTGTCATTGTCCTATATAAATAGCATGATGTAATAGGAGAGAAAAAAAGGCAAGACTTGGCAATAAACAATGTATGAATAAATTCTGCAACATTCTTAACATGCTGCAGTTTCAATGCAAAAATATAATCCAAGAACTGGGATTCTGAAAAATTGTGTAAACAGCATGCAAGAATAGATGAAAACTTAGTGACTAGAGAAAATCAGGAACTAGGACATCACTAGAACAAACACAAATATCTAACTAATGTATGCAAATTCTAATCCAACCAGTTTATTTGGAACTCCAGATTCTAGTACAAAAAAAGCGCTAAAATCAAAATGAGATTGATATTTAGATAGAAAAATAGAATGCTGTACAGGAAATTAGCTTGATTTTACCATCAAAAAATGCCCTCCAAAATTCTGTATGTGCATCAAGAAACCTAGTGCAGCTAGACATATTGAGCTGGGCCTTTCTGAACATATATGGACATTTCCAAAAAGATTAGAATTGATTTTAATATCTCAAATTCTCTAAATCAATGGCAGCATTCTTATTCCAGCCCAGATTTCCCCTTCTCCAAAATGGGGGAGTATGAAGATAAAATATAAATGCAAAATATTTTAGGATATTCTACCTAGTCTTTCGTTTGATCTGGAGATGCTTGCTGTTTGCACCTAATTTTCTGACCTTGGTGTTCTCAGCAAAATGAAATATGTTGCTCTCTATTATTAAGCAAGCTTTTGCTATATAAGCAGGACCGTCTCCTATTATATCTGGTGGAAGAAGTCTTTTTCCATAACCCGTGCATGTCATTGTGTTAAGAAAAAATAATCCCTATCCCATAATCATATACTATATGTGGAAAATCCCTTTATGAATTCAAGTTGCAAAAGAAACATGGTCTTATCAAGTTCTGTTAAACTCTGAATAATGTATTCAATATTAAGCTAATGAAGCCTTGTAAGAAAAGCAACTTCTTTGTTATTTTTTACTTTTATACGTCAAGAAAATCCTTCCTGAGATGTAGATTTGTAAGTCAATTTTAGCCACAGATCAAACTAATATCAATTTTTTTGCTGTTTCCAAATATAAATTCAATGACTGAGTCTGACTTTTAATTAAGCCAAGATTCTAGATTCTAAAAGGGTGGAGACAGTTCCGTTAGTGAACTGAAATGCCTCCTAATCATTGGCTGTAATAGGTGGAACTGAAGAAGGATGTAATTCAACATTTGGAGGGCTGATCTTTCATAATATTGTGAACTAGACTTTTCCACTGGTGGGTCATATAAAAGGTCTTGTTTGTCAGGTCACTAGTTTGAATCTTGGCATTAATGATGAGATAAGCCTGTCCTGTCTTGGAGCAAATATCTGGACTTTGCTTCTATTGGCATGAATATGGAGGCAGAAGGAAAACAGCTAATAAATTTTCTAATATTTTTCAAAGCTCAGAGTAGTGTTTTGGCTGCTTTCCCCCCCAAACAGTCTCAGTTAAAAGCTTCTACAGTACATAAGTATAAATAAGAAGCAAAAATAACATGAAATATATAGTGAAATAACAGAAATCTCTCATTTTTTCAACAATGTGTATTCACAAATGAAAAACGTAAAAGCATGAAAAATTGTGAGCCAAACATATATTGTTTTCTTTTTGGCTAAAGCTTTTTCTTTTTTCCAAAAATTCTCTTTTGAAACTAACAGTAGCAAAGCTGATCAATTACTGTTACATTCCTCAACCTTACAATGAATGATTTATCTCTTACTCATATCAATCTTTCAGATGCGATTTTCAGATACATTTTCAGATCTTGCAAACTGACCTGTAAAATCTAAAGTAAATTCAGTTTGCATTAATTTGAACATGTGTGGAATATCCATTGCAATGTTGGCCTTTAATCAAATTAAGGGAATTTGTCTCCTGTTTAAATAAACATGACCAGAGAGCCTCCTGATATAGATTCTGCCACTCAACCTAACCACCAGCTCAGAGAAGACAAGTTTTGCATGCTGAAAGGATGTAGGAACAGGAGTCCCCAGCTCTACTGGTTTCAACTCCTTTTCCTGTAAATCGAGATGACCTCTTGAATAGGAACCCTACAAGATCTAGAAGCTTTGGCAAGGAGAAATATTATAGGCAGATTAGTAACAGGACAAATTATTTGCAAGTAAAAGATCTCAGGTTGTTTCTTTGACCTCTGCAGTTATTACTTGGCGTGGCCAGAAGCTACCTCTTGGTGATACAGTGGTTAAAGTGCAGTATTGCAAACAAAGTCTTCCCACAGCCTGGAGTTCGATCCTGACAGGGATCAAAGTTGACTCAGCGTTCCATCCTTCTGAGGTTGGTAAAATGAGGACCCAGATTGTTGGGGACAATAAGCAAATAATGCTTATATTGTAATCCCCCAGAGAGTGTTGTAAAGCAGAGGTCCCCCAGGGGTGGGTTCTAAATTTTTTACTACTGGTTCTGTGGACGTGGCTTATTTTGTGGGTGTGGCTTCATGGTAATGTGACTGGGCAGGCATGGCTTGGTGGTCATGTGACTCAGCGGGCGAGGCTTGGTGGTCATGTGACTGGGTGGACTTGGCCAACTCAATGTCACTCATATCAAAGAGTGCCTTGCCTGGCCCCTCCCCTCCCAGCCATTCTTTGTCACACCCAGCCTCAACATATATATAGTTCTGTAAAAATGTTTACCCCCCTGCCACCATCCCCGCAGCCATCCCCGCCACTGTGGTTACAACACCAGTGGCTTCAGGAGGCGCTGGCTGGCAGGGAGAGAAGAGCCAGCCCAGGAAGCTTTGTAGCCATGCAGCTGCAAAGCTTGCTGAGCTGCCCCCGCCCCCATCTCTACTGCAATGCCAGCTGCTTCGGGAGGCGCTGGCCGGCAAGGAGGGGGATAGGCTAGCGCAAATGCTTATCTGTGTGTAGGCAGGAGGCAGTTGGATGTGCGTGGCAAAGGTGAGGCAGGGCAAGCATTTCAGCGGGGGACCGGTTCGGGGCCGTGACCAGCCAGAGGTCACTACCAGTTCGGAGAACCACGCCAAATTTCCACTAACTGTTCTCGCAAACAGGTCCGAACCAGTAGCAACCCATCTCTAGGGTCCCCAATACCTAGACTGTGACTCACTACCTGTCTTTGAATCTTTTGGAACTGGGCTGTGGAAGTGGCAGGTGCATACGCGCATGCACACATCCCCACTCACACAAGCAGTAGGTGATGGCATGCATGCATGCACTTGCTCACTGCATGCATGGAAACATCCCCCCCCACTGGTCCGCAAAACTGAAAAGGTTGGCGAACTCTGCTGTAAAGCACTATGGGGTAATATATACGATAAGACTAAATGCTATTGCTACTTCATGTAGAGCAAGAGCTGCAGGAGGAAGAAGACAGCAAAGAACAACTGGGGGTAGCAAGCCCAACAAAGCACAAGGCAGGGAGGATGGATGGTGCTTTGCGCTATGGCTCTTGATTAGCTGGCTGCAGTGGAGGGTTTAAGAAAGCACTCCTCAGTGGCAATGGTGGAGGCAGCATTGGGGCTGAAGTAGAGGCTCAGGCACAGTGGCAGATGGTGGAGATTTTTGAAGGCTCCAGGCCTTTACTTCAGCCCCAAATCCACTGGTGCTACCACTGCCACCACCACCATGAAGAACTGCTAAGCAGGCCACCAAAAGGGCAAACATGCGGAGAGATAGACAGGTGGGAGGAGTTCAAGACAGTTCCTTACCTTACCAAGGTTCGGAGTTGGAAAGGACCAAGTCAGGAATGGCTTGCATCGAAGAGAGTCCTAAACTAATGACCAATGGGATTTGGTGAATAATGGCAATGGGAACTGCAAGGGTTCTGCTGTTATGTGACATCATGTTTATGACCACATCACAGGAATGGAAATGAGGGTCCAATCACCAATATTAACCAAGGAATACCTGTATATGTTCCTTGGTACTAGATATGCATCTTTTTAAAGGCATTACTGCTTAACGCAACTTGCTAATGGATCATTTGTATTATACCATTAACCATGCTGTTACAAGTAAAAAAGTTTAGGATACTGTGCATTTTTATATGAGTAGAAAGTATTTAGTATGTTTCAAGAACCAACCTTGACTGAAGATAGAAATATAGACCCAGATTGGAATCTGAATGCAGTTCGATCTGACCTAAATGTAGTTCATAAAATCATCTACCACAATGTCCTACCTGTCAATGATTACTTCAGCTTCAACTGCAACAATACACGAGCACACAGTAGATTCAAACTTAATGTAAACCGCTCCAAATTCAACTGCAGAAAATACGACTTCAGCAACAGAGTGATCAATGCCTGGAATGCACTACCTGACTCTGTGGTTTCTTCCCCAAACCCCAAAAACTTTAACCTTAGACTGTCTACAGTCGACCTCACCCCATTCCTAAGAGGTCTGTAAGCGGCGTGCATAAGCACACCATTGTGCCTACTGTCCCTGTCCTACTGTCCTATTGCCTAATTTACCTGTACCTACTTTGCTAATGTTTATGTTTATACCAATACCTACTATCTTGTACATGTGTGACAAACAAATAAATAAAAAATAAAAGAAATAAAAGTATTAAATCCGTTCAACTTATGGAAATGTGGGCATAACCTGCACATTTCAGTCGGTGTCTTCATGTATTCCATAACCTCTATATTTGAAATATTTCAGTGTTTAGTTAGGAAGGAAACAGTCTGTGGGAAAAGTTGTTTAGGCAAGGACAGATTTAGGCAATGCCATGTTTAAGTTGATGTCAGAAAAATATTTGTCCCACTGACTGCTACTGCTTGAAAAAAAGAGCAACAACCATAAAGAGAGCTAATAAATGGTGGCAGCATTAGAAAATTACTTCATCCTGTTATAGGTGGAAAATGTGATAATGTGAACCTTACCTGTGAATTTAGCGCTGTAATTTTTACTTTGGACAGCAATAAGTATACTGAGGCTAGATGGTTCATCTGCAAAAAAGAAAAAGGTTATACAAACTATATTAAATTTGATTTCTCCACCCATCATACACCATAACGTTTCTAGGGATTTCCCGCCCCCCCCCCAATCTTGGATGAGGATGCAGTAAAGTCCCAGACTCTTGAAGGGATGGTTTTAGTTGCTTCAGAAGGTCTCTGAAAAATTCACATTCTTTAAAAAAAGAAAAATTATTTTATTGGGGTTTTATCTGTTTTATAAATGTTGGTGACAGGTATAAATTTATTTTATTAATCTAATTATTAAATTTCTATATAAATCATTTATATTTGTTTCATTTTATTTTGAAGAAAACTTAAACTTACCATATTTTTCGGAGTATAAGATGCACCGGAGTATAAGACGCACCTTAGTTTTTGGGGAGAAAAATAGGGGAAAACAATCTGCCTACCAGGTATTCATCTGGTTAGCATCCTTAGTCTGGTCAGCTTCAGCACATTATTTTATCCCCTGGTTAGGACTTAAAAAAACCTTCTTCTGAGAGAGTAACAATGAAAGAGCATGCAAGCCAGTAAGAGCTGGGAAGATTGTTAGCACCTGGTTAGGGCTAGAAAAAAACTTATTCAGAGCAAGTAGAGCAATGAAAAAAAACCCTGCAAAGACTTAGGGCTGGAAAAACATTCTTCTGAGAGAGTAACAATGAAAGAGCCTGCAAGCCAGTAAGAGCTGGGAAGATAGTTAGCACCTAGTTAGGGCTAGAAAAAAACTTATTCGGAGCAGCTTCAGCACATTATTTTATCTCCTGGTTAGGACTTAAAAAAACCTTCTTCTGAGAGAATAATAATGAAAGAACCTGCAAGCCAGTAAGAGCTGGGAAGATAGTTAGCACCTGGTTAGGGCTAGAAAAAAACTTATTCGGAGCAAGTAGAGCAATGAAAAAAAATTCTGCAAAGACTTAGGGCTGGAAAAACATTCTTTGGAGAGAGTAACAATGAAAAAGCCTGCAAGGTAAGAGCTGGGAAGATCTGTTAGCACCTAGTTAGGGCTGGGGGAAAAAAGCTACATTCGAAGTATAAGACGCACTCAAATTTTCAGCCACTTTTAGGGAGGAAAAAGGTGCGTCTTATACTCCGAAAAATACGGTAGTCTCCATTATTTTTTCAAATATATAAATAATGTATTTGTAACTATGTATTTATTTAACAAGTTTCCTTATTTACACCTGCATTCTGACAACCTTATTTATAGGATTTTATGCATGCAGCTGGCTGACTATTTTGCCTGAGAAATAAGCAGTTGATCATTTCCCAGTGCCTTGAAGCAATGTACTATATATTTACTTTGCATAATTTATTTCTCCAGAAAATTCAGTGTATTTTTTTAAACTGAAAACTTGTCTGCAAAATTTAGATACCTGCACAAACCAACAATAACTACACTTTGATCTGTAGTTCATTTAGGAAGTGCAAATTAGATTACGGTAGTTCACTTAAAAATCAGTTAAAATTTTCCAATGAGCCACCCAGGAGAAGTAGACAAAGAATGGCAACGTGTTTATTTGTTTTGTTTTGTTTTTGATGCTTGAGATATCTCTTCCATCTTTCATTTGGAGAAGATTAAGGTTGGATGTCAAGACACAGGGAGAATAACTGGAGCCAATTTTAACCATTGGCACTGAGCTGTGAACGGCTTGAAGATACAATGCTTTAGAGTTCATGGTCTTCTTTCTAGAGCTAGAACCAGTGGCATTGCTGCCTATCTTTTTATATTATGAGCATTTTTATTTGTTAATAAAAGTAATATTAAGTAATTTAAGAGTTGTTAAGTTCCTCATCCAACGATGAGATATTCTTTGGTCTCACTTAGAATTTCTTAAACCTTGTTGAACTGACACATCAAAACTGACTTACTTTGACCTATATGAACTAGCATCCCAAAGAGCTTCCCAATTGCACACATGTGCTCTACATGTTTTCTGAAATGAGAGAGGGGGGGAGGGGGGAGGGAGGGAGACAAGGTCAGGTTGAGTGAAAGGTGGTTCTTCTATTTTTGTACAGGAAAAGGAAAATGGATTTCTTTTAATGCTGACTGAAACTGCTGCGTCCAGATTGAACCAGTTCTGCCTTAGCTGTCAGTCTGTGTTTTGGTCTTCTGTACTCAACTGACTGCACAAAGCTCCTCTGTGTCCAGGCTAGCAACTATATGATATTCCCAGACATACTTTTTTACCCACATTTGCCATTTCAAGCACTGAAGAGTTGTGTGCGTCTCTTTCCTGTTATTTCAAATTCCATGCAAACTCCAAACGTTTAGAAGTGCAGAGAGATGTTTGCTGAAGATTGGTATCTAACAGGGTAGGCCTTTAGAGACAATTTGAAAGCAACCTCAGCCTTGTGCCCAGATTTGCTGAGGAGATTCTATCAGACGATAGAAGATCTTGTACTCAACTAAACTGAGAACTGAATTTCAAAGTATCTTCCAGATAGAAGATACAGTTAACATCACTGTCATCAATTGTAATTTATAATTGTGCTGCAATTTTACTTGAATATTGAGCATGAGATGGATAGACAAATGAAATAGGGATTGTGGTTGCTAATACTAAGATTATAGCTTTGGAGAGTGAGATAAATCTGAACCCCTTAAAAAGTTATCTCCACATTTAGTGTTAGTTACGAAGCTAGTAGTTCAGCTTAATAAAGTTCATGTGATTCATTTTATTTTTCCCACAGAAATATTCCAAAAATAAACAATATCATAATTCTTTTGTTTTTGTAATTGCAATATTTAGATTTAGAATTTAGCTTTAGATCTACAGACTATATGTAAGTCCTTGGATGTAGTAAGATTTCATCTAACTTTACATGTATGTGGGACAAGTTATATGTTTCATAGTGTTCAGAAAATAAACATTGCTAAGTTTGAAACTAATATTAACTGATATTAAAGTGAGGTTTTGAACTGTGCAGGCATTTGGTATGCAGCACTGTTCAGTACAAATTGAATGCTGGCAGAAGTAAAATCTAGTAGCATTTGTATTTCCTGGGAAATATCCAAAAATATTTGAGAAGCAAGAAAATATGTGGCTGCTCCTATTCTCTGGAATGATCATAAGACAAGCTTCAACTCTTCTCCCCTTTAGGAAAATCATTAAGACCTGGAACTTCCCCCAAGTATTCTGACTGAAAATTTGGAAAATTGGTCCCTTCCTTAATTTTACCTCCTAAAACTCCTCCTACCCCCGAAATGCAAGAGAGTAGGCTCAAACATCTGGATTAATTTACTCTGGAGCAGTGATTTGCAAACTTGGCCATTTTAAGACATGTGCATTTCAACTCCCAGAATTCCCCCAGCACACCATAAGGGATGTCGCTCCTCAGATATAAAAGCCCACAGAACTATTTCAACAGGATATTTTTCTACTATAGTACTTGCAAAATATAGCACACATAGCTCTTGCTTTCAATAGAGGGAACAAGTAGAAAATTGAGAACAAAGCCAGGTAGAGGCAGCTACTGCATTGCTTCATTTGGCTTAATAATAGATACTTTGCTTTTCCCAATAATAGGCCCAGCCTTGCTATTATCACTGTTGTCCCTTTCAAAATGCAATATATATATATATATATATACTATTTTAGTCCTAAACAGATGCTTTGGAAACAGATTCTGCTAAAATCAACATTATTTATTTTTATTATTTTATTTTAAATCAATTTTTATTACATATTTTTGTCCGCCCCCCACCAAACATGCATATTTTATGAACAAAGTGTTGTCCAGATCATTCTTGCATATCCTTTCATATACATAATCCACATTACATCATATCTCTGTTTTCAATTTCAGCCACAATATTCTCTTTCCATATTTCTTTATCTTAACTTATTTTCTTCTTAATATATAAACAATATTACTAATCACCCTAAATTCCTAATCTCTTACAATAACATCAATTAGTTAACTTATTTCTCCATTGCTAAACATATTTCTCAAATTTCCCATCCCACTTTTTAACATTTCAACTTCATCTCTTAATTTAAATTATCTTCCAAATTAAACCAAATTGCCATTTCACATTCCATCTGCTGTTCTGTTTTACTATGAACAATATACATCATCATATTCAAATCTTGCATAAAAACCCTTTAACTTGATTAACTATCCACAATTAATAATATTTCAAATTTCCCATCCCACTTTTTAGCTTTCAACTTCATCTCTTGATTTAAAATTTCTCAAATTGCCATTTCACATTTCATCTGTTGTTCTATTTCACTATATACAATATACATCATCATATTCAAATCTTACATAAAAACTCTTTAACTTGATTGACTATCCACAATTAATAATATTAATACAATTCCCTTAAATCAACTAATATGAACCTTATTTTCCTTCCTCCTTTCCACTAACCTTCCCCTCTTTAACCATTTTCTCTTGGTCTCTCAAAAAATTCACTTCTTGTTGATTTTCCCCTTTTGTCCCAGTCCCTTAACTTCTTCTTTTTCTTTTTCTTATTTTTAAATCAGCATTATTTATTGTGGTATAATCTGACTGCAACAAAATTTCCTGTTTTAAAAAGGGTATTTTTCCATATGTAACCATCTCAGTTTCCTGCAAGAGCAGTATCTAAATTTTGATCTTTCAAAAATAACATTAAGAATTTTCCAGGCAATCCTGCTAAGATATACATATAATGTTTACTATAACTCATATTTCCTTTTGACATATATTAAATTAATATTAAGGATCAGATTATATATACAATGGGAAGAACTCCCAGATTTGCTTCCATTTCAACTTAGTAAATTGAAAATGTGATATCTGAATATACTGTTTATGGAAAATTGCAGGAATGTAGGTATGGAAAACCATGTATCATTGATAACTGGCACTAAGTTGTTAAATATTTGTGCTGGCATATATATCCCTCCTTATAATATTGTGGCAGTTTATGCCATCAACTGGTTTTGCAATTTGTCATGTCCATTTCAGACATGCAAAAATATTTCACCTAGCAGGAAGGGATGGGAGAGGTCCTTTGAGAAATGAGTGAGCCTGACTTTTTTTTAAAAAAACCTTCTCTTCAAAAATAACCACATCGAATTTTCCTTGCATGAAAACCGCTTCATTCCTCAACATCATGCCTTTCCATTGAAGTTACTTTGGAACAAGTCAGCTTCTTAATTGCAACTTCTCTTTCGTCAATTATTTATTTAACAAAATTATCCACCAGTTTCCCTAGTAGTTCAGTTTGAGTGACAATAATAATAAAATATTCACCCTGCCAAAAACCATAGCAACTGCCAATCATTAAATTAATATAAACAAGGCGCATAAAATGGGCTTAAACTGGATAATGCATGGAAAGGTTTAGGAAATATTTTTAAGGACTTTATTCTGTATAGAACCAAATACATTGGCTCAAAGTAGGATAAGCTTAGGACAGAACTAGCATTAGAAAGAGTGAGACTTTTGCCTCAGATTGCTTATTTTATGTATTAATTAATTTTATTTGCCGCCTATCTTGTTTTGAAGTGACTCTGGGAATAACACACTTATGTTCACAAGTATTATACTTGTTATTCTCCTTTTGTGAAGGATAGAATATCTTAGGACCAAGGTGAATAACCTAACATACCCACCCACTAAAAACCAACTAAAATTGACTGAAAAATGAGTTTTAGGCCTTTTTGAAAGAGCATTACAGGCAAGAATAAAGTGGTTTGTTTCTCACATTCTCCCCTCCATTTCCAGCCTTAATCTTAGAAAAAAGGGGGAAATGAATTTCCATGCCATTAGGGTCTGCATGCTGCCCACCCTTTTCAAGGAAATGCACACAGAACAAGTATACCATATGTACACATTTTTTGGAGATTTTTTTAAACCAGAATTTGTTTCAATTGGAATTGACTATCTTGACAAGTATATGAGGTGTAAAGATAATATTTTCATATTGATGAAAGTAGAAAGAAGATCGCTGGTTGCAATCAAGCTTCTTCCAAACTCTGTTCATTGTCTACAGTAGTTTAGAATCAAACAAGACCCAGTTCAAAGATCTGCACACATTTTTCTACCCTTTAAGTTCACAGGGATGCACGTTTGCCTTGTATCTGTGTATCCCTGTAGTCTTCTTGGGTTAATTGAGCACCAAGGGTGGAAAGTATTTTCAGGCTTAACTTTATTGTTTTCCATGCCTCCTGTCACACAGGTGGCAGTACCTTATCTTCACTTTGTGGCCCGCCAGCTGCCAGCAGAGCTAGTGGCATTGGATGAGGAGGAGGTTGTGTAGGAACTTGGGTCAGTTCTAGAGTCTGGGGAAGGCTCTGATGGATGTTCTGTGTCGGATGCAGAAATAGAGCCAGGGCCGTCTGACATTTCCCAGCTATCGGAGAGGCAGCTGCCTTTGGAGGCTGATCTGAGTGAGGAGGAAGAACAGCTGGGGCCTGTTCCAGATGCACATATGTGCAGAGCTGTTAGGAGAGGAGAACAACGGAGGACAAGGAGTCGACTCAGGAAGCAAAGCACATGTGGATGCTGAATGGCCCCTCCCTGGCTGGGGAATAAAATAAATAAATAAAGGAAAGGGGAGTGGTTGTCGTAGGAGACAACAGTTCATATTTCTGAAGATTTTGCTCATTGTGTTTCATGCCACAGAGACTGCTAGCCAGAACTTAATTTGCAACCTTTCAGCTGGGAGCTCACGGCCTTGCAATTATCACAAGGAACTGGTAAGGTCTGTTACTGCAGTTAACTCTTTGAAGGACTATTGCCTTGATTTTTTGGTGGGTGAATGCAATTAATTCACAAGAGGTAAATAAAGAGGGGGTTTTCATGACAAGGAGTCTGTTTCTTGCTTCTGCTAAGGCTGGGTCAGAATACTTCACTGAAGTCAAACTAAAGAAGAATGAACCTTGTTAATTTTTTTCATGAAAGAACACCAATAGTTTAAGAATACCCCCCCCCATAGTTTAATTGGACTGGGAGGATGGGGGGAAATAAACAGAAGAAGGCAATAACATTCTTTGTCGCTGAGAAAAAAATGTTGGTATGTTGCTATCAGCTTGGTTCAAGTGAGACATTACCTTTTTACACAATGACTTCTGGTTATGTCTTCTTTTTTTCTTTTTTCTTTCTTTTTTGTGTGTGCAAAAGGTTTAATCAAGATGAGTGATTCTTCAGTCGGCCACTTCCCACTCAATATTATAAAAAGCATCCATGAAAGAGACCTAAAACAAGATGGATTGACGTCATTAGCAAGTATTGCGGGCCCAATTGGCAAAAGAACGCTCAGGACCCTATTAGTTGGAAACCTGAGGAAGAGGCCTTCATCCTGCAGTGGATAGACAATGGCTAAAATGATAACGATGATGATGATTACATCATTTAATTCTTGAAAAGGACACACATCATATTGAAATTTGTATGGACGTATAATCATAGTTTATAAAATGCATGCCTCTGTTGGGTTAACATGAGAAACCGACAAACAAAACTGTCTTATCTCTTTAGATTTTTTCCTTCTGTTTTATTATTTGAATTATCACTGTAGGAAAATACTGAATAAAGAAATATTAGGAATTTACTAATTTTCAGATACTGTTTCATACACACGCAAACATATTTAGCAACAAAAGTCTGGCTGTTAGTTTGAGTTTTGAACTCTCCAGAAAAATAATGAAAGGCAATAGATGGATGTTGTATTATTTTTCAGTAATAAAGTAAAATTAGATTTAGTTAGAATCCAACCTGCCTATTGAGCATCATATTAAAAAGATATCAGTGTAAAAGCAACTGGTGTTTTCATATAATTTAATATTTGTATACTTATTCAGCTCTCAGCCAGTCTGGCATATTTGATTACATTTCTCTAATTTTTTATCTCCCAAACATCTACCCCTATATATAACGACTTTCTCCTAATTGTTGTTGGAATCTAGGAATTTATCACTTCTTTCTTTGCATGCTGGTCTTGATGGATGGTGAAAGAAAGTATGTAAAAAGAAAAAAAACCTTATAGCATTGTTTATTGAATTTTCTTCTTTAGGTTGGACTAAGAAATGAGCAAGTAGATAAATATCAGGTGACTGTAGCTTTGAAATGCTTTTGATGTTGAGTGTATGAACCGCCTTCCTGTTGTTTTGTTTTCCAACTTGTTTTCTAAGTTGTTGACTTTCAGCTGCCCAGAGGATATGTGCCACTCTGCCAGTGACCAGAAGTCAAATTATCCTGGACTGGTAAGGCATGGCTTTGTCTGCACACTATACAATTAATACATTTTAGGAGGCAACAAGAGTTACCGAATCACATCAGGGCCATTTAATCTCACTAATTTGTTGTGAGATTAATATTAAATGGTATTAGATATTTCACTTACATAGAAGAAAAGGTCATCTTGATAAGCCAGCAATTGTATCTGCTCAAAGATCTTTGCACTATAAATATCTCAAGGGAAAGATTATTATTATTGGCCTCAATCCAGCTGGTGTACATAAGCCTATCAGAGAAGTGTCCCACCAGATATTTTGAAAGGAGAAGAGCCAAGCAACTGGTTCCAGATGTTCTGTTCCAAATATGAACCTGCAGCATTGCTGATTTTCCAAGAGGACAGTGTGAAGACAGCCATCTGTGAATGTACCATCACAAGTGGAGCAATTAAAATTGTTAACATTAATAAATTCCTTGCAAGTGTTCTTTATGTCTTATATAGTTAAATATGGGGCATCTGCAGGGCATGGTGGTGCTATGGCAGAATAATTGACACTCTACTTGATTTTTAAGCATTGCACATAAACAAAAAAAGGGGGTGGAGCTTTAATTGTAGCATCCTGGTCACCATCTTGACTTTTTTAATCTCATGCTAAGGGCAACTCTGCTTATAACAATCCTGTACAGTCCATCAGCATGATTTTTCTCAGAGGGCAGATAGGAAACCATCTAGTGCAGTGATGGTGAACCTATGGCACGGGTGCCACAGGTGGCACGCAGAGCCATATCTGCCGGCACGTGAGCCGTTGCCCTAGCTCAGCTCCAGCGCGCATGTGCGTGCCCGCCAGCTGATTTTTGGCTCACACAGAGGCTCTGGGAGGGTGATTTCGGCCTCTGGAGGGCCTCTGGGGTGGCGGGGGGAGGGTTTTCACCCTCCCCAAGCTCCAAGAAAGCCTCTGGAGCCTGGGAAGGGCGAAAAATGGGCCTACCGGGCCCACTGAAAGTTGGGAAACAGGGGAGTGGGGGGTCGTGCATGCATGCACAGGAGGGTGGGGCGAGTGGGGGGCTTTGAATTATGGGTATGGGCACACGCATGCGTGCGATAGCGCACACACACACTATTTTGGCACCCGAGGAAAAAAAGGTTCGCCATCACTGATCTAGTGAGTTCCTGAGAAGAAATTACTGCAGGTGAGTTCAGCAGGAACATTAAGGTATGTGCGTGAAGGAGGGCTGATATTTTTAAAGGATCTCCAATAATGCCGTTTAGAATGAATAGCTCTTTTAATATGTTTAGAAAAGGTAGCATCATTTGATAAAATAACCTTTGATAGAATCTTTCCCTCAATAAAATTGCACTGAATAATTACATATATAACCATTTAGGTATCATCTGCTTTACAGATCTTGTTTGGATGAAAAATAGAGCAGAGACTATGGAGCAGGGGTGTCAAACTTGCCTCAACACAGCAGCATCACGTGACGTATCACAACTTTTTTCCCCTTCGTAAAACTGGGTGTGGGTGTGGCCAGTGCGTGACGCATCCAACCCATGGGGCGCCACATCCAGCCCTGCTATAGAGGAACCAAGAATGACAAAGGAAAAAAATTCTTTCTGTTAATTTTCTGGTAGAAGTTCCTTAGCATCACCTTAACCGATCAGCCAATCACAAGTGTAGATTTAATCAAGACTTCCTTAAAGCAGACTTCTGCACCTGGATACAGGTGTTCCTGATTAAACCATTTGTTTGGTGACCGTTTGAAGTTACAACGGCACTGGAAAAGTGAATTATTGTTGTTCACAGTTGTTCACAGTTATGACTTTGTAGCACTCTCATGGTCACATGATCAAAATTCAGGCGCTTAGCAACTGGCATGTATTTATGACAGTTGCACTGTCCCAAAGTCAAGTGACCACCATTTGTAACCTTCCCAGCTTACTTCTGACAAGCAAAGTCAAAGGGGAAGCCAGATTCACTTAATGAACATACAATTCACTTGACAACTGCACTGATTCACTTAATAACTGTGGCAGAAAAATGCATCGTAAAATGGAGTGCAACTCACTTAACAATTGCCTAGCTTAGCAACAGAAATGTTGGGTTTAGTTGTGATTGTAAATTAAGGGTTACCTGTATATATACGTATATATGTTTAGTTTATATACGAAGGTGAGTCAAAAAGTAAATCCATTTTCTTTATTTCAGGTGAAGTTTTTGATAAAAATACCTGAAATTTTTCCCAGTTATAAATGATTATATCATTTACGTTCTGAAATATTTTGTTTCTTACTTTTCAGGTTTGTAGACTCTCAAGGAAAATTCAAAATGGCGCCCCCTTAGAGTTGCATCAAAAACAGAGCAGTGATTGAATTCCTTGTTGCTGAGGGGGATACCCCTGTGAACATTCACAGATGATTACAAAATGTGTTTGAGGACAATACTTTATATTATAGAGGGTTTGAAAGAAGGTTTGAGAGGCAAACATTATTCCAGTGACAAAGGATGTGAAAACTGCAGTGAAGAAGTGGCTCAAAGAACAGTCAACAAAATTTTACGAGGCAGGGATACATGCTCTCATTCGAAGGTGGAACATTGCTATTGAGAGAAACGGTGACTATGTTGAGAAGTAGGGATGTGATCCACAGAGGACCAGCTTCATTTTGATGTATGCTACATGTTCCTGTGTTGGTAATTACTGTATACCTGTCCTAAATAAAATGGCATTACGTTTTAACTCATACGTATTATAGTTGCTTGGATTGATTTATATTAGATTCCTTAAGATATTTTAATGTTTGTATCACTAATAATTTGGCTCTCTTGCTTAGGCAGTTGATTGCATTTTTACTTAAAAATATTACCATTATTTATTTGCATGCAACCAATAACATTATAAATTATATTGCATGTGTGGTTGACTTAATTGAGAGGGTAGTAGGCAATAGTGTCTTCTAATTCTGAGAACTTCTGGCAATTGCTAGAAGGTCTTGGTGAATAATTCCATAAAAAGAATAATTTAATATTGGAATAATTTCATGGCAAACGTTTCTAGTTTTATACCATATTCTGTGCGCATATTTCAATATTCATAATATTTTTGTTGCCCATAGCCAAGATGAATGAAAAGGCGTCTGTCAACTAAACATTTAAAGGGATGCGAGAAACAGGATAGAGAACAGGATATACAGGCTCTTAGTCTATGGAAGAGGATATATAAGCTCTTTGTAGCCTTAACCACTATAATTTAAGCAGCCGCATGTGTCTGGCTAAGTGACAGAATACAATGAAATGTTAAATTAGCCTGTACGGTGTTAGTAAGAACAGAAGATAAATTTTATTTAAAGAAAGTGACATTGTATTTCATGCCAAACTGAGGTAATTTCCTTCCCTTTTTTATATTTCCTTGCTTTCAGATTCAATGGTGCTTGTCAGAGCTTACCTGAAGAAAGCATTATTCAGATAATGTAGTTAATTCAGAATATGTAAAGGAAATATTTTTGTACAGGACCTAGATTCATAAAGAAATGCTACCAAATGTATCTCCCTTCCAGTAAAATTACAGCATTAATTGAAGTAATAAATAGAACACTATTACCATAGAGTGAAGATTTGGGGACTATTCACACTGATTTTTCTATGCAAAAATAATTGGAACTTTGCTACTTATAGTTCCTCAAAACGGAATGGTGATTTATAACAATTTTATTTATTTATTTATTTTCAAACATTTTTATTAAGTTATAAAGTATTATAAAATGCAAAATACAAAAGTAAATAAAAGAAGAGTGAGAGGGGAAGGGAAAGGGGAGAGAGAAGTGAGGGAAAGGTAGGGAAAAGAAAAGAAAAAGAAGCAGGAAAAAGAAGCAGACTCTCTCTGTTGCAGAAGAATAGGGCATCAACGTCAAATCACAGCGTTTTGTTTTTCCATAATAATATGAACAACTCATTTCTAAAAAGATTTATCAATCTAATCCAAGGGTATCAAACTCAAACCCATGGGGTGCTTAGATCTGGCCTGCGGGGCCGCCCTGGAAACAGTGAAAGACTGGCCCGTGGTGCCTCTGCCAGTGAAAATGGAGCTCAGGAGGTTCTCCCAAGCTCCGTTTTCATTGGCAGAGGGTTGCAGGAGGCTGTCGCAGCCGAAAACAGAGCTTGGGAGCCCGTTTTTACTCAAGAGCGCTTGGGTCACCACAAGCGCCCCCGACATGAGTGACATTGAGCTAGCCAAGTCCACCCTGGCCATGCTCACCCCGGGCCCCCGAGGTCAAACACAACCCTGATGCGGCCCTCAATGAAATCAAGTTTGACACCCCTGATCTAATCTGTAAAACCCAAAGTCAAAGTTATATTCTTTTCCACATCGATTTATAACCATTTTATGTAGAAAAATCTAACATGGGAGTGTTAAAGGCCTTCATTTTATGGATGAACAGCATAGGAAGCTATTCAAATATAATAAGTAAATAAACAAATAAATAAAAATAAACCTGTTTCTCATAAATTGCCATTATTGGAGCCCTTTGTTTCATTTTTTGCTTCCTTGGATATAATTTATGTTGTGCTACAATTATAGCACTAGCACTTACAATTATATACTGCTTCATAGAGCTTTATATCACTCTCTAAGAGGTTTACAGAGTCAGCATATTGCCCCCAACAATCTGGGTCCTCATTTTACTGACCTCAGCAGGATGGAGGGCTGAATCAGCCTTGAGCTGGTGAGAATCGAACTCCTGGCAATGAGAGTAAGCCTGCAATACTACATTCTAATCACTGCCCTCACCACAGCTGTATAGGATTGATTTACATTATTTTTCAGTTGAGATAAATCATTTCTTTCTTTAATAGATAAAAGAAAGAATGGTTTTTAAGGATTCAATGAAGATGCATTTAAGTGACTAGGACGCATTTTGGAAAATCTTTGAATCCAGCACTATCATTGGAGGCAAACTTCACTTTTGTTGTTTTAAGTGCTTTTTTATTAGTGAAAATCTTATTCAAAAAAAGAGAGTTTTGCAATGGTTTCTATTTCTGATTATTGCAATGGACTGTATATGATCCGTCTCTGAAAATAATCCAACAACTTCAATAATTTCAAAACAGGATAGTTATATTGGTAATTGGAACTGGTTGATATACAGTCATTGTAGGTCCATTTCTGTATTACAGTTCAAAGTGCTGGGGCTCTAAAGTCCTAGATCAGTGATGGCGAAACTTTTTTGGTTTGCATGCCAAAAGGGGGAGCGTGGGGGGGTCGCATGCATGCGTGCCCACACCCAAAATTCCATGTGCCCCCCCTGCGCATGCGTGTGTGGCCCCCCTGCTCCTGGCATGCGATGGCACACCCATTTTTCGCTTTCCCCAGGTTTCAGAGCCTTTCTAGGAGCCTGGGGAGAGTGAAAACGTCCTTCCCCCCGGAGGCCCTCCAGAGGCCAGAAATGGCCCATTTCCCAACTTCCAAATGGGCCATTTCTGGCCTCCAGAGGGCCTCCGGGGGGAGGGAAGGCCATTTTTGCCCTCCCCAGGCTCCTAGAAATAACCTAGTGAATATATATTTTCCATTATTTTTTAAAATGCAAAAAAACACCCATTTTGTTTGGTTTATAAAGAGTGAAAAATACGTAGAATTTTCTTTTTTAGAATCCATCTGAGCTTATTGCTGACATTTAGTTACTAACTAACTAACTAGATTTATAAGGTTGCCCAACTCAAACTAAATGACTCTAGGTAGCATAGGGAACAATCTATAAGCCAAATCTAAGCCATATAATATTAAGACATGGACAATAAATAAATATAAAGTCCAAAATATAAAATATAAAATTGCGAACCAGTAATATAACAACCAAAAGGAGAATGTACTCAACAGGCCCCTAATGCTTGATAAAGAAGGCAAGTCTTAATGGCTTTCTAAAGGACAGCAGAATTAGCCCTATCCATATTGGAGGTGGAGACATCATTCCAGAGCACAAAAATTTGTGGTGGATTATTCAAATAAGCAGAATAGAGAACTTTTATTGATACATCTTTTGGGGTGTGATATTATGAAACCTACCTATTAAAGACATTGACACTGAATAAAGTAAGATGGTAAACCTGATGCTATATATTATAAAGTTTCCAGACTACAAAAGATTCATTAATTGTGCACTCAGATAAATATTTGTTCATACAATATTTCTACCATATTAACCATGGTGCTATATGTTTGCTTTTTAGTGACATGCCAGATTACTAATCACTTCATGAGTTGTGGCTAATACAGAATAATACAGTTGGAAGGGACCTTAAAGGACTTCTAATCAGGGATCCCCAACCACCATCCGTGGTCCACCACACAAAACCATTCCCTGTCCCTCCCCCTGCCGCTGCCACCCCCAGTTTGCAGAGCCAGAACAGTTGGGCACCACTGTTCTAGACCATTGTCCTGCTCAAGCAGGAGACCCTGTACCATTCCGGGCAAATGGTGGTCCAATGTCTTCTTAAGAACCTCCAATGATGGAGCACCGATAACTTTTGAAGTAAGCCATTCCACTGATTAATTGTTCTCACTGTCAGGACATTTCTCCTAAGTTCTTAGTTCTAATATAAATGTTAGAGAAACACTGCCATAATCTAAAATAAAAGATTTCACAACAAATGTAACTACGTCAAAAGGTGCAGACTATGAAAAATTAACTTGAAGTCATCCATGAAGAAATTCAATGTATATTTTCATGATCAGGAGATCCCATCTTAATTTATCTTGTCCATTTCTTGAAATATTATTCTAAATAGCACAATGGGTTTGAGCTTCCAAAAATCCTCTGTGCTCTCTTGTTCAGGTAGAGCTGCTTGTTTCCAACAAATCAAACTAAGAAGGAAAGCACTTAACTGCTCGCAATAATAGTTTGCCTCATTTCCGATTCCTCCATTTCAGATGAAAGCCAGATTAATCCACTTAATAAGATGACAAACACTAAACGCAAAAATGTTCACAGACCTCTTTGGTGCTCGAGGAAGTGATGGAATTTATTTCACAAGAATCACTTTCCTTAGCACGAGATCAAATTTTTAAGGGCTTTTTGCCAATTGTTTAAGTAGATTTTGGCTATGCGTGTTTTAATCTGTCACAATTAAATTGGTTTAATTGGCTTTAAACTGTTAACATAAACACTAGGGTAGTTGAAACTCTGTAGCTCAAAAGAAAGACTAAAGAAGAATGTGCAAGTATTAGTATTGCATTATATATTTTTTCTTCTTTTGTCTAAGAAACTTTTCTTCTTGTCTAAGAAACACATAATAGTCTTTTGATAAGTACTGTATTACAAAATCCTTGCAAGACAGGCACTCATTGGAGAAGGAGATAGGATAAATTTCCCCAAAGCTTCCTCTCTGTTCCTAAATTGCATATTCTGGATATTTATTTTATTATATATTTGTATGGGGAAATTAGTAGGACTCAAATGTTGGAACTTCCTCCTTTTCAGTCCCCCCTTTTTAAACAATGTCAAATAAACATACCTAATAGTCTTCATGACACAATCATAAAAATCTTAGTCTGCAACCCCTTTACACAAAGGTCTGTCCTTTTAAGAGTGTCAGCATTGCACACATATCCAATAGGCAGGATTTTTGACTTCAGTGCCGGTACCACTAGCTTACCTTTTTGATTCTGACCCTAAAGTAGACTCTACTTCCTTTGCAGTGTATTACATTTAAGTTTTAATGGGAGATAGTAAGTGCAAGTAGAAGCACACAAGTTGTCCACAACAATTCTGTTAATACATTCACTAAACGATTTTTAGGTTGCTACTAAATGTTTTCAGGAAAGTGGGGGTGCATGGCTATAAGTATTTGGAAAGCAATTTGACAGTTTAATGATAAAAAGAAAAAAAACCAGTAGCTTAAGTTCTGTTGACTACTTAGTGTAGAAAACAAAAGGATTTTAGAATGTTGCTTTTGGCAAGCAAACTAGAATTGCACAATAGGTTAGAAGTTGCTGATATTAAATTATGATGTCTTTATAATCATTTACAATGTATTTTTCCTGTTTTTTTAAAAAATAATTTTATTATAGAAGTTTTCAACAGAATAAAAACAATACCAATTTTAAGTTGAAATTTAGAGTAATAGGGAAAAAGTAAAAAGTAAGTGAAGAGCAAATAAAAATAGTAGAAAAGGAGGAAAAAAGAAGAAAAAAGAAAAAATATTACAAAATAATGCAATACAAATATTTTTTCATAAGTTCATTTTCCTATTTTTAATGCAAAACCCAACACAAAGTACAGGTAATCCTTGACTTACAATCACAATTGAGCCCAAAGTTTCTGTTGCTAAATGAAACAATTGTTAAGTGAATTTTGCCCCATTTTACAACCTTGCTTGCCACATTTGTTAAGTAAATGACTGCCAGTTGTTAATAATAGAATAGAATGGAATAGAATAGAATAGAACAGAACAGAACAGAACAGAACAGAACAGAACAGAACAGAACAGAACAGAACAGAACAGAACAGAACAGAATAGAATAGAATAGAATTCTTTATTGGCCAAGTGTGATTGGACACACAAGGAATTTGTCTTTGGTGCATATGCTCTCAGTGTACATAAAAGAAAAGATAAGTTAAGTTAGTAACATGGTTGTTAAGTGAATCTGCCTTTCCCATTGACTTTGCTTGTCAGAGGTTTGCAAAAGGTGACTCCAAGACACTGCACTGCACAACGTCACCGAAAAAAGTGATTTATGACCATTTTTCATACTTAGAACCATTGCAGCATCCCCATGGTCAAAATCCAGATGTTTGGCAACTGACTCATATTTATGACAGTTGCCCAACATCTGAATTTCGACCTTGGGTCCTAAGTATGAAAAATGACCATAAGTCACTTTTTTCAGTGCCATTGTAACTTTCAACGGTCACTAAATGAACCGTCACTAAATAGCCCATCTTGCATTATCTTAGGAAAGGATCAGCCATTATATAACCATAATCTGCAGACAAATGAAACAAACTTTGCTGTTCCATATCCAGAGGTCTAAAGAGCCCCATAGTACCAAAAAGACTAAATGGGAAACCAGAGGAATGAAGATGTCAGCACATACTAGTATCTGCTTTCAAGTGGATGGACATTATGGCAGCCCGGCACATTTTGACCTTAATTCTTCCTTCAGGAATAACTTAATTTATTCATTTAAGTTTTTCAAGGGGAGCCATGGAAAACATGAGAAAAGTTTGAATGGAGCTTTTATTTTGAAGATACAAGAGTCAACATTTTAAGAACGTGTTGGAGTTGTTGCTTCTTATTTTCGCTACCCATTTGTTTTCTCCTGTCACCACTGGTTTTCTCTCACTTAAACAAAAAAGGACTTAATACGAGGGTGAGTCAAAAAGTAATGCCATTTTCTTTAGGCCAGGTATAATTACCAACACATTTTGTAATCGTCTGTGAATGTTCACAGGGGTTTCCCCCTCAGCAACAAGGAATTCAATCACTGCTCTTTGTTTTTGACACAACTCTAAGGGGGCAGTCATTTTGAATTTTCCTTGCAAGTCTAAAAACCTGAAAAGTAAGAAACAAAATATTTCAGAATGTAAATGATATAATCATTTATAACTGGGAAAAATTTCAGGCATTTTTATCAAAAACTTCACCTGAAATAAAGTAAATGGCATTACTTTTTGACATTTTATAGTCCAACTCCATTTTTGTCAAATGCACGAAGACTATTCTGACATGATATGTAACGTTTGTGTATGTCTCGTGCCTTTTCAGACATCCATCTGTGTAGAGTTAAGCTGCAACATCAGGAGCAAGAGGTATTATCAGGACATTCATCTGTAAGATCCGACATTAATGTTCAAAAGGGGTCCAGGAGGCAAAAACAGGTACATTGGAATTTATTTATTTATTTATTTGGCTGTTTTTCTATGCCGCCCTACTCCCTCAGGACTCAGGACGGCGTACAACATTTTCTAAAAACTCCAAACAAATCATTAAAAGACAGCTTAAAAACATATATATATATATATATATATATATATATATATATATATATATATATATATATATATATATATATATATATATATATATATATATATATATATATATATATATATATATATATATATATATATATATATATATATATATATATATATATATATATACCGTATTTTTCGGAGTATAGGACGCACCGGAATATAGGACGCACCTAGATTTTAGAGGAGGAAAACAAGGAAAAAAGTATTCTGAACCAAATGGTGTAGTAATATATTATTTAATAAAATACCAGTGTAGCAGAATACTTTTTACAACCATGTACACTTTTTACAACCATGTACACTTTTTACAAACTTCAAACTTGACAGCTTTAAGCCTTGTGGACTTCAACTCCCAGAATTCCTCCTCCAGTCATGCTAGCTCAGGAATGGGGGTTGAAGTCCACAAGTCTTAAAGCTGTCAAGTTTGAAGACCCTTGCACCCCTAACCCCTAACCCAGGGGTCTTCAAACTTGACAGCTTTAAGACTAGTGGACTTCAACTCCCAGAATTCCTCCTCCAGTCATGCTAGTTCAGGAATGGGGGTTGAAGTCCACAAGTCTTAAAGCTGTCAAGTTTGAAGTTTGTAAAAAGTGTACATGGTTGTAAAAAGTCTTGTCAAGTTTGAAGACCCTTGCACCCCTAACCCCTAACCCAGGGGTCTTCAAACTTGACAGCTTTAAGACTTGTGGACTTCAACTCCAATTCCTGAGCTAGCATGACTGGAGGAGGAATTCTGGGAGTTGAAGTCCACCCAGTTTGAAGACCCTTGCACCCCCTTGGCAAGTTTAAGCCTTGTGGACTTCAACTCCCAGAATTCCTCCTCCAGTCATACTAGCTCAGGAATGGGAGTTGAAGTCCACAAGTCTTAAACTTGCCAAGGGGGTGCAAGGGTCTTCAAACTTGTGGACTTCAACTCCCAGAATTCCTCCTCCACTTGGCAACCTTAAAAAAAACCCTTAAAAAAAACCCTTAAAAAAAGTTGTAACCTGTCAGCTTTCTTCGGACGGCAGCAGCGGCTCCTCAGGTGCTTGAGGCGGGGGGGGTTGGGGCAGTAGCGGAGGTGGCGGCTTGCTTCGGGTAGCAGCGGGGACGCCGGCTGGGGCAGCTTGGACAGCGGTGGGGGCAGCAACAGCGGGGGCAGCGGAAACGGCGACAGCGTGGACAGTGGGGGGAAACGGCGATAGCGGTGGCAGCGGAAACGGCGACAGCGTGGACAGCGGGGGAAACGGCGGTGGGACAGCATGGACAGCGGGGGAAATGGCGGCGGCGGGACAGCGTGGACAGCATGGGAAACGGCGGCGGCGGGACAGCGTGGACAGCGGGGGAAACGGCGATAGCGGCGGCAGCGGGGGCAGCGGAAATGGCGACAGCGGGGGAAACGGCGGCGGCAGGACAGCGTGGACAGCGGGGGAAACGGCGGCGGTGGGACAGCGTGGACAGCGGGTGAAACGGCGATAGCGGCAGCAGCGGGGGCAGCGGAAACGGCGACAGCGTAGACAGTGGGGGAAATGGCGGCGGCGGGACAGCTTGGACAGCGGAAACGGCGACGGCGGGGGAAACGGCGGCGGCGGGGGAAATGGCAGTGGCGGGACAGCAGGGGCAGCGGAAACGGCGGCGGGGGCAGCGGAAACGGGGACAGTGGGGACAGTGGGGGCAGCGGCGGCGACCACGGGTAGGGCTACATTCGATGTATAAGACACACCCAAATTTTCACCCTCTTTTTGGGGATAAAAAGGTGCGTCTTATACTCCGAAAAATACGGTATATATAGATAGATAGATAGATAGATAGATAGATAGATAGATAGATAGATAGATAGATAGATATAGATATAGATATAGATATAGATATAGAGATAGATAGATAGATAGATAGATAGATAGATAGATAGATAGATAGATAGATAGATAGATAGATAGATAGATAGATAGATAGATAGATAAAGAAGCGATAGCCATCACGATCTCTGGAACATTCAGGCATAGTGGAGATATGGGGCAAATTACCCCCTTTAGGCATAGAGATTGCCCCAATGAAGGTGTGACAACCCCTAACTGCGCACAAGGAAGCACAGTAGAGGAGCAGCAGAATGAGAGAGACAGGAGGGGTGAAGAAGAACAACGCAGACCCATCACAAGATCATGGGCAAAACAGATGAATTTAGAGCAGGCAATGCGTGTGCCTAAAAGGGAGAGGAACAACAATGAAGGGGAAGAAGCCAGGAGAAACACCTTCACAGCAATGCCTGATAGCCCTGCTTTGCCCCCCAGGGAGAGAAAGAGGCAATACACCATGGGGAAATCTTCATCTGTCAGCATGACTAAGGCAGAAACAATTAAGTCAATTACAGGAGAGAAAAAAGGGTGTGGACTGGTTACACGTGCAAAGTCTAAATTGACAGACATTACATAAATTGATGGGCATTCTATAAAAGCAAGCATCTCTTCCATTGGGATTTTACACTCTGACGAAGTCAACAGGGGTTGACGAAAGCTTAGCAATTTTAATAGTAGTTTTAAATAAAAATTTTAAATGTTCCAGAGATCGTGATGGCTATCGCTTCTTTATCTGTAAATATGCCTGGAACTCGCATTTTTAGAACAATCCTTTATATATATATATATATATATATATATATATATATATATATATATATATATATATATATATATATATATATATATATATATATATATATATATATATATATATATATATATATATATATATATATATGTATATATATATATATACACCATACATACATGGGGGAGACATCAGATATAGAATCGTCTCAAACTCACCCCACCTGCAGGAAGAGCCATGTCTTAACAGCTTTTTAGAAGGCCAGGAAGGTGGGGATGATTTGGATCTCTGGGGGAAGTTGGTTCCAGAGAGCAGGGGCTCCTACAGAGAAGCCCCCAGAGAAGGAATGTAGCTTATATATGCAAATTTGGACTTAATACATTTTTAATATTCTCCTGGACTTGTTGAATATATATAAAAGCTTCTATATTCAGCTTGCCCAAAAGCACAAAGGAGCTAATGAGAAAGCTTTCTCTCCCCAGCAATGCCTACTTAGCAGTTAATGAATGTACCAGTAAGTCTCAATCAGCAGAAGGCAGCTGGTACCATCCAGATGTTCCTCGCATTTCTCATTGTTAGCCTTGCTTCCTAGCAAAATAGCACTGTAGCAACATCCAGAATGAAACCAACAGCAGCTGCTTACCCCGTAAAGAACACTGTATATAGCAATCATATGTTGAGGCTGACATAAACCGTGCAAGAGCCAAGCCAGTTAACAGTGAAATAGGGGATGGGGCTCCCATTATGTGATTTGTAATTTTAATTATCTTCAGAAATAATAAAGGGATGCAACTCTGGCTGATTTGGTAACCCCACCTGTTACAGACATTATAGCTGGAACTTTAAGTTTAAATGTTCATAAAACTTTCCCTTGAGGAAAGAGTTGGGAAATGGGTGATGAAATCGGAATGAATCTGATCATTTTCAGATGAAATATTTTATGTTAGTGAGCAAAACAAATGGAAAAACATGCTTACATTCTATACAATTATAGCTGTACTCCCCAGAGTTCTCAGTAAATGGCCCATATCAGCCCTTCTATTGCCGCCTTCTTGATTCAGCTGTTTGCAAGCTGAAAGTGCAGGAGGAGGAGAACAATTGTCCAGTGCAGGTTTCTTGGATCTTGAAATCTGCACATCTGTGAGAGCAGATATTTTAGAACTTTTGCAAAGCCTCCAAAACATGTCATTTCTACTCCCATGAATGTAATGGTATTTCTGAGAACTGTGTAAAAATTTAAGAACAGTCCTTTCTGCTTAGGCTAAAGAGCTATCTGGCACAGTATTCTGTTTCTCACATTGGCTAACCAGTTTTATCTCCCTCATTTATGGGTTGGTTAAGAAGACAATAATTATTTCCTGTACCTAGTATTCTGATCCTATATGCCAGGGGTGTCAAACTGGCGGCCCGCAAGCTAGATGCGTCATGCACAGGCCACACCCATCCTCACTCCACAAAGACAAAAAAATGTCACGATACGTCACAATACAGGACGTGACATGATCGAGTTTGACACCCGTGCTATATGCTGTCTGTAACCCTGAAGGGCTAGATACAGTATATATAGTATACATAGAGAGAGAGTGACAGTATAGACCAGTGGTTCCCAACCTTTTTGTGATCGAGTACCACTTGGAGGTCCCGTACAGTCACCGCGTACCACCTGGTTCCAGAGAAACTAAATTCAATCAGATATCACTTTATTTCTATAATTCTACCGTTCCTTTTTTTGGCCCCGCGCATCCAGCAACTGGATTCTCGGGCCGCTGGGACCAGGTGGTGTGGCAACAGTTGCAAATCGTTGCCAGATTATCTTGTGTTAGGCAGTAAACATTTTTGTGAAGTAAAAAATAATTAACTAAAAATCATTCATGACCCCGAAAGTGTTCGCGTACCACCTGGAAGGCCCTCGCGTACCACTAGTGGTACATGTACCACAGGTTGGGAACCACTGGTATAGACACTCATATATAAATTCATTAAATGTATTAACATAAAGGGGAGAAATTGAAATTTAGCCTTGTTCTGGCCTTACTCCAATGTTGTTGTAAAGCAGAACAAAATGTAAAGTTAGGGAAAAGATGAGCAAAGGGACAGCAGATCAGCTAGAAACAGTTTCTTGCTATGTCTGAACTCAAATAATGGTCACAGTCTAGATCAGGGGTGTCAAACTCGCGGTGTTATGGCAGCGTCACGTGACGTATTGTGTCTCCCCCCCCTTCGCTAAACCAGGTGGGAGCGTGGCCAGTGCGTGACGCATCCGGCCTGTGGGCCGCGAGTTTGACAGCCCTGGTCTAGATTATATGGTAGTCTAAACATAGTAAAATATCTAAAAATATCAGAATAAAAATATTTATCATTTTTAAATGATATTTAAATGATAATGTTATTATTTATGCCAAGTGTACTTTAATCAAGTCAAAGAACCAGAACATACTGGATAAGGAGATTATTAAAAAGGATAGACATTCACATGTGGAATTCAATTAAGAATAATTTATTCTAGACTTACAGATATAAAGAGTAGTATGAATAAGGCATTGTCTTATGCAAGAATTGAACATGTTTTATGCAAGAATTATACTCTGCAATGATTAAAAGGAAAAATAGCTCCAGAATAATTTATATTTATATTAGGCCACTCATAATTCTACCTTTCATTTCATTCCTAAAGAATGGCAATTGATATTCTGCATGATAGCTTAACATGTTTTGACCAGAGTAGAGAGATCTTTGTTTTAATCTATTGCACCTGCCACAATCCAGAAAATCTTGAAGAATGAGTATGTCAGTAACCTTTCAAAAATGGCAATAACCAATAATGTTGAAAATTGAAAGGACAGAATATAATAGCACGTTGTAAATTGTCAGTGAAGACAATCCTAGACAATCCTCCAGATGATCATTGGAAAGTATATGCAGATCTTTAGAGGCAACATCCGGAAATTCCCACCAACTCCCACCAGAGATCCGGACCATCCCCACTCTACTGGCCTTCCGTAAAGCCGTGAAAACATGGCTCTTCCGACAGGCGGGGTGAACAAGGAAATCAGATTCCCCCATGAATGATGTTTTGTTAATGTTTTTATATTGTTTTATTTTTAAATTGTTATTATTGCTTTTAATGTACGTTTCTTATCCATGTTGTACGCCGCCCTGAGTCCTACGGGATTGGGCGGCCTATAAGAGCGTAGAAATAAATAAATAAATAAATTCTAGCTTAAGGTAAATCTACTTGGGCTGGGGGAAGTAGGGCATACAAGTAGTAGTGAGATATTAAATGGCCTCTGAAAACAGAAAGAAGAAGAAGAAAGTAGTGAGAGGAATGACTGAGAGCAACCCAGAGAAGTGTGAATTGAAAACTCTGCCATGGCTCCAAATCCCCATTTCTAGTTTCATTTTTCCTCTAGCTCTCTCGATTTATGAACTAAAAAGAACCTCAAACTATGATGTTTATATTTATCATTAAATCCTATCTCTTACATATTGAATCAAAGGGGTTCGATTCAGAGGTGGGTTCCTCCTGGTTCGGACCAGTTAGCCCGAACCGGTAGCAACCTGCTGGTGACATCATGATGACATCATAGAATTGGATTGGTTGGTGCCAGTCCGTGGAGGCCGCCATCTTTTTTAAAAAAATGATTTTTTTTGAATTTTTTAAAAAAAATTGGGTTTTTTTTTCAACTATCCATGCGCAGAAGTCGAGTTTCAGGCACTGCGCATGTGTCACCATCTGGTTTTGGGCTTTTAAAATCAGATTTTTTTCCCCGGATTTTTTGCTACTGTGAATGCGCATGCATGCGAAGCGCACGGGCACCCACGCGGCGCAGGAGGAAGCGAACCGGCAGCGAGCTAAGTTAGAACCCACCCCTGGTTCCATTACAGAAATTATGAAAATTGAATGCTTTAGCAGCCTATTTGAGTTTGTTAATTTTTTTTAAATTTTTACTTACAGTATTAACTACGGGTGCAATTTTTAGGAGCTAGCCATATCCTAGAAAAAGAAGATGCAAATCTTCCAAATTTGTAATATTTGGCCAACAAACATCTTCTTTCCAAGCTCTGAGAAGTCCATTATAAATTTTTATTGCTGTTGTTCCATCTTCCTAAATTTTGGTAGAATTAGAGCAAAATACACCCTGTAGATATTCCTTCCCATAGCCTGGGATCCATATTGGAAAAGTCCCTCTTTCCATGTAGGAGTCTGGCATCTGGGGTACCATCAGAAAAGTACACCACTAATCTCTAAATTGTGTCTGGTAGGCAACTGGTAAGCAATCCTCATATAAACCCTATATCCATGATGGCGAACCTCTGGCATGTGTGCCAGAGGTGGCATGCAGAGCCTTCTCTGTGGGCACGCGCACCATTGCCAGCTGTTCTTCATGCATGCGCACCGGCCAGCTGTTCTCTTCTGGGTTCCGGCATGCACATGTGCGCCGGCCAGCTGGTCTTCACGAGTAGCATGAAGAGTATGCATGCGACGGAACCCGGAAGAGCAGCTGGCTGCTGTACGCATGCGCACCGGCCAGCTGCTCTCTTCCAAGTTCCGGCATTCCAGCGCACATGCGCACAGTCCAGTTTCAGCACTTGGTGCTGGAAAGGTTAACCATCACTGCCCTATATCATATACTAGCCAATAATTTGGTGCAACAAAACATGTAAATATTATATATCAATTTGCTATCATCAATATAAATTGTAGATACTGCTTTGTGTATATAACTGTTGCATTCAGAACTATTGAACAATATATAATAACAGGTCTCCGTAGTTTTTTTTAAGTGATCGGTTAATCTAATTATCTTTTTAACTTCTTTATAGCAATAACAATAGCAGTTATATACTTCTTCATAGTACTTTTACAGCCCTCTCTAAGCAGTTTACAGAGTCAGCATATTGCCCCAACAATCTGGGTCCTCATATTACTGACCTCGGAAGGATGGAAGGCTGAGTCAACCTTGAACCGGTCAGGATCGAACTGCTGGAATGAGTAGTGAGTTAGCCTGCAGTACTGCTTTCTAACCACCGCGCCACCATGGCTCATATGTTGAAAAATTGCTTATAGTTAGGCAATGTGTACTATTAAATTCAATGATGATGTTGGCTTGCGTGTGTGTTGGGTATGTGTATGTGCTATTCCCGCGCCCATTTTCTATAACCAATCATTTTATTCTCATTGTCAAGAGGATGTAGTTCTCATTGGTGAATTTCTTAGAACCACAGCTGCAGTAGCTACAACCACAGTAATCCTATCTAGGAAAAGCAAACATGGGTATTGCAGAAAAGTAATTTCTTCTAAATGACTACTTGTCCATTTGTGGCTTGCTTGGGATGGAGTTTGAAAATGACCCAGGACCTTCAACTGCTTATTGGTACTATATTTTGAAAACTTGTTTTTTGTTCTCCTTATTTTGGTAGCCTGGCTGTTTTATATTTTAAAATGTTGCTGCTTATTTTGAATTACTATCATTTAAGAAGTTTCAGCAGTATTATTTCATGCTTTGGTTTACATTATGTGTGCTGCACTGAGATTTTTTTCAAAGGAAAAATTGTTTTAAAAATCAAAACACAGAAAAAGTACCATGTAGTTGGTATATGTTTTCTGTGGATCAATTCTTAAGCTAGTGCTTGCTTACTTATATGAATATGAATCAATTGTTAATTAATTATTTCCAAGGAAGTGGATTAGAGTCTGATCAGTGGAGAAATAACTAATATCAGAGACAGATGCATTAGTTATAACAAAATTAAATCATACAAGTTTATATACCTACCAGTGTATTTAGGCTCAGGAAGGTAGGAATAGCTATGAGATGCATGCAAAATTTGCTTCATAATTTTTTAAAATATATATAGTTCTATATTATATGAGTTAATCTTTAAAAGCCAATGAAATCTTCCTTACCTAAAGAAATATTTGACTTTTTAAAATATTTTTGTCTGAATTACTTTCATAATGAGATCATTGAAGATATAGCTCTGTATTCTTTAGTCAGACTTTCTAATATGTTTGTTGGATTCTTCAAAGTTTTCCATCAATATGGCTTGAAGTTGTCTATGAGTTTGTAGCTCGTATGACATTCCTTGACAACAGTGCAAATTCCTCTAATTGTTACCAGCAGAGGGTATGAGGAAGGTAAGGCTGTAGAGCAGGGGTGTCAAACTTGCGAACCACGGGCCAGATGTGTCAGGTGCTGGCCATGCCCATTCCCGGTTTAGCGAAGGGGAAAACAGTCACAATACATCACGTGACGACAATGTGATGCCACGAGTTTGACACCCCTGCTGTAGAGCTTCCTAAAGGGAAAAATAATCAGGATGCTTCCAAGCAGTTCAGCCACTGGAATAGATAGCTACTAATATTGGGTTTTTATGATTAAGGGTGTCCAGGAAGGAAGGGGAGGACAAAACAGTGAAGATGGCAGCTGCAACAGCACAATCAAAGCCTTGCACGCATGGCACATGTAATTAAAGGGACAGGATTCAATTACATAATTGTAGTTGTCATTTTGACTTTCAATCCCCACAGATACCCTAAATGTGACAAGTGACAGTTCTCTACGTTTTTCTCTTCTAGGTTGCATATTAGCATATACTGTATTATGTACTGAAAGAGTTGGGCGAAAAATCAGTTCAGTCTTCTTTTAAGTGTGCTGCACACGTTTATATCAATGCTGTTTATGGTTTATTGTGATACTATTTGGATTGTATTTATGCAATTTGGGAACCATCCAGAGAATGTTAAATGTGAGGCTGATGGGACTTAAACCTTTCAATGTGCACAAGCCTTCATGGATATTTATGCTTGTTCTCATACATAATAGTGGCCACGAATTATACAAAATGGGGTAGATTTTTTTTTAAAAAAAACATTTTCTCATTTGTTTTATGAGCAAATGTGTCCAGATTTGGAACAATGAAATGGTAGTTTTCAATGAGAGGCTTCCATCAGCCATTAGACTTATTATAAGTCATGTAAAATATTGATACCTTAACATAGGGATAAAATGACATATGAGCTTCCAGAAAGATTGCTTTGTCTGATGGATGGGAAATTAGTGTTAGAAAATAGATATATTATTTATTTATTTATTTATTTATTTAAACGCTCTTATAGGCCGCCCAATCCCGTGGGACTCAGGGCGGCGTACAACATGAATAAGAGGCGTACATTTAAAAACAGTCGTCATTAATTTAAATTAAGAATATAATTAAAAAGAAGACATTATAAACACAACATTCAGGGGGAATCTGATTGTCCTATTCACCCCATCTGCCGGAAGAGCCATGTTTTTAAGGCTTTACGGAAGGCCAGTAGGGTGGGGATGGTCCGGATCTCTGGTGGCAGTTGGTTCCAGAGGGACGGGGCTCCCACAGAGAAGGCCCTCCCCCGCGGTCCCGCCAACCGACATTGTTTGGCCGACGGGACCCGGAGGAGGCCCTCTCTGTGGGACCTAACCGGTCTTAGGGAGGTATGTGGTAGGATGCGGTCCCGCAGGTAGCCTGGCCCTGAGCCATGTAGGGCTTTAAAGGTAGCGACCAACACCTTAAATTGCACCCGGAGGCTGACTGGTAGCCAATGCAGCTGGCGAAGGATAGGTGTTACGTGGGTGTATCTCGGTACACCCACTACTGCACGCGCAGCTGCATTCTGTACCAGCTGGAGTCTCCGGATGCTCTTTGAGGGTAGCCCCATGTAGAGCGCGTTACAGTAGTCTAGCCGTGAGGTGACAAGGGCATGAGTGACTGTGAGCAAGGCCTCCCTCTCCAAGTAAGGTCGCAATTGGTGCACAAGACGGATTTGTGCAAAGGTCCCCCTAGCCACAGCTGAAAGATGTTGCTCCAATTTTAGCTGTGGATCTAGGAGGACACCCAAATTGCGAACCTGTTCTGAGGGAGTCAATTTTTCTCCCCCGAGAACCAAGGAGGGACAGTCGACATAGTCCTTATTATAGTTATTTCAATTACAAATTATAATTCTGCACTCCAACATGAACAGCCCATTCTCGTATACCCAAAGGTATATTTTTCATATCTGAGACATGAGGTGAATGGAACTGTTAATTGAGTCTGTCTCTTGAAAGATACTATATATATATTTGATATGACATCAGTATCTTTATGCTTACAGGGAAAACCAACAAGAAAATTCACATTTCTGTAACTTCCAAGAACTTTATGAATCTTTTGTAGATTTAGATTATTATTAGAGTTGGAAGGGACCTTGTAGGTCATCTAGTCCAACCCCCCCGCTCAAGCAGAAGTCCCTACACCATTTCGGATAAATGGCAGTCCAATCTCCTTTTGAAAGTCTCAAGTGTTGGAACTCTCACAACCTCCGCAGGCAAGCTGTTCCACTGGTTGATCACTCTCACTGTCAGAAAGTTCCTCGTTTCCAGGTTGAATCTCTCTTTTGTCAGTTTCCATCCATCTTTCCCCCCCTTCCTCCCATTTTCTCTGAGATAATTTTCAAAATTTGACTAGGTAATAAGATCACCTTTGTACCACAAATATTTTATTTATTGTATTCAGTTTACATAATTCATAAGCTGCTCCAATCACAATAGGCTTGGAGGAGCATGCATTATTCCTCAGTAACTCAGATTAAAACAAACAAAACTTAAAACCATACAAACATAATACAAGACCCAGAAAGGGTTGTCATCCACTCTCCCCCACCCCATTAAGCCATTCTCATGGGGAGGAATGATGTCTCATTCAATTTTTTGGCACTTTGATTTGCATCCAGAAGCCAACTGGCAACATTCCCAAAGTGGGAATGTTACATAGGAGCAACCAGGATGATTTGGGTCAATGCATTTTGTAGCTTCTGGATGCTTGTCAAGGACAGTCACATAGAGCACATTGGAGTGATCCAACAGAGACATGCAATAGTGCTCAATAGTGCTCAATAGTGCCCATAACACAGAATACATGTAAACATACCGTATTTTTCGGAGTATAAGATGCACCTTTTTGCCCCCAAAAGAGGGTGGAAATGTCGGTGCATCTTATACACTGAATACAGCCATTTTTGGCCTCCTGAAGCCCCGCCCCTGCGTCACATTTTTGTGAAAAATGGGCCTGTTTTTTGCAAAAATGGGGTGCGCAGAGGGTTTGGGAAGCCTGCAGAGTGCTCCTAGGGGGTGGGGGAAGGCAAAACACCCGCATTTTTGAAAACAAATAGGTGAAAAATGGGCCATTTTTTTCAAAAATGGGGGCGTTTTTGCCTTCCCCCACCCCCTAGGAGCGCTCTGCAGGCTTCCCAAACCCTCTGCATGCCCCATTTTTGCAGGAAAACTGGCGAAAAATGGGCCATTTTTTGCAAAAACAGGGGTGTTTTTGCCTTCTAATTACCCCATCTAGCATAACTGGAGGAGGAATTTTGGGAGTTGAAGTCCACTAGTCTTAAAGCTGTCAAGTTTGAAGTTTGTAAAAAGTGTACATGGTTGTAAAAAGTATACATGGTTGTAAGAAGTATTCTGCTACACTGCTATTTTATGAAATAATATACTATACCATTTGGTTCAGAATACTTTTTTCCTTGTTTTCCTCCTCTAAAATCTAGGTGCATCTTATACTCCGGTGCGTTTTATACTCCTAAAAATACGGTATAATTAAAATAATCAAACACATAGAACAGATAAGTGAACGGGTCAAAATCAAAATATCTCTGCCGGTGAAAATATAGCAAAGATAGAACTAGTTCTGAGCTTCCTGCTCTTGATCTCCCTTTTGCCAAGAATGGCTTGGCAATAACAAGAGGAGGAGACAGACAGAAGGAATTGCTTAAGCAATAGGAATTATTATCCGTATTAAATTGCTCCAACTGCAAATCATAGTGATGCCAAATTGATGATATCACTGTCTACAGTGATATCATCACAGAAAAGCCACCATTACATACTTGCATCTTGATGACTCAAACAAGTACAAAAGTCACAGAATATACAGGATGACACTCTTACAGATGTTTTATCTTTTGGTTCTCCATGCCTCCTGCTGCAGATGACCATGGCCACATGTGTCTATTGCTTGAAGCAGCTGTGGCCACAAATATAAAAGCAAGAATTGGCCCTGACCTTTTCTTCAAAGCAAAATCTGACATGCTGCCCGTTGTCAGTTTTTCCATTTGGAAATATTTTCAAACAAGTGACTCAATGCAGTGAAAGTGAACAAGCGTTATTCTTAATCAAAGTATAAATATCAGAATGAGTTATTTGCTCTTTCTTTTGTGATTACTAAACCCACAGCTATTTGTATACTTTATATTGTTTCTAAGAAAGTGGGTCTTTCACCAGAAAGAGAGGTCAGTTTAGCAACTGTTGCTATTTAGAAAAAATATTTGTTTGAAGAAAAGCCTACAACAGCATTGCTTTCTAATCCATGTCCATTTTGGCTTTACTCAACTTCTCAGTTTTAGTCCATCTTAACTATTTCAGGGGTTAGCTTAAATTGTGGAGCTAGATTTTGAATACCATCCAATAGTGCCACCCCTCAGGAAATAACCTTAAGCATGAAAGAGGGACAAAAATGCTTTTCTAAATCAAGCAGTCTAATGCTGGAACGCTGCCCCATTAATTTACTACATAGTCAAAGACCTTGCTTGAATCATTTGCCAAGATCAAAGGAAAACTTAACCCTATTTATAATTTCTTATAAGGTTGTATACCAGCCAGTATACTATGCTGGCTGGAGAATTCTGGGAGTTGAAGTCCACAAGTCTTAAAGTTGCCAAGTTTGAAGACCTCTGTTGTATATAAACAGTAGAGACAGGAATTTGAATCTTTCTTTAAGCAGGTAAAAATGAAGCTTTTCGGGGTGTGTGTGGAAATCCTTTTGTTTTTTCTTTAGAATCTAAAAAGCAAAGCAAAAAAACCATGTGTAATAAAGTCTGGGTTCAATAAGGCTAATTTCTATTTCAATAGTTTAGAAATTTGAGTAACAGTAAATGTTTAAACATTGCCAATTTAAAACACAGCTATCACAGAGATATATGCTGGGGAGATAACTTTGGCAAATATCTGGAAAGGAACAGAATCTTGAGGAGCAGAGGGGCAGAAAGGAATAAAGAGAACATCTCAGATCCCAAAGGTACACAGACACAGACACAGATACAGATACAGACACAGACACGCACACACGCACACGCACACACACACACACACACACACACACACACACACACACACACAATACTAGGTCTTAATAGCTTTTTGAAAACTCAGGAAACTAGGAGGTAATCTGATTTCTGGAAACAGCCACAAACTCAGAGTATTTGAAACCTGGAGCAGATCATGGAAAGAACAGCAGCTACAGAATCCAATATAACCCATTGTCATCCCAACCAGGAAATCAACTCCATAAGAAGGCTTTCATTGAGATTTGTTATTATCTGATTGTTATTATCTGATTGTGCTGTACCTCCTCCTTCTTACAGTTCAGAAAATTAAGAAGGCAGCTGTCTGAGCTACTTCCAAATATTACCTGGATTTTCTAGACTTAATAAATGCTTCATCCCCTTTTGCTTAGGCAACAGCTTGGCTAATCTCAGTCAAGATCATCTTCCTTACTCTCTACACCTAACTACACCACAGCAGGCAGCCTTGCTCCATCTCCATCTCCATCTCCATCTCCATCTGATACCCATAGTCAAACAGCTTATTGGCAGGTTAACAGCACTGACCCACATCAATCCTCTAGATCAGGGGTGTCAAACTCAAGGCCTGTGGGCCGGATCCGGCCCGGGGGATGCTTAGATCTGGCCTGCGGGGCTGCCCTGGAAATAGTGAAGGACCAGCCTGTGGTGCCTCTGCCAGTGAAAACAGAGCTCGGGAGGGCCACGCACAGCCCTCCCAAGCTCCGTTTTTGCTGGCAGAGGGTTGCAAGAGGCTGTCCCAGCCGAAAATGGAGCTCGGGAGTCCTTTTTCACTGGCAGAGTGCTCGGGTCACCACAGGCACCCCCCGACACGAGTGATATCAAGCTGGCCATGCCCACATCAGCCACGCCCCCCCAGCCCCCCCGAGGTCAAACGCAACCCTGATGTGGCCCTCAATGAAACCGAGTTTGACACCCCTGCTCTAGATCATTGGTAGATAAGATGCCCATTGTCCCCTCATTTGCAAAATAATAATAATAATCCAAGGCTTTTATTTGATTTGAGTTTTAAATTCTCTACAAACAATGTACCCCATTATTGCCTGCACCACCATCTGGGGGAATTCTGTTGTAGAGAAGGGGGGGCAACAACAGGAAGGGCCTATTTCATGATGTTGCAGATGACATTTCCTTAGGGGGGGAAATGCAAAGAGATTCTTTTCTTCCAAATCTTAATAGTTAGGGAGAAACAACCAGGAATAGGCAGTTCCAAAAATATCCTAGCCCCATGCCATGAAGGGCCTTAAAGATAACATTCAGCATGAAACAGAAGTTCAAGTCACTATTCTATGTGAAATGGTCACAGAAGCATATCAGTATCTTTCTAAAGAAGACACACAGTATAGTCCTAATGGCCTTTTCAATCCAGGGTCACTTATGCTAGCATTTAAATATTTGTTGCTGTTGTTATTTTATCCTGCCTTTCTTATATATGAGTGACGAACATACTCCTGCCTCCTATTTTTCCTGCATAACAATCCTATAATCTGAGAGAGAGAGAGTGATTGGTCCATGGCCACCTTTCATACCTAATCAGGGGCTTAAAATACACTTCCTGGGCCAGTATCTTAACTGCTACATCAAACTGGCTCTCATAAGTATATTACAAGTATATTATGCAACCTGTTCAGAATGTAATTTATATTTTTTTTAAATGAAGAGAAAACAAACTTGCTGCAAGAGTTTCTCTCTAGGTAATAAAACCAACCTCTGAATAAATATTAATTGATAATTAGTATTTACTTAGTTGCAAAATTAAAAGTTTTAACATGGTTCACTACCAGGCATTGGGAAAATAAAAGATAGATTAAAAGTACAGTCCTACATATGTCCATTGAGAAATATGTTGCATTAAATTCAAGGAGAGGGGGGCTTCATTTGAAGGGTTCATAGAATTGCACAAGGATACATTTGTCTGCACACAGCAAAACACTTTCTTTAAAATCTCTGGATGGAGTTGCCATATATTCTACATCTGCAAAGAGCATATGACATTGTTCTGCTGTGCATTAAATCAGCAGTGCTAAATGAATAGCTCTTTGTGTTGGTGTTCTAGTGTGAGTTGCCAGGAGTGGATTGGACATATACACCTTGGTAAATCTGCTTCAACATTTATTTTTTTAAAGTACAGCAAATGTCATTTGACTTCAGTCCTAACCTGGGAAGAACTTTATTTGGTTTCTTCTGGAGTTTATCATTTTTGGCCCTTAATATGTCAAGCTTTGGAAATAGCACTAGCTCCAAAGCAGACAGTGTTGGAATTATGGAAATTGCATCTACCATGACAGGTGTTTTTACTGGAGCAACAAATGATAAAGAACAGGATTCAGTGTCTGTTGAATACTTTCCCTAGAGTTTGCTCTCTAGCAACATAAATTTGAGGATTAAAGGGGGATTTTTTTGTTTGTTTGTTTTTTTGTATAGTGGAAGCTGGGATGGAAACTGGTAGCTTACCTTCTCAAGGCAGACTGTCATCGACTTACTTCATTTAATTTCAGCAGATTGTAGCATCCAACTTACTTTGTCTGTGCTCAGAATTTAAGTATGGCAAAGTCTAATAAGTACTTTAATGGAAACAATGCAAGAATGGATTAGCATTTTTTTAACGAATTGAAAAAGAAAAATATGGCACTTTTAAATTTTTGCTAAGAAAAATGTCTGAATGTGTTCATGAAGTAACCAGAAGTAACTAGAGATCAAACTTGATTGGAAGGGGTGAGATTCTGTTTAGGAAGTCACGCTCAATAGTAGAAAGCATTATATGGTCCACTTCATAGAATTTACAGATTCACATATATAAAACCAACCAATGATTTTTGCTTTGTTTCTGCTTAGTATGAAGTCCACACTCAACCACTATAGTTTGTAAACTATGAAATGTGTTAACTGACATAGCTGTGATTTGGCTTGGAGCCTGACAATCTGAGAATTGCTTTTCCTCTTATGTGCCAGTCCAGATGTAAACATCTGCAGAAGAGGCCACTCCAGTGGTGGGCTGCCGCCGGTTCGGACCAGTTCAGGCAAACTGGTAGTTGTGACCTGCAGGTCTGCCCACCCACCCACCCGCCCGGGTGCAATCCCATCCTATATCGCTGTGTTGTTTGATGCCACACGCATGTGCAGACGGCATGTGTGAGTGAATTCCTGTGTTTTGTGATGCTGCACCCATGTGTGGACGGTGCACTCACATTTCCTGTGCTGGGCGAACCAGTTGTTACGGTATGTGACACCCACCTCTGGGCCACTCTGAAGATGTCATCCTTCTTAAGACTCACTGATCTAGCACATAGGATAGGACCACATAGGATAGGATAGGGAGGTTCTGACCCGGTACCGACTCGTACCGGGTCTCCAGGCGGCTGGGATTTGGGATTCCACTGCGGAGCGTGGGGAACTCTCTGCCGCTATGGCGTTGGCCACGCCCCTTCCTTCCTACCTCATTTCCAAGTGGTGAAATTCCTTTCCTGAGAAGCTATATTGGCCCCCATTCACTCTGACTTTTAAAAGAAAGTCAAACTTCACACCCCTTTTACCAGATATTTAACTATTAATTTATGTTAGGAATTTTAATGTGTGTGTGTGTGTGTGTGTGTGTGTGTGTGTGTGTGTGTGTGTGTGTGTAGGTGGAGATCAAAATGAAAATGAAGGTAGAAAGAGACAGAGACAGAAACAGAGACAGCTATGTTATGTGACTATGGGTGCATGCGGATAGATCAGTTGTCTCAATTTTGACAACTTTAAGATACTTGGACTTCAATTTTAAGAATTTCCCATGCTGACAGATCTTAAAGTTGCTAAGGTGATACACTGCTATAGATAGATAATAAAGAGAAAGAGGCATTGTATTCAGTATTTTATATGCTCTTATCCACTTTAGAAATATGAGTAGAAAACTCATAAAGGTATAAACTGAATAAAGGTAAGAAGAAAATAAAGAAAGAATAAACAGCCTACATATTTAAAATTCTGGCTGGGTGCAATGTGTGAACTAGACATTCTCCTTGTGCATTGTCTTGCACAACAGTTCACAGAACAGCCCATTACCCAAAATTTGTTTTCTGTCATATTTCTGGATCTAATTCATATTTTTTAAAGAATGTCATGTATCCTTTGAAAAGAGGGAGAGTTTTTCTGCTACTTTCCGAAAAACAGAAGCAAAACAATAATGTTTAATCAAAACCAATTCGGACCATATTAGCAGAAGTGTTTTTTTTTCTCCCTGTGAGTGAACTTATTTGTTCCTTATTTGTGAACAATGTGATCATTTTCCTCAGGTAAAATGGCTGTGTCTGTTTCGCAAACTGGGCAATTCTTCTACTGCTTTTGTCTGAGAATGTTGTTGCGATTGAGAAAGGCTGAGGATCTTCATGTACAAAGAGAAGAAAAAAGCATTTGTTTCTCAGGCTGGCAGGAAGAATCAGTCTGCAGACATACCTGCAGAAGTCATTAACTCCCCTACCATTTCTAAAATGAAGCTAACCAGACACAAACAAATGTAAAAAACAAAATTTTAAAGGAGGTCTTTGGCTTTTCGTGCCCAAGGTAAGATAAATATTTACCAAGTAAAGGAGGCTCCTGTTTCCCTGATTGCTCAAACAACAATGATTTTTATATATTTTGCATCTGAGGAACTATTGTTTACTACAGGAAATATTGCATTCTTATATTAATTCAGGAGAATTCAAAGCAATTTATATTTCCATAGGCTTTTTAATTTTATTATGTTCATTGTGTGGCAGTACAGCAGTGATTCAAGCATGCTTCACAATAAAATACTTGATAAATTATCGTAATATGGGTCATCTCCCCCTATCTTTTTTTAGCATATGCAAAGTAATCTTTTTGCCTGCCATTGTTTAGATCACATTGCATAAGCCAGCCAGGGATAGAGAAGCCAGCACAACAGATCCTCCTGCTGTTGGACCAGATCCTCCAACCTAAGTTGGACCCCGGGGTGTTTAGATGTCTTGCTTTGACTGAATATCCTTATTTCCCCTTCCTATCCTGCCAAAAAGTTTATGAGGTAACTGGAGCAGGCTTAGTTTGGCTATGTGGTAACACACGACACTCGCACAGAAATAATGTACACGTGAAAGGATGTCATTTCAAAAAGCTTGTAGAGAAATGTTTTAAAGGTCACCTGAGGTTCTGAAGTAAGATCCCTGGTTTTGATGAACACTTCCATTAAGAAACAGTGTGTCCTTGGCTTTGATTGCACACTTGCAATGCACAAATCTGTCAGTTTCAATTTTATCTATCTATTTATCTATCTATCTATCTATCTATCTATCTATCTATCTATCTATCTATCTATCTATCTACCTATCTATCTATCATCTATTGCATTTTACATCTTTAGCATACATAATTAACCATCTTTAAACTTTAAGGAAAAAAAATTAAAACCAAAAGAAAAAAAAGTTCTCAAACTGAAAAAAGGAGGAAATTATCCTGTGTACTATACTTATAAATAGTCACTGGTTTACTAATAAATAGGCTAATGTAATCAATACTAAATATTATTGTTAAATACTACAGATTTATTTATTTATTTATTTATTTATTTATTTATTTATTTATTTATTTATTTATTTATTTATTTATTTATTTATTTATTTATTTATTTATTTATTTATTTATTTAAATGGATTTATATGCCGCCCAACTCCCAGGGGACTCTGGGCGGCTCACAACATGTCAATCCATTTTCCAATATAAAAAGACACAACAATTTAAAAGCTACAAAAATTAAAAAGAGCATCTAACATTCATAACCAAGGGGGGAGACCCATATCTGGTCTAGTTGGTCTCACTTTCACCCCGCCTGCCGGAAGAGCCAAGTTTTTATTGCTTTACGGAAGGCCAGCAGGGTGGGGATGATCCTGATCTCTGGAGGAAGCTGGTTCCAAAGGGAGGGAGCTCCCACAGAGAAGGCTCTCCCCCTCGGCCCCGCCAACCGGCATTGCTTGGTCGATGGGACCTGGAGGAGACCAACTCTGTGGGCCCTAACCGGTCGTAGGGAGGTATGCGGCAGGATGCGGTCCTGAAGGTAACCTGGCCCTGAGCCATGCATGGCTTTAAAGGTTAAAACCAACACCTTAAATTGGATCCGGAGACTAATGGGCAGCCAATGCAGCTGGCTGAGGATAGGTGTTACATGGGTGTATCTAGGTATACCCACCACAGCTCGCGCAGCTGAATTTTGCACCAATTGCAGTCGCCGGACACTCTTCAAGGGTAGCCCCATCTATGCCTTAGTAGCACATATTGCTTAAACCATCGATCAATAGAAAATATTGCCTTTCCAAAACAGATAAATCACACTATTCCTTAACACCTAGAATAGTAATTCTTTTCCAGTTTCTCAATTTAATTCCTTAAGCCACATACCTTGATTGATACAACCATAATTCCTAATAAATAGTCAGATTCCAAAGCTTTGTAACATCACATTACATTAACATCTTAACATTTACGGATTTCCCCTTAAATCTATTTACCATATATGCTTTAACATATTGCAGAAAGATATCAAATGGTCATATGATATGGATCAAGGAGTCCTCAATTTTTCTCCTTCCAAAATAGAAAATCTGATATCTATTCTTTCAAATCCTTGGGGAGTCCAATACACCAAAATACAGTTTCATTAATTATGCTTAATTTTGGAAATGTTAAAATGGCTGACTGAACAAAGAACCACTTAGAAGCAACAGAAAGTTTGGGTTCTTTCAGTGGTGGGTTCCTACCGGTGCAGTCCACTCTATAGCACCGGTAGCGGCCCACTGGTGATGTTGGTTGCCGGTGCCTGGGCACCGCCATTTTTTTAAAAAAAAGTTTTAATTTTTTTTTAAAAAAATTATTCTGCGCATGCCCAGAAACCTGACAATTAAGTCTTTCCCCATCCCTTCACTTGAAAATAATAAGAAGCTCGCATTTGACACTTTTCCTTCGCTTTTGCCTAAAGCTTCCCAAAGTGGGCGTTTTCCGAAAGCTTAATCTTTTATACTGTTAATTTTATACAGTTTTATACTGTTATTCTTTAGACGAAAACATTGAGGACTGTTAAAAGATACTGTTCTTTTAACAGTCCTCAATATTTTCATCTAAGGAATCCATGACTGAAACCAAAAATGCTGTATGAGACTTGCTTGTCTTTTAACTATAGCATTTTCTGCATATAAAGGTTGCTGTGTTGCCACGGTGTAACACGCACTTTGTATGTGAAGCTTTTCATGTAAGGTATAAAATAGCAAAAATAATAGTAACATCTCTCCGAAATAACTAATATATGGCCGGCAAGCCACGCCCACCCAGTCACATGGCTTGCAAGCCATGCCCACAGAGTGGTAGTAAAAAAAATTAGGAACCCGCCCCTGGGTTCTTTGCATCTCTTTACTATCTTATGGTTACTATCTAATTTTATAGTGAAATTGCAGCTGGAGAATAAGTGCTAATGAATAGCTGGAGTTTGAAGGGGGAGGAGATATTGGGGCCAACCTAAGAAGCTAAGTGAGAAGAAGAAGCAAGGTCATTGGGTTCCTGGGTGAAGCAGTCAATAGGAGGGGGATTCCATATTATGCAAGCTACAACACTAGAAGAGTGTTTTCCATCATACATCATCCCTGTTGTTAAGACAGGGACAAACATGTCAATTTCACTACTTTGTAATTTCCAGGTCAACCAGTCAACCAAAATAGGGCTTTCAGTCTACTTTCATAGACCAGATGAAAAGAAAGCACCACTTTCAGAATGGAGCATCTAAATAGATAGTATAGGACAACATTCTTTATTGGCCAAGTGTGATTGGACACACAAGGAATTTGTCTTTGGTGCATATGCTCTCAGTGTACATAAAAGAAAAGATACATTTGTCAAGAATCATAAGGTACAACACTTAATGATTGTCATAGGGTACAAATAAGCAATCAGGAAACAATCCATATTAATATAAATTGTAAGGATACAAACAACAAGTTACAGTCATACAGTCATAAGTGGGAGGAGATGGGTGATAGGAACGATGAGAAGACTAATAGTAATAGTAATGCAGCCTTAGTGAATAGTTTGACAGTAGTGAGGGAATTATTTGTTTAGCAGAGAGATGGCGTTCGGGGAAAAAACTGTTCTTGTGTCTAGTTGTCTTGGTGTGCAGTACTCTATAGCATCGTTTTGAGGGTAGGAGTTGAAATAATTTATGAAATAATAAAGCTGCCCTTAGGCTGCCCTTAGGCATGTATATGGTGTGTGTGTGTGTTTGTGTGAGGCAGAGACAGACATTTGACATGCATTTGGAAACGCTAATGTTCCATCTTCATGCTGTGTGGATTGTGCCTATTTTGGTGTCTATTTCATTCTGTTGCTTTCTGTACCTTTCTCAAATTGATTTCTTTTTCATGTGCAAAGAAAGACCTCTTATTGGTCTCCACTCTTAAGCCAGAACTGGATGAGGAAGAATGAATTGTCTAACTAAAGCTGATGGCATCCAGTTGCAGGGATGTGAGGATCGCTTTTCAGACATAGTCTCTCAAAGTCTCTGACTGTTATTCCCTAGTGGGAAAGTATTACCTTCCTCAAAGCCAGCAATTTCTATAGCAAAAGGAAAGAATGCCTGGAATGGTGAGCTATTCACGGCAATATTAAAAGCTTAAAATAGAAATCACATCGTTTTGTGGAATAGAGCCATGGTTGCTCTGAAAGTTTTTCTCTCAATTCTTGCTTGTTTTGGAATTATGTTTTGTTGAAGTTATACACCCAGAGGCTCAGTAATGTGGTTTCAATTCTGAAGGATACAAAAGCTACAAGAAAGCTTTTTTGTCCTGAAGGATCTTCAGGCATCTGGCATTCCTGAGTAATCATACTGACTCTTCTGTTAGCAGTCAGTATTTTCACCTCTTAATCATATCTGGAAAATGAAGAAACCAGACTGCCAACATATTGTCTTTCAAAGACCAAATATTAAATCTGCATTTTTTTCATTATTTTTCTACTTTGATTCACAGCCAATGTCTTGGCTTCATTGCTATGGCTTATCTTATCAGTCCCCAAATTCTTCAAGATCATGAAATCCAGGGTAACCTGATTCCTCTTTCTTCCATTACCCTTTGTTACTTCTATCACTAAGTCCCTCAAACTAATAATAATAAAACAATTTCTTCTGGTATTCCTGGTATCAGTCCCTGGTGGTTTCCCCTATAGCACTGAACAGGAATTTTCTGTGTGCATTTACAGTATAAAAGACTACCTCCCTTGGAAGGAAGGATAGAGTAGGTAACTCATTCTCCAGATGCTACCTGTGTGCACACTCAAGGATTCGGCTAGCAGCAATGAAGACGTCTGCCGCACGGACCGCAGATGACACCCCGACAAGAGGGACAGTAGAGCTGACTGTGCCAGCTGTGGGGGGCAGCACCTGAGGGTGTCGTGCTGTTTCCGCGACGCCATTTGCTAATGGTGTGAGTGGCGAGGACATTTAGCAAGGGTTTGCCATGCCATTTTGCCCGCCAATCATGCGCATGCACCGGGCGCCACACATAACGACCTGTCAAAACCTTCTGTCAAAATCTCCTGTTGTTATTCCCACAACTCAACAGAATCTGACTTCCCCATTGACTTTGCTAGTCAGAAGGTTGCAAAAGGTGACCCTGGGACATTGCAACCATCATAAATATTAGTCATTTGCCAGGCATCTGAATTTTGATCATGTGACCATGGGGAAGTTGCAATGGTTGTAAGTGTGAAAAACGGTCATTTTTATTTCAGTACGGTTGTAACTTCGAACAGTCACTAAATGAACTGTTGTAAGTCGAGGACTACCTGCACTCACTTTCACATTTAATGACGTTTCATGGATCATGAGACAAATGTATTTGTTATTAAGGAGCTAAAAAAGGGGTTAGCAGAACCCTGTATCTGAAGGAGCTGGCTAAGGACAGAATACAACATGGATAAATACTCCCACAGTATTAGAAACTGATATGGCTATTGGAGTTTTAAAGGCAGTTTTGAAAGGCTTCAGGAACCCCCTGACTGCATTTTAACCATTTTATTTATTTGTTTATAACATTTATAGGTCGCCCATCTTACTTCAGAAATTATTGTGAGCAAGACCAAGACAAAACAACCTGAGAAAAACAACAACACTTTTTAATTACTGGTTTAAATCATTGGTTTACATTGTGATGATAGAACAAATTTCTTATGATTTATTACCATTTGTAAAAATAGGGCATTCTTGAAGATGATAATAGCATGTGCTCAATACAGCTATTGTATTTCAGAGAGAATATTAGGACAAAAACATCCCTAGTGGTATGAACTTACATGTCAATATTTCACTCCTGCCCTCAGTGATAGCAGCATCTCCACTCTGGGAGAAAATAGACCAGTTTTGCTCAACTGTTCACTTTTAGTTAAAAAAATATATATAAACATACAAAAATACCAGGTTGGAGCCAGAGGCAAGAAGTCTTTTAAAATGCACCTGGTTTCTTCACTTTATTACGATTATTATTAGTTTTTAAAGGCTTTTTTCTTGGAAGTTCCTGGAAAAGTCACATGGTTGTCAGGCCTGGAAGCCATCTTTTACCTTTTTGTATTCAGGCCTGCCACAATTTCTACTGTGAGAAAATGGGAGGGGGGATTATATGGAGTAGGTGATATGTAGTAGTCTAAATAACATTCTTTCCAGAAAGTCAAGGTCACTGTGCCCTGCAGCTGTGATGAAGTGACAGGGAGGCATCTTCAGTTCTGGATGGTTCATGTTTGGATCGTGTGATGGACATGTGGGTGCTGGGCAGGGACTTTGAACTTTCATTTGGGTGGAGAAAACCCGGAAGCTCTCAGATTCGGGTTTTCCCAGATGTGCCAATATGACATCTCTAATAAAATGGAACTTTGAGGAACTTCAAGCCTCGGAGTCTTATTGCATTGGGGGTGTTACTTGGAACCCTGACAGTGGTTACATAATCTCATGATATCTAGATTTATAATTGCCATAAATTCTGTGATGGAAGCCCAAACAAAATGTTATCTAGAAGCATTTGAGTTTTTTTAAAATGTTTGGCATAATTCTTGTTGTATGTTATTATTGTAAAACTGCCAAATATCTTTGGAACAAGTTGTTTGTACAGTTTAATAAATAATTTATAATTAATATAACTAGAAAATAAACAACAAACTTTCTCAAACAAACTTTATCCCTTGCAACTCTCCTATGGGAGGGAACCAGTAATTGAATTTGCTGATGATACAAAATTGTGCAATCAATCAAATTTATTTATTTATTTTTTATTTGGAGGTTCTTCTATGCTGCCCTACTCCCTAAGGACTCAGGGCGGCGTACAACATTTTAAAGAACAGCAACCAATAAAATCATTTAAAAGACAGTTTTAAAAAAGTTAAAAAAGGGCATACAACAACATACATACATGGGGGAGACCTCGGATGTAAAATTGCCTCAGACCCCTGCCTGCAGGAAGAGCCATGTCTTAATGGCTTTTCGGAAGGCCAGCAGGATGGGGATAATTCAGATCTCTGGGGGAAGTTGGTTCCAGAGAGCAGGGGCCCCACAGAGAAGGCCCTCCCCCTAGGGCCCGCCAGTCGGCATTGTTTGGTTGACGAGACCTGGAGGAGACCCACTCTGTGGGACCTAACCGGTTGATGGGAAGTATGAGGTAGAATGCGGTCCCGGAGATAGCCTGGTCCTAAGCCATATAGGGCTTTAAAGTTGATGATCAACACCTTGAATTGTACCCGGAGGCCAATGGGCAACCAATGCAACTGGCGGAGTATGGGTGTTAAGCGGGTGTATCTTGAAACACCCACCACAGCACGCGCAGCCGCATTTTGCACCAATTGAAGTCTCTGAATACTCTTTAAGGGTAGCCCCATGTAGAGCGCATTACAGTAGTCCAATCAGGAGGTGACAAGGGCATGAGTGACCGTGAGTAGAGCCTCCTTCTCCAAGTATGGTTGCAATTGGTGCACCAGGCGAACCTGTGCAAAAGCCCCCCTAGCCACAGCTGTAAGGTGTTGACCTATTTTTAGCTGTGGATCTAGGAGGACTCCCAAATTGCGAACCCGTTCCAAGGGAGTTAATTTTCTTCCCTCAAGAACCAAGGAGGGACAGTCAACATAGTCCTTAGGAGGCAATATCCAGAGCCACTCAGTCTTGTCGGGGTTGAGTTTGAGTCTGTTTCTCCCCATCCAGGTCCTAACATCGTCCAGGCATCGGCACATTGCATCGACTGCCTCCCTGAATTGAGACGGGGTGGTGATGTACAGCTGTGTGTTATCAGCGTACTGTTGAAAACTCACCCCGTGTCTATGGATGATCTCCCCCAGCGGTTTCATGTAAATGTTAAACAGATTGGGTGAGAGGACCGAACCCTGAGGCACCCCACAGGTCAGGGGCCTAGGAGATGACCTCTGCCCTCTTGTTAACACCAACTGCATCCTGTCGGCGAGATAAGAGGAGAACCACCGCAAAACGGTGCCTCCCTCTCCCAACTTGACGAGACAATGCAGAAGGATACCATGGTCGATGGTATTGAAAGCCGCTGAGAGATCAAGTAGCATCAGGATAAATAATAATCAAATAATCAAACACAGAACAAAATATCTTGTAGGACAGTCAATATTCTAAAGATAGAAATAAAAACAAAAACATAATTATCTTATTAAGTTAGACATATAGGGAGAAAATAATTGAAAGAAACTTAACAGAGAGAAATCAAAAGTTACTCACTGAGGAAATGGAAATCAATGGCATGGATATAGGTGGGACCTTGTCAAATGGTCTTGGAATAGTAGGTAATTTATAAGTAGTCAGGAATGTGATGTGGCATTGATCAGGCACCATTTTGAGTAATGTTCTGAACACCACCCTTTTAGGGTGACTCAGAGAAAATTGGAACAAATTCAAAGATGGGCAGTGAGGATGATAAGAAGCAAAATTCTCTTAGATGTTGTTAAAGTAATTTGGAAAAGTTTTAAATAAAAAGGCTGGGTGGAATGGATTTGACAGTATCTGCAAGGATATAGAAGAAAGTGAGATTATGTTCTCCATCATTCCATCTTTTGGCAAGATTCAAAAATGTTTGTAAATTACAGGAATTTGTGATTGGATATAAAAAAACCCTCTGTCATTAAAAACACTTTGAAGCAAAACTATCTATAGAGTTGGTAAGGGATCACCCATTACTAAATGCAGTCCAAGTTGTTTTCATCTGGATCCTTGTATGGAGCATGTTATTGGATTCAGTGGTTTAAATGGCCCTTCCCAGTTCTATGATCCCATGATTCATTGCTAACTCAGATCAAATGAAAGCTTTCTACTAAACCAAACAATGTTGAAGATCACTGCTTTAAAAAGGATACAACAAAATAAACAAAGATGAGCATCTCCGCAGACTCAAATATATGTCCTGCCAGAACAATTGTAAGAAAGAAGGCATATGGCAGCATTTTGCTCTAGTTCTCATTTTGACTTTGTTTAGCAACATAGGGTGTTGACCCACAATGCAATTTTACCTCACAAAAAAATGTTGAAGCACAAAACTTATATTTGCAATGTGCTAGGTAGCACATGTTTCCCTTCAGTAATGTCAACAGATTGCAAGGCTTCCCAGAAAGCATCTAGAGATTACAGTTGTAATTTCCCCCACTCTGTTATTTCTTAAAGATGTGTTGGCCAGAATGCTGGCTAGATGCGGGAACCCAGTGTGAAAAAGCCAATTTCTACACAGGATCATGGAAAGACAAAATTCTTTTATTAAGAGGATGTCTTTGGCTTTCATACTCTAGAAGTGCATCAGAAATCAGGCAGTTATTTTTATACCATTTGCTACAAGAAACAAAATGAAGAGAATTGTTGATTGGTTATAAAGTTACGTATAAAGTCACACTTGGTACAAAGCAAAGCTATCCTATAATACTCCATTAATTATTTAATTCTACTTCATTATCATAATAGCAATAGCAATAGCACTTAGACTTATATACCGCTTCATAGTGCTTTACAGCCCTCTCTAAGCGGTTTACAGAGTTCAGCATATTGCCCCCAACAATCTGGGTCCTCATTTTACCCACCTCAGAAGGATGGAAGGCTGAGTCAACCTTGAGCCTGGTGAGATTTGAACAGCTGAACTGCTGAACTCCAGTGCTGCATTTTAACCACTACGCCACCTCGGCTCATAAATAAATAAATAAATAAAAACTGATTACTTCTGGGTGTGTTTTTATTATGCTAATGAGGAACTTTGCTTACCTCCAGGCTGTCCGGACACCACTGCTTAAGGTAAATGTGGCATCACTTTCCTTGATTCCAGTAACAGATTCACTTGCAAAGTATCATAGTCAAGTGTCAAAGCAACAACATGTAAGTTAGTCTAAATAGGAGACGTTTGTGGTCAATCCATGAGGTGTTTGTAGTCAACCTTTCTAGCTCTTGCTGACAGGTTACTTCTAGCGGGCAAAGGCACAATAACTAAGAGCTAACGTAAGTAGGTTACAAAAGCCTCCAATTATTTTTAATAAGCTAATAAGTCAACAGACCCTCAAACTGCAGGAATATCATAGCTATAAGTAAAAACTAAGCAAATTTCCTCTCATCCTACAGATGGATATATGATCTTTTATATGCTGTTTAGTTGGTACTTGTCTGGCTAAGTGTGCAGTGAAAATGGAAGTTTTCCTGAGCATCCTATGTGTTTTATGAAAATGTCACACATCCTTTTTTATTTTGTGAAGGGCTTGCTAGCAAAACACACCCAGAAATCCATTGCCTAATAAAAAAATGATTTAACCCTTTTTCCCGTACTAAATTGACTTTATAGGGAAACCCAACTTTTAAAACTGGAGAAAAAAGATGATATAAAAAATCGGATAGAAATGGGAATATTGTCCTTGTATGTTACAAGGATACTCCGCCAGCTGCATTGGTTGCCCATCGGTCTCTGGGTACAATTCAAGGTGTTGATCACCATCTTCAAAGCACTTCATGGCTTAGGACCAGGCTATCTCCGGGACCGCATTCTACCTCATACTTCCCTTCGACCGGTTAGGTCCCACAGAGTGGGCCTCCTCCAGGTCCTGTCAGCCAAACAATGCCGGCTGGCGGGCCCTAGGGGGAGGGCCTTCTCTGTGTGGGAGGGTGCGTGCTCTGGAACCAACTTCCCCCAGAGACCCAAACTATCCCCACCCTGCTGGCCTTCCGAAAAGCCGTTAAGACATGGCTCTTCCTGCAGGCAGGGGGTGAGACTAGTTCCACCTGAGCTCTCCCCCGGTATGTCTGGTGATTAATATTTTTTAATTTTTTTAAATTTTTAATTCTGTTTTTAACTGTTGTTTATTATATAGTGTTCTTGTATAATTCTGTACGCCGCCCTAAGTCCCTCGGGAGTAGGGCGGCATAGAAGAACCAATAATAAATAAATAAATAAATATGTTTATGGAGATTCTCAGGCATCCAGGTCAGGGTTGTACCAAAGTTGCTTTTCCAAAATCCAACTAGATTTTCTTGTTTTTTTTTCCCCTTGAAAATGTTTTGCTTCTCATCCAAGAAGCTTCTTCAGTTCAGCTTTTGGGAAAAGCACCTTTGGATTGATCTTGTATCAACTGATAGATGATAAGGATGATTTTTAAACTATATTATCTTTTAAAAGATATTAAATAATATTCACTGGCTGTAACCCAACTGCAATATTACAACATTTGTTAACAACATTATTTGGACCAGTAGCATTTTCAGCTTCTGAGACAAGTAAGATATTAAGATAATAAAACAACATATTAAATCCTTTAAAACTTTAAAAAAAATCCTATTATTAATTTCTGTAGTTATCTGTCATGAATAAATCAGTTTGTTATGCAGCTATTAAGAAATGAGTGAGATAAAGAATTAGAGGTTCCAATATTGCCTATAAAATGGGAGAGTGTGACCAACAATGTCTGTCTGCGCCGATTGGGGGAGCTGGGAGTGGGAGGCACCATTTTACGGTGGTTCTCCTCCTCTCTCTCTGATCGGCTGCAGTCGGTGTTGGCAGGGGGGCAGAGGTCGACCCCTAGATCCCTCATTTGTGGGGTGCCTCAGGGCTCGGTCCTCTCCCCCTCCTATTTAACATCTACATGAAACCACTGGGTGAGATCATTCGATGACTCGGGGTGAGATTTCAACAGTATGCTGATGATACCCAGTTGTACATCTCCACCCCAAGTCACTTCAGTGAAGCGGTAGACATGATGTGCCGGTGCCTGGACGATGTGAGGGTCTGGATGGGAATCAACAGGCTCAAACTTAACCCTGACAAGACTGAGTGACAATGGATATTGCCTCCGAAGGACTTTACTGACTGTCCTTTCTTGGTTCTGGGGGGAGAGAAATTAATCCCCTCAGAATGGGTTCACAATTTGGGTGCCTAGACTCACAGCTGAAATTAGACCAACATCTCACAGCTGTAGCTAGGGGGACCTTTGCACAGGTTTGCCTGGTGCACCAATTGTGACCCTACCTGGATCAGGAGGCATTGCTCACTGTCACTCATGCCCTTATCACCTCACGGCTTGACTATTGCAACACACTCTACTTGGGGCTACCCCTTAAGAATGTTCGGAGACTTCAATTGATCCAGAATGCAGCCGCGCGAGCGGTTCTGGGTGTTCCCAGATTCACCCACATTACACCAATCCTCCGCAAGCTGCACTGGCTCCCCATTGGTCTCCAGACACAATTCAAGGTGTTGGTTATGACCTTTAAAGCCCTACATGGCTCAGGGCCAGGTCATTTGTGAGACCGACTGCTACCACATACCTCCCAACGACTGGTAAGAGCCCACAGAGTCAGTCTCCTCCAGGTCCTGTCAGCTAAAAAGTGTAGGCTGGTGGGCCCGCGAGGGAGGGCCTTCTCTGTAGCGGCCCCGGCTCTCTGGAATCAATTACTTCCCGAGATCCACACTATCCCCACTTTGCTGGCCTTCTGGAAAGCTATCAAGACCTAGCTGTTCCGACAGGCCTGGGACCATTGACCTCCGATGACAACAGTTGAGGTCGGGCCATGAATGTTGTATGATTGTAATTTTTAAATATGTTTTAATCTACTCTTTTTAAATTTTAACCTTTTTATATTGATATTTTATTTATCTTTATACATGTTGTGAGCCGCCCAGAGTCCTTCGGGAGTTGGGCGTCATAGAAATGTAAATAAATAAATAAATGAATGAATGAATGAATGAATGAATGAATGAATGAATGAATGAATGAATAAATAAATAAATAAATAAATAAATAAATAAATAAATAAATAAATAAATAAATAAATAAATAAATAAATGTCAATGGATCTTAAACTACAACTTATACAACAAAAATTAATATTTAGACTTTATTGGATTTCGTTATATCTTTATAGAAAAAGATTGCCCAAGACAGCATTTTTTGGAAATGTAATAAAAATAATGCTTCTTTAAAACAAATGTTTTTACAATGGCCTATATATAATGTTTTGGGGAAAAGTGATAATCACAATCATAAACATGATTGTGCAACAAAAGCTAAAATTTTCAGACAATAATATTCTTTTGAACTACATAGCCTAGTACAGTGATGGCGAACCTTTTTTTCCTCGGGTGCCGAAATAGTGCGCGCACGCACTATCGCACATGCGTGCGTGCCCACACCCATAATTCAAAGCCCCCCACTTGCCTGCACATGTGTGCGTGACCGCCCACTTCCCCATTTCCCGACTTCCAGTGGGCCCAGTAGGCCTGTTTTTTGCCCTCCCCAGGCTCCAGAGGCTTTCTTGGAGCTTGGGGAGGGCAAAAACGCTCCCCCTGCCACCCCGGACGCCCTCCGGAGGCCAAAATTGCCCTCCCAGAGCCTCCATGCAAGCCAAAAATCAGCTGGCGGGCACTCACATGCGTGCTGGAGCTGAGCTAGGGCAATGGCTCGCGTGCCGGCAGATATGGCTCCGCGTGCCACTTGTGGCACCCGTGCCATAGGTTCGCCATCACTGGCCTAGTATCTGGACATTAACAACTGGACAACATAAGGCTCTTCTGTCCTTCCTCTGCCAAAAGACTGATATTGATACATTGGAAAGATAAATGTGTGGCCCTTTTTTACTCAATGGACTGAGAATCTGATTGCGCTCGACACCTGTGAACGGATTGCCTAATCCAGGGGTCTCCAGCCTTGGCAACTTTAAGACTTGTGGACTTCGACTCCCAGAGTTCCTCAGCCAGCTAATAGACATAGACTTTGTATGAACAAATGTAATGAAATATGGGACTCATGCTGTAGTTATAAATGTATTAGAAATATATATTTTTGGATAATAGTTGCATTAGATAAAATGATATATTGCATTTTTCCCCTTTGTTGTATTTTGATTCAGTTTTTTAAAAAGTATGTATTTTTATTTCTGCTTTTGTTCCTTTTTTTTTTGCTTTTTATCACTATTGTAAAAAAGAGGCCTGGGAATCTATTGTAAACTTAATGTTAAAATTCACTGTAAAAATGAATTTAGTTACATGATAGGGGTGTTTGCTTGTCAGTATCCAAGCACTCATTTAATCATCTTTTCGTTTTTCTTGTTTTAAAGATATTTGTAGCTGGCTAGGAAGAAATGGCCAGCAGACCACATGGGTGGCCATTTGATATGAGCTGGCTCTCTGGGGAAGAAGGGAAGGATGCAAATTGAGTGTTTGTTTAAGTAAATAAACTGCATTGTGAACATTTCACTTAATACTGCTTTATTTGGCCCTTCCTGAGCAGAATTCTTTAACATCTGACAACACTTATCTGCTGTTGTCTGTTAGCGAGCACTACATAAATTACTCAAAAGGGAGACATTTGGGATCTTTCCAGATTTCATTTCAAAGCTATGCCGTGGACAATTGGGATCATAAATCATTGCAAGCTGTTTATGGGATGAAGAGTTTTATATCTGTTAATTATGAGGAGAGGAAGAGATAGGGAAATTGTTTATATTTGTCACGCTGAAGTTGGGAAGTCACCTTCTTGGTTTTTTTTCCTTTTTCCATTGTTTTTGCTTTCTTGGACTTTTTGTTCTCTCTTTTCTTTCTTTCTCTTTTGCTTTGTATTATCTTTTACTATGGCAATTAAAACTTGTAATAAAAATTACTTTTTAAAAAATAAACCATTGCAAGCTTTTATTCTGACTTCAGTTAAAATTTTGGTAATAATGAAAATTGATAGTCTATAACACTTTACAGCATTAATCAGATTTCTATGCATTATATTACTTTGTGGAAGCAGTTCATATGTTTTAAAAAAGGTACTTTACTGTTTAACTCAGATGTATGCTCAGGAAAATACTTTAAGAATATTTCCCATTCATTTATTATAATATTAAAGTAATCTGAATCAGTTTTCTTGTTTTATAGACTATCCTGATCTCTCTAAGTCAGGGGTGTCAAACTCGCATTGTCACGGCGGCGTCACGTGACGTTTCGGGACTTTTCCCCCTTCGCTAAACCGGGCGTGGCCAGCGCATGATGCATCCGGCCCGTAGGTCGGGAGTTTGACAGACCTGCTCTAAGTCATTGGAACCAATTCCTAGTAAAGTGAAGTGGGCTCTCCTTCATAATATGTGTTCAACCTGCCTTGGATGATTTAATGTTGATTTCTGCAAGGAATAGTTTGCAAGATGGATTATGACTATAACTTTGCTATTTGTATCTTATGATTTATGTTTATTGCTTTTATTTAGTATTCTATTATGATTTATGTTGATTTCTTATTTAGTATCCTATAACTATCACTGAGTGCTGTATCTTATGATTTATGATGATTGTATTTTATGATTATGATCATAATCATAATTTAGTTTATCACTTGTTGCATGCATATACTCTGAGAGCTTATGCACTGGAAACAAATTCCTTGTATGTCCAATTATACATGGTCAATAAAGAATTCTATTCTATTCTATTCTATTCTATTCTATTCTATTCTATTCTATTCTATTCTATTCTATTCTCCCACCAATATGAATTCCATCATTTGTTTGCTTATACAAAAATTATTTCTCTCTGTTGGTCCTGAATCTCCCTACATATACATAATTTCAAGTTTTGATTGATTGATTGATTGATTGATATAGCCACCCATCTTGATGCAATGCAATGCAATGCAATGCAATGCAATGCAAAGACTCTGGGGAGCGTACAAGGATCAACACCAACAAGAAAAATTAACAATCCAAATAATAAATTTCCAAGGTTAGAGAAATCACTCAAATTACAGAAAAGAACAATAAAAATTAATTAGGGGAAAAAAACCAGCCTCCTATACCCAGGGGAATATTTTGAAATATAGGATCTATGTAATGCATGATTTTATATCTCTCATTGTTGTCCTTCCTTCCAAGCTTTTCTTATAGGTGAGATATTCAAGCCCATAATTATTTTGGTTTCCACTGAACCTTTTAAAAATTATTTGCTATTCTTAAGATGATCATAACCTTAAGAATATTATATAGTTAGGTTGGCAAAACTAAACACAACACTCCAAGTTTGGTTTCACCATAAGCATATGCCAAAATATTATTACATTAGCCTTTCAATTTTTAGTCGAAGAGTCATGGTAAATTTTACCGAGATCAGTAAAATGAGGACCCAGATTGTTGGGGGCAATATGCTGACTCTATAAACTGCTTAGAGAGGGCTGTAAACAGTAGTGGGTTCCTACCGGTGCGGTCCACTCTACCGCACCAGTAGTAACCGGATGGTGACGTCACAGTCGATTGCCGTTGCCGGTCCCTGGGCGCCACCATTAAAAAAATGTTTTAAATTTTTTTTAAAAAAATTATTCTGCGCATGCCCAGAGGCCAGGTTTCCGGCACTGCGCATATGTCACCATCTTATTTTTGGTTTATTTTCTTTATTTTCTAATTTTCCGGATTTCTCTCCACTGCGCATGCCCAGCCCACCCGATGCTCGCTCACCCCGCCCAGCAGCTACTTGCAGAATCTAGCCGTGTACTTCTGCTCACAGCTGCTGGCAAAGGTAAGGCAGAAGGGCATGGGCTGGTGGGTGGGCGGGGGAGGGAGAACTGGAGGAGGGGTGATACAAGCAGCGGGTGGACTGATGTGTGTGGGGAGGGATGGGGAAAAGAGGGGAGCGTGCGGGAGATCAACGAGTAAACTGTAGCTAAGATCTCCTGTGTGCTTTCTTTGCCTCTCCAAGAATGGCTGCTGCCGCCGCCACCGCCAGCTCTCCAAGCCCATCCCGAAACTCCGCTGCAGCAAAAAACTTCTGGGATTGTGGAGAGGCCAGGAAAACTTTGCCACCATCACCACCACCGCCACTGCCGCCAAGCCCATCCTGAAATGCTGCCGCAGCCACCATCGCTGCCGCCAAGCCATCCCAAAACTCCACCGTCACTGCCGCCGCCACCAAGCCCATCCCGAAACGCCGCCGCCGCCGCCGCCACCAAGCCCATCCCAAAACGCCACCACCGCCGCCACCGCTGCCCCCAAGCCCATTCCAAAACTCCACTGCTGCTGCCACCGTCGCCAATCCCATCCCAAAACGCTGCCACCGCCACTGCCCCCAAGCCCATCCTGAAACTCCGATGTGGTGGAAAACCCTCCCCCCGCGCAGCATGGTTTCGGGATTGTGGGGAGGCCAGGGAAATTTTGCCACCACCTCCACCGCCGGGAAGCCCATCCCGAAACACCACTGCCACCACCGCTACCCCCAAGCCCATCCCAAAACTCCGCTGCTGTGGAAAACCTCTTCCAAGACGCCAAGTGCGGGTAACTGCACCAAGCGAGGTAGTGGGCATGCGCAGGAGGGACCGTGGAGCAGAGGCACCTGGCGAGCGGGGCGAGAGGCGCGGGAATGTCAGAAGTGTCTCCCGCCCGCCTCTTTGTCAGTTTCTTATTTACTTACCTAACGTTCCCTCAGCACAGGGGGGAGAAAAAATCCAAGCACCGAATTCGAAGGATGACAGTCTCTCTCTCTCTCTCTCTCTCTCTCTCTCTCTCTCTCTCTCTCTCTCTCTCTCTCTCTCTCTCTCTCTCTCTCATTTTCTCTCTCTCTGTGTGTCTTTCTCTCTCACACAAATATATCTCCAAGGCACCCCACTAGTTCTACCCAGCAAACACAAAGTCACAAGAATAAGTAAAATCTTGCTTTTTCTGAAACAGAATCCCACAAACCAGACCTGATGGGTTGCTTTTATTTGGGGGTGGTGGTGGTGGAGAAAGAATGTCCTTTTAAAATAGGCTGATGGGATTCTCCCTCCCTGGTATATTCCATTTTTTAAAAAAGAAAAGAAAAGAAAAGAAAAGAAAGAAGGAAGGAAGGAAGGAAGGAAGGAAGGAAGGAAGGAAGGAAGGAAGAGGAAGGAAGGAAGAGGAAGGAAGGAAGGGAGGGAGGAAGGAAGGAAGGAAGGAAGGAAGGGGGAGAGAGAGAGAAAGAAAGAAAGAAAGAGAAAGGGAGGGAGGGAGGGAGGGAGGGAGAGAGAGAAAGAAAGAAAGAGAGAGAGAGAGAGAGAGAGAGAGAGAGAGAGAGAGAGAGAGAGAGAGAGAGAGAGAGAGAAAGAAAGAAAGAAAGAAAGAAAGAAAGAAAGAAAGAAAGAAAGAAAGAAAGAAAGAAAGAAAGAAAGAGGAAGGGAGATAGAGACAAGAAAGGCAGGCAGGCAATGGGGGTGCAATTGTTTCTTTTAGGAGCACAACTGGCTGGAAGTTCTAGTAAGATATCAGTTTAATGGACTAATGGGGAGAAGAGGTGTCTGTTAAAACAAAATGTCTGTTAAATTCAAATGGTAAGTGGGATTTTTCTTAAGTTAATTTTTCATTTTTAGCCAATGGTATAAATGATTTTTATGCAGAAGCATAAATTCCATAGGCAGATTTTGTCTGCTGCATCTGAAGTCACTAAACTAAGGGTCTGTTAAACCAAGGAATTACTCTAGAGGCATACTTGTTATTGTTATAGCTTTATTTTTTTGTAAATAATGCATCTTGCAAAAAGAAGCATATAATTCCTATTCCTATATTTCTGGTCTCAAAGATCCCCATCCAACATACAAGTGAAACAATACTTCCTGGACATCGGAACAAGAGATCTGCAGGGCAGAGAAATACTAACTTGTTTTCTGATACTTCATTATGATCTCTGCTCTCACTGCAAAAAGCAGCACATTTGCTAGCAGGAAGGTTCTCCAAAATCCTGTCATATCCATACCATCCGTAGAGAATGGGAGGGTGATGCCTCCTCTCCAAGAATCTATCAACATTGTGTAGCATAAGTTACAGTTTTCCATAGAGATAAACATTTGATGAAAATCTGGATTTTTAAATAAAAGAATTCCAGGAAATGGTACAGAAAATGCAACAAAAATATCCAGATCCTTCATAAATCAAAGTGTAGCTAAACTTTGAAAGAAATTTCCTTGATTTTTAAAAAGTTAAAGTGGACTCTGGGTGTGTTTTTCCAAATGCAGTAGGTGAGGTTGAATGTGTATAGTTTTAGAAGAGGTGTGTGTGTGTGTATATACACATACAGTACTATTAATGTATATTTTTGTGTGCTTGTGTGTAATATGTATGTACACATTACATAGGATTAAATAGTATATTTTGGATGTTCAGTAGTAGTAAATAGATAGGGAAATTGTATCTCATTGAGGCCTTTGAGGTGAGGAGAGGCCAGGCACCCTAACCCTTGACATGAGTGATGTCAAGTTGGCCACACCCACCCAGTCACATGACCACCCAGTCACATGATCACCAAGCAACCCCCACCCAGTCACATGACCGCAAAGCCACTCCCACCCGATCACATGACTGCAAAGCCACTCCCACCCGGTCACATGTCCGACAAGCCACTCCCACCCGGTCACATGACTGGCAAGCCACGCGCACAAAATAAGCCACGCCCACAGAGTGGTAGTAAACATTTTGGGAACCCTCCACTGGCTGTAAAGCACTGTGAAGTGGTATATAAATCTAAGTGCTATTGCTATTGTTACTGCTAGTTCTTTTCCTAATGATTTCAAACATGGGTTTTACCAATTTTTCAGCAGCTACACAATGGATTACTATTTCCATTTAGCTATCTGTTGTGTCTCGAAAAACTTTTCTTAGTTAATCACTGACAGTTCAGATAGATTTTTTAGCACTAAGAACTATCAGTACAAATTTGTTTACCCTGAAGTGTATTTAGCATTTTGAAATTCACTGCCTTAGCTTGGGAAAAACTTTTTGGAACTATTCCCAATCCCTTTCTGATTTTACTGAGCAGTTAGGTATTAACAAATACTGCTACCCCACTACTCAGCTTAAATCCAGATCATTTACAGACCCCCACGCTACTTGAATTTCCAATCTTAGTAGAAATGTCAAAACACCCTGATTCAGGAATGTTCTGTTTCTTCTCTGTACCATGGCAAATGTTGGACTGTACAATTCAACATTTTTGGAAATTAATCCAGAATTGGTTCATAGTATCCCAAACATAGCATTCTAGACAAAACAAACATGTTTGGGGACTGGAGCACCACAGAATACCTGAGCCATCAGATGTTCCGAGGATTTACTTCTGGAATCTGTGAGGCCCCATTCCAGAATTGCATGGTTGAGAAAAGGTTGGCATGAATTAAAGAACTCTGAAATGTTCTGTTCCTGAATTGGTGAGTTTTGGACCCCTCCTCTTTGTTACAACTATGAATGCACCAAACTTTGGGAGTGATCTCCTAACTTTCTTTCCCTAAAAGAAATATCGGATAATAGTTGCTCTGAATAAAATTGAATTCACTTTGGATTATTCTTCTGTCTTTCTAATTATTATCATATTTTCCACAATTAAGCATCATTTCATTTATGCTTTTGCATTGCTCTCATATATACTGCATTAAGGAAGAAAAATATTAGTATTTTTGTTTGTTTGAAAGGGAGAAAGTATAATCTTTTTCAGTTTCACACCAGACACAATATATTCTTCATACAAATACACAGGAAAAAATGCTTTAAAATGACTGCATACTTTCTATATTGCCTCTGAGGGGAGCCATCAACCAAAAGTTGTTATTCATGGAAAGAAACTTATGTCTGACTACTATCTCTAGAATGTTTTAATAGGTTTCAAAACCTCTTCCTAGATCTGAGCCAAGGCAACAAAAATGCTATAAAATTGTAGAAATTTTTAGGCATATTTTAATAATCTTATGTGAAATGCACTGATCTGTTTCAAAAGTTAAAACAGAAAATGTATTGGGCAAGCAATGACCTATTAACTGTATTAATACATTTTTTTAAAAAAATAAAGCAGATGAGTTACTTTATCAAGTAACTGAATTGCTATCCTTGTATAAGACCTTATTTTGTTCATAATTTTATCACAACATTTTCCCCACAGCGTAACTATTGTAAGACATCTTACATCTTCTGTGGGCCCTTGCCTTTAAACAGAAGACACCAGATCAGTCACCAGCAAAATGTGTAATATTTTAAAGTAATATTAATCCCAAATAAATCCACTGCAAAATGAAGATTTCTTCATCGAAGATTATAGATTATAATTTACAACACTAGCCCGGTGCAGATTGGGGTGATAGGACAGAAGCTGAGTGAGTGTGATTGGCTCAACATCATCCATCCACCTTCCCTACCTAAAAGAGGGCTAGAATTTAGGTCTCTAGAATTTAGGTTTTAGGTCTCCTCGCTTCTGCTAAACACCTTAACCACAACACTAGATTGGCTCTCAAATCCCATTTATCTTTATGAACTTAATTACTATTGCAGGATAACCTGAGGAGTATTGTTCAGTGTTGAAATAAGACAGAGAATTTTGTACTCTGATATACCATAAGTATACCAAAAGCACAAAAATGTCTCATGGAGCAGCAGCGAGTAATCTAAGTCATTGAAATCTAATGTCTCATTCTTCACTCGTGGATATAATTCAACTGGCAGCTTTTGGAAACTGATTGGACAACTATTTGTCTAAAATGGTAGGTGTTATGTATTAAGGTTTGAATCTGAGTTACTGCTTACACCAAGGTCCGCTTTGCAGAGCGGGAAATTACTGATAGCTGATTGGTTAACCCAGCCGAAAGCCCTTTATTTAAAGAGAGCCTTGCCGGCTGGGTTTTTGCTAGTTATTTCTATTACTTCAATAAAGAGCTGTTAGTCACACTACTGCCTCCAGCCTCTTCAGTATGAGAACTTAACAGTAGGGTTTCCTGCTTGATCAGGGAATTGGGCTAGAAGACCTCCAAGATCCCTTCAAACTCTGTTATTCTCTTATTCTGTTATTTAAATAGAGAGTTGCATAGAGTCAACACACTAAAATGTATTGTATATTGTCTTGCCTTGATTATCCATATTGTCCTTTTTCAGAGGGTGGGGATACTTGGCTTGGCTTGCCTGATGAATACATGGATATTTGAAAGCATACACATTATTTTGTAAAGTTTAAGTTGGCCCATTAAAATAATTGACCAAGTGATTTTGCCAAAACTCCAGTGACTCCCTGGCACTCTCCATCATTAAGACAGAGCATGAAGTTTAATTATTTCATATTGGATAATCTTATAATCAACTGCATTTTCCAGTAGTTGCAAAAAGACCCAACAATCCAGCAATAAATTTAAACTTCGATTAATATTTATACACACATTTCAATAAAGCAGCAAACAGAATTTCAGCTACATTCCTGGCTTCACAGCTATAGTGATATTAGTGAGCTTTCCAGGAAACTGTAAACTGGCTTAAATATTTTTTAAGGATTTGCATTCTGTCTCTCTCAGTGATTAAGATCAGCCAACAGCTGTTCAACTTGTACTCTGAGGGATATCATTTATTTCTTTTTGTGGCCAACTGGAATAAAACAAACTACAATACAAAGTTTAATCATTCATTGAATGACCATGAGAGACTACAAATTATGGGCAGTCCAGAGCATTCCCCCTGCAAAATACTTCCATGTAAACATGATTTTTAAACACTGAGAAAATGATCTTTGACACCAAGTTTTTCTTCTGATGTCTCCCACGTACGAGAACAATGAATGAGCTGAGTGAAGCTTATTGTAATGCTGTACTCACGTACTTACATTCTCACTTGTCAATACAAAATGTATGATATTCTGTATCTGCACAGGAAATAATCTCACATATAATATATACTTTCATGTGTATATTAATAATTACTGGCGACATATTTTCAATTAGGCCCTAATTCCAATCTAATCAAGAAGAATCAGCTGCACCAGTTGAACTATAGCATTGATAATAGAAATGCTTAGGCCTGAATGTGTTTTTTTTTTAAGTCTCTTAAATCAGGACTTCCATAAGTTACATCTGAAATAACTTCTGTCCTCTTAGGGACCATCATCACAGCCAATCAACCATGGAAGAAACCAACAAACCCTTTGAAGGTAGTTTTAGGTGAAATGGCCCTTGTTGGGAAAAGGGTTTTATGAACTGAGGTGTGTTTTGAACATTTTGCGTCTTGGGGCATAGCCTTTTCCATTTAGAAAAAGACATCCACAAATATGGGTGAAACAGGGAGAAATGATCACAGTCACACAATATAAATTCCACCACATCGGTATGTATCATGATATTACCTGCATATATGAAAGTGGCAAGGATTATGTCATCACTATGACATAATGAAACTATGAAACAGTAATTATTTAATATGATACTCTATAGTTACTTCCAGGGGTGGGTTCCTGCCGGTACGCTCTTACCTGTTGGTCGCCGCAGAACCGAAGAAGCCGGTGGCGTTCGCGGTGCGGGGCTTCCCCCGCCCGCTTTCCCCCGCCTGTTTGGACACCGGCATTTGCGTTCTTTTGCCCTCTGCGCAAGCAGAACGCTTTGTGCATGCGCAGAGAAGAACGCAAATGGCGCCTAAGCGGGCGGGGGAAAGCGGGCGGGGGAAGCCCCGTGCCGTGAATGCCACTGCCTTCTTCGGTTCTGCGGTGACCAACAGTTAAGAGCATACCGGCAGGAATCCACCCCTGGTTACTTCATATTGTAAATTTATTATCCTTAGTAGATCTTTATTATTTAAAGAAAGTCCATGGGCATTTATTTATGGCATATAAAATATTTATTTTAATAAAATATTTTTCAAATTATTATGATTTCTTTATCACAATAGGAAATTTCTGTACCTTTCTTCTGCAGTTGATCAGCTACAAATGGGGATTCACTGTTGTATATATTTAGTTGAATACACTCATCAGGAAGTAATTAGTTTCTCCAGAATACTATTTATATGCCAAACACTGCAGAGCTGATAAAAATGGGAAAGGGCGAATTAGTATAGGCAATATACAATATGAAGCACACTGCTTCAGATGGTGAGGTACCTTCACTGGAGGCAAAGCTGTTCAGGATGTGCTATAAATTTAAGATTCTCATGTTGCTCAGGAAGGCTGGACCTATAACATCGTTTTAGGTTTTATAGGAATGTGTTTCTACAATTTTACAAGGTTAGTCTTTCCTGGCCTCTACACAATATACATTTGTTTAATTTATTTAATTTAAATAAAACATCTGTGTAAAAGTAATTCTTCATCATGGTCTTGAACATCATGTTTATGGATCTTGGGTTGCATAAGTATTTCTTGGAATAGTCTAGAATCGAGAAATTTGACAAGTATCAACACTATACCATACTACATATACTTGGGCAAAAAAAAATGTTATTAACTTTCCACAATTCTGCAGTGGTGGCATTGTGAAAAGAACATCTACTTCTTTTCAGGGATATCAAGTCCTTCACATGTATAGTTACCGTCAGATATTTCTCTTTTTGCAGCTTATGCTGGATCAACAAACAAACAAACAAAAACCTTCTTCCTTTGGACAAAGTCGTGGCAGAATGTTTCATTTTGTGACCTTGATTCCCTGTGGCCTTGAGAGCTTAATTTTGCAACTGTAAAGAATAGGGCAATCAGTGTCTCCATTATGGATATTAATTTTGCTTCATTTTTCTAAAAGAAATTCATTTAATGATCTCTTCTCCTCACTGGTACTAGTTTACTAAGCAATATCAGGATGTATTTCCCCACTCATCTTGGTTTGGGAAGAGATATTCCACTGCCGATGTTCCTATGGACACAATTGCTAGGACTTGATGTTATGTCCTGTAATACCCTTTTTGTCTGGAAGTTGAGTCACGGTAACTTTTCTTGTTGGTTTGAAACATTTTGCTGTTTATCTAAGTAGCTTCTTCAGTTAGAGCAAGTTGGTTAGGAGGACCCCATACATTTCTCCAGGGTGGTTTCATTTCTAACCCCCAACCATCTTACTCTGACTGAAGAAGCTACTTGGATAAGCAGTAAAATGTTTTGAACCAATATGGAAAGAAAACAAGTCTAGTTGTCATGACTCAACTTCCAGACAACTCCACATGGATTACTGAAACTCTTCATAGGCACAATGCCTTTTTTGGTTTAAAAAATCCATTTTCCAGTAACTTCAATTGCATTAATTGTAATAAGCCTTATTAATTAGTCTTGTTCCATATCGCTAGAGTGAATAACGCTTCTAAGAAAACCAAAGCCAGACATAACATGAATCTTTGAAATGTTTTTATGTTACAGATAACTTTCATGGCAAGATTTGATCCTCTTTTGATCCTGATATTAGACTGTAGGTCTTTGGAGATTTTTTTTTAAACTTTTGCTTAGGTAAAGGACTGATAGACTGCTCAGATCTCCACCCATTCACAAATCAGTATTACTGCTAGAGTTCAGATCCTTCAGTCTTTTATGCCTGAAGTGCCACGGCATGTTAATTTTCACTGAGTTTCAAAATAACCCATATATACCCAGATTTCCTTTTGCTTTGTACACTTCATTTTTTTTTATTTGTGGATTACAGTTTTTCAAAACTTTTGCAATTAATGCTACAGTTGTCTAGAACTACAATTTATCTCCAAAGATTATCTTCCTATTTGGAGTTCCATCACATAGTTTCACACATTACTACTCATGCTTGCCTCTATTGCTTTCCCTTCTCTCAACAGGACAACCAAGTCCCTACTTTGCATGTGCTTCTTATGCCTTCTTTCATTCCCTTCTTCTGGGATGGGATGTATGGGGTGCTCATGGAGAGGTAGCACCTCTAGTGTAGGGGCATGTCGTGTCCTTTTACGACAGCTCATTTTAGGGCAGCTCGTTTACCTTTGGTCCCCACCTGTCACTCGGCTCTCACCTGTGGCTCCTAGCAGCTGTAGCATGCGCAGCGGCCACACCCCGGGCAACAGCTTCGACAGGCTGGCCAAACCAGGTTGAGAGTAGCCTTTGGGTCATTGACCTTTGGTGAGATAGGGGCTTCTCTATCCCGAGCATGTGAAGTCAGATTCCGACAGATTGAGTGGATGAAATCTACTAGAATAGGACAAAGGTCATGAAGGCAGTCTCTGCAAGCGATGTGGTATGCTAAGAGCACGGCAAGACATGAAAGATGCCCTGGTCAACCACTGTGCCCAGCCCATCCCCAACTGCCTCGACTCTTGTCCTGCTATTTGGAGCAAGATGGAATCTGGGAAGAGAGAGTGAGGCTGACTATGCGTACCTCTCCCTCACTTTAATCCAATTCACGTGCAAGTCTTGACATCCCTCCAATTGATAGATGTCAAGGTCCTCTTCGAATACGATGGACGAACATCATCATCAATCTTCTGGGATCATCTGCTTTGCCACTGATGACTCCAACCATAATTTTGATCTCACCTTTGTTACTGATACTTCCCCCCCCCAATGCTTTCTATCACTCTACCTTAACATGTTCTCTTGTAGGTATTTTGCAGCAAAACTCAAATCATCCTGACTTAACATGGTCAATGAACTGGGATATAGGGAGTTACAGTCAAAAAACATCTGGAGAGTGTGACGCCAGGGAGGGCTGCCTTCCCTAGTCTATTTTGGCTGTAATAAGATGGATGTGTGCATATAGATTGGACTGCAAATGTAAAACCTTGGAAATATACAAGTTTGAAAGAAAACATATGGAATTTTGGATGGCTTAAAAAAGATTAAAATAGGAAAAGTCTTCAGAAATTCAGATCAAATCTCAGTAACAAATTAACATATTTGAAAAATCATCAGCCATTTACTTTTATGAATCCTGTCAAGATCCAAAAGTGAAGAATTAACCATTCTGGATGCTTACTGAATAAAGACAATAATATGGGACAAGAGGTACAGATCCATTCATTCTCAGCTTATAAAAAGAAGTTATCAGTCTGAAGCATCTGTTGAAATGGAAAGAGGCCAACCAGGGTGTGAGCTTAGAAATGGCATTAACCCAGAAACATAGTTACTGAATGCATTTATCCTGTTCTCACACATTCAAGAGATGCTCTTTTAATAGATAGCATTATTTCATTACAAGTATGTTACATATTGTAAGTAAAATTTGATGGACATGGTCCAATCAAAGCTGAATACTTAGAAGCTTCATTCTTAATTATGTTTGGAATATTCCTCAGCTCTCTGCTTTAATAAGACTGTCCAAAAAGGAATATAAGAAAGAAATATACATGTATATGTTTATTAACTTAAAATGTAGTATCTGTTCTGTATTAATAACATCTTCTTTTAAAAGATATTGTCTTTTAATGTCATATCAGCAAAGGACTGCTCTAAGAAGCAAAGAGGGAAATACATATTCTGAAAGGCTTGAAGCAACAACCATTTGTTTAACAATGGTGTGCAAGTATAGCTTCAGAAAGGGTAAAGCCCTTCTTGCCATCACAGAATGTTGCACCACCACTCCTGCAGTCATATGACTGGGGTCTGGGTGTTTGATAGAACTTGTTTGCACTTATGGTTATCAAGTACCTCACAATCATATTATCATCATTTGAAATCTTCTCTGATGGTTTCCCCAGAACGTCAGTGGGGAAGCCAGCAGGTAACATTGCAAGATGCTGCCAGCTCTGGGGGCTGGCTGAAAGAACTGCCTTCCTCGTGGAACTGAACTCCTTCATCGGAGTGCAGAAACGGAGCTGAAATCCTAATATTTTTGCTCCATTCCTGTACTTTGCCAAAAGAGTACCTTTCTGTGCACACAGGGGAGCTGAATTCATTTGGTGGGGTGCAGAAATGGAGCCAAAAGCTTTGAAGATTTCAGCTCCACCTCTACACCTGCTAAAGGAGTTCCTGTCTGTGCACAGAGGGGAACTGGACTCCTTTGGTAGAGTGCAATATGAAGCAGAAATCCTGAGTGTTTTGGTTCCATTCCTGTGCTCTGCTTAAGGAATTCCCTTCTGGGCATGGAAGGTAGCTAAACTCTTTTGGCAGGCAGCTCTTTAGAGATGAGGTAACAGAAATGCTTAAATGCTCTGTCCTACACATTGGCAAAAAAAAATCAGAACACCAAATACAAGCTAAACAGACAAGACCTTTCAGACAACCCTCACCCTGTCAAAGACCTTGGAATACTCATATCAAATGACCTAAGTGCCAAAGCCCACTGCAACAACATCACCAAAAAGGCTTCAAGAACTGTTAACCTAATCTTACGTAGCTTCTTCTCCGGTAATATCACACTACTAACCAGAGCATACAAAACTTTCACCAGACCAATCCTTGAATACAGCTCATCTGTCTGGAACCCACACTGCATATCAGACATAAATACATTAGAAAGTGTCCAGAGATACTTTACAAGAAGAGTCCTCCACTCCTCTATTCGCAACAGAATACCTTATGCAACCAGACTTGAAATCCTGGGCTTAGAAAGCTTAGAACTACGTCGCCTTCGGCACGACCTAAGCATAGCTCATAAAATCATCTGCTACAACGTCCTTCCTGTCAACGACTACTTCAGCTTCAACCACAACAATACACGAGCACACAACAGATACAAACTCAAAGTGAACCGCTCCAAACTTGACTGTAGAAAATACGACTTTAGCAACAGAGTGGTAAATGCCTGGAACTCACTACCTGACATTGTGGTTTCGTCACCAAACCCCCAAAACTTTACCCTTAGACTGTCCACTGTTGACCTCACCTGATTCCTAAGAGGTCAGTAAGGGGCGTGCATAAGTGCACCAGCGTGCCTACCGTCCCTGTCCTAATGCTCCCTCTTATCAGTACCCATCTTATGTATATAAACAAAGTTATATCTATGTATATTACCAACACGTACTTGACAAAAATAAATAAATAAAATAAATAAATAAAATAAATCCAACCAGAGAGCAGAGAGTCAGCATGGTAATGTAATAAGTGAGGAGTACCTCAGGCTGGAGGGGAAGTCCTAAGAGTTTTGCACAGGCCATGCATGAACACAGGGCTGAAAATTCTGCCTGACTTACAGCAAGGAGGAATTTCAGTTTATGAGCAGAGAAGCACTCTGGTAAGGAAAGGAGTGTGGGGTGCCGCAGGGGAATAAAGGAGGACAGCACTGGCCACATGAGAGTGTCTCTCCACCCAGGGGATAAAAATCCTCCTTGACTCCATCCACTTAACAGCATACACAATCATTTAATGACCATAACTAGGAGTGCCAGAATTGCAGTTGTAGAACAAGGCAATCACGTGACATCTTGCTGAATGGCTGATTTGCTCAATGGCCAAGATTCCAGTCACAATTGTCATTGTAAATTGAGGTTTACCTAGAGTACTTAACAAACTTAATACATCTTTCTTCAGTTATTTACTTTCAGGAAGGCCTGAAGAAGAAAATGATTAAATATTCCATGATTTAGCATGAAAAACCTTGGTATGACAAATGATTGAGATTTAACTAAAATAGTGGACAAGCAACAAATTATTTACAGAAAAAAGTCTCAACATTATTTGATTAATTGAATGATTATAGAGCACACAATAGATTCAAACTCAATATAAACCGCTCGAAACTCGACTGCAGAAAATACGACTTCAGCAACAGAGTGATCAATGCCTGGAATGCACTACCTGACTCTGTGGTTTCTTCCCCAAACCCCAAAAACTTTAACCTTAGACTGTCTACAGTTGACCTCACCCCATTCCTAAGAGGTCTGTAAGGGGCGTGCATAAGCGCACCATTGTGCCTACCGTCCCTGTCCTTCTGTCCTATTGTCTAATTTTTATCTATACATGCTTTGCTTTTGTTTATGTTTATATCATACCTGTTATCTTTTACACATGTTGACAAAATAAATAAAATAAATAAATAAATAAAAAATAAACCATCAAGTTGTTTTCAACTGCTAGTGACCACATAGATAGATTTTCTCCATTAATGCCTAATCTGGTCCTTCAAGTCTTCCAATGTACTCATCACCACTATAACAGAGTCCATCCACCATGCTGTTGGTCTTCCTCTTCTTCTCCTTTCTTCCACCTTTCCCAGAATTAGATGCTGTTACAGAATGTGTTCACATCCCGGAAGGAAATTCCTTTACGATTCAAAAGAGAAATGTTGGCTAAACTGTGAAACTTCTAGAATAGACTGAACAGTTTATGTTGGATCATGATCAATTATTAATAATGATGTGATGCAGCTGACCTCAAAAATGCATTACCAGAAGAATGAGACAGTAGCACTGCTTAGCTAGGACTCAAACCAATCCCCATGTGTCATTTAAAGGCATGTGGGTGGGTGGGAGTGCTTTTTACAAACATCTAATTGTCACAAACTTGCTGTCACAGAGCAATACAGAGTTCATATGATATCCCATATTAATTACTTTATATTAAAGTAAAATTTTATTCTCTGTGTCCCCTGGTCTCAAGTCCCCTACACTCAAGTATACATGTTATTCCTTGAGAGCAATTCTCACTTAGTAGTCTTGCCATGTGACATTGACTTTAGCATTATGTTTCAATATGATAAAGGTTTCTTTAATTGATATGTAAATCCAGTGGACTAATTCAACTAATTGCCAGTAAATGCAACCAAAGATCTCCTAAAAGAATGATAATGACACAAAAACATTGTTTGAATAGAATAGAATAGAATAGAATAGAATAGAATAGAATAGAATAGAATAGAATAGAATAGCAGATTTGGAAGGGACCTTGGAGGTCTTCTAGTCCAACCCCCTGCTTAGGCAGGAAACCCTACACCACTTCAGACAAATGGTTATCCAACATCTTCTTAAAAACTTCCAGTGTTGGAGCATTCACAACTTCTGGAGGCAAGCCGTTCCACTGATTAATTGTTCTAACTGTCAGGAAATTTTTCCTTAGTTCTAAGTTGCTTCTCTCCTTGTTTAGTTTCCACCCATTGCTTCTTGGTCTATGCTCAGGTGCTTTGGAGAATAGTTTGACTCCCTCTTCTTTGTGGCAACCCCTGAGATATTGGAACACTGCTATCATGTCTCCCCTAGTCCTTCTTTTCATTAAACTAGACATACCCAGTTCCTGCAACCATTCTTCATTCAGTTTGGTTTGCTCCTAAGGTTTGCTCCTAAGCTAAGTTAAATTAAGGACATTCCTCAGTGTTGATAACAGTCTCCATAGTCTACCAATATTGTTCAAGAGGAGTTGCTAATAGTTGAGACACAATTTTTACTTGTAGAAAATTTGGGTGGCTCTAAGAAGAGAGAGAACAGGAAATAGCTCTTCTGCAAATCTGACTTCTTAAGACTCAAGTCTTAATCTTCTTGTTTGCAGCAACATGCTAGCATGGCTAGACCTTTGCTAAACAGAAATAGCAAGTGGGTATGTCTAATAAGGGGATTAAGTAAGATATGGATTACTACTGAATGTAGTATTTTTCTGCCAGAATTTTGTATTTAATAATGTGTCAAGGCTGCATTTCAGAAACTATGCACATAATTGGATTTCTTAAAAAAATGGAGCTTTCAGGAAAAGTTCTATTGTGAGTTCCATCATGATTGACTTGTATGGTGTTTGCTTTATAAACTGAATGGCTCACAAAATGATAACAGATAACAGATTAACAGAGTTGGAAGGGACCTTGCAGGTCATCTAGTCCAACCCCCTACCCAAACAGGATATCCTACATCTGCCTCTACCTAGGATTGAACTCACAACCTCCTGATTGTGAGGCAAGAGCTCCACCTCTAGGCCACAGCAGCTGCTAATCTGGAAAACATATATGATAAATAGCAAAAAAAAAACCTTCTGGAATCAAAATGCACCCAAACTTGTTTTTCCCAAGTTAAAATTTAGCAGAGAAACATACAATATAATACTGAGAAGCTCTGGACAAATGTACATTTTATTTGGAAAGGGTTTGGAAAAAGAGTTTGTGTGTGTTGTTCCTATAGGCAGTTTACTCAGTCATCTCAAGAGGTTGTCCCTTGAATGGTATGTGCGAATGACCTTGGGAGAGAGTGAGAAGAGCCGCAGTCAGGGGAATGGTCTGATAAGAGGCAACTTAACCTCTAGCAGGAACGTGGACATGGCAAACAACTCAGAAAGAAGCCTCCCTAGTTTCTTGGGCAGCGAAGGGAAAAGGGAGAGATGTACTTTCAAACTTGCAAGATGTCAACTTTGCAAAATAATCCAGACAGGAAGCAAATAAACTAATTATATTTTATTGTAAGATACATTAAAACAATCTTGCAAGTGGAATGGACTCCATAGGTCATCTAGTTCAAGAAAGAAACAGGGGAGAAACAAATTTAATGATTTTTTTTTAAATTGGTGAAATGACTTGTGGATAATGCTATACAAGACACAAAATTTATACTGACATTTTACTAACTATGCTGCTAATTTCTTCAGTCAGAATTAATACTGGATGCAGCAAGAAATGGCATGCCTTTATATAATGCCAGCATTGTCTAAAGCGGAATTAAGAATCAAATGAGTAGCATTTTTTTAAAAAAAAATGCTAGGTACATTGTTCCATAGACTGCACAATGTGAAAGGAATATAGATGTAAAAACATATGAGTGTCTACGATGGCAATCACAAGGGCCTGTGACAAATAGACTTGGAGAACATTATCATCTTGGTGCTATGCAGTAATATTTTTGCAGAAATATTAGAGAGCAGTAGAAATGCAACAAATTAACAGAATAACAGTTGGACATCTTCTAGGCCAACCCCATGCTCAAGCAGGAAACCTTTTACCATTTCAGACAAATGATTGTCCATTCTCTTTAGATTTGTAACATCAAGAGACATATTAACAACAACCTAATCAAATTGAATTCCCAGATTCTCCTCATGATTTCCTGATATGTATTTGTAGTTTAGCCTAAAGGTAAAAAGCAAAAAAAAAAAACTCTGTATAAATCTTTTTCTTCTAAATTCTCCTTTTAATTTATGTGAGAAATGATGCATTGTTTTATTACAGTATTGCTAAATTATTTCCACATTCTACACAACCTTATAAAACATCACTAGAGTTTATTAGATAATATGCATTAGTTAATGGAGACGTTTGACATCTGGAATTAGATTGTAAAGTATGTTTGCCTAATTTGTAATAAAACTGCAAAAAAAGAAGAAGAAGAAGATTTGGACTTGTATGGACTCTGTGGTTTTAGGATGGACCATGGTCCGAGGTCTAAATGAAAAGAAAGCAAATAGCTGTAATTGATCCATTTCACAAACTCTCTTCAGCCATTCGTAGCCTACTCAGTGCAAATAACACAAGCCCACGATAACTGATGTACTGTCATCCCACATGTCTTTACTTTTGCTAATCTAAGACAGAGGCTAACAATATGGACCAAAGCGCTCTCATTGATCTTATTCAAAACTACTGTTAACAAAAACACCATCAGAAGATGGGAATGGACTTTTGTCCAGACACCCAAAGGAGAAACTACATTGAAAGAACCTAGTGATATTGTTGTGATACTTGAGTTTTTTTAAAAAAAATTACAGTTTGTTTAAAGAATGTGCACACCACACAAAGAACTCTGTTTTAGACTGATGAAATAAAAATAAGAATCCATTCATTATGAATGGAAAGCTTCCGGAGTGTGTAATAGCAGGTTATTGAGAATGTGACAGAGAACCTCTGCGTCATGCCAGGAACATTCAAGAGTGTGTTTAACAGTAAGTGGTGATAATAGCAAAGGAAACTCCTTATGAATGCACATGCCAAAGGCCATCCAATCTATGCACCAGTTTGACTCATGTCCACTTCAAGTGCAACACTTGGCAGCCAACTTAGTAGTAGCAGCTGTTTAAGACACTGTTAACACTCAAAATAAATCATTTGTGTGGGCGGGAAGGAGGTGGCCATACTTGCTCCTTTTGTACAATGCAAAGGGCAGGGAAATCATCAAGTGCTGGCTAAGTATTTACCTTGCTTCACCTGGCAAAATTATCTACTTTGCTATGGAGACACCTAATTCTTTTCATATGAATATTTCTCAGAATTGGATCTTAGCCACAGCTCTCATCTCTTGCATTAAAATCTCTGTTGGGATGGGGGGGGGATGATAAATCATTTGTGTGGGCAGGAAGGAGGTGGTCAATCTCATTCCTTTTGTATTATGCAAAGGGCAGGGAAATCATCAAGTGTTGGCTAAGTGTTTACCTTGCTTCACCTGACAAAATTCTCTACTTTGCAATTGGGATACCTATCGTATTTTTCAGACTATAAGACTATTCCCCCCCCAAAGTGGATGGAAATTTCTGTGCATCTTACAAAGCGAATGTTGCCAAAGCCCTGCCCACCCGCCGGTCCCACCCTTCGGCCTCTTCCTCCCAGCAATTTGCCTCCTTGCAGCAAACAGCAAACAGCCTGGTCAACTTCAGCACAGCTTGATTTAGCATGAGCAGCTGATTGGCAGTTGGATCAGCCTCCAAGAATACCACCGATCAGCTGTTCCAGGCTGTGGGGATCGCCGCCGCCCATCGGCGCCATCGCTGCCCATTGCCGCTGCCACATATCACGCCCCATTTTCAGCCTCTGTGTGTCCCTTTTCCGGCCCGTTCCAGGCAGCAGGGATAGGCGATCCCTGCTGCCTGGAACGGGCCGAAAATGGGATGCACAAAAGCTGAAAATGGGGCGCACAGAGGCCGAAAATGGGGCACACAGAGGCAGCGATAAGTGGCAGCGGCGATGGGCGGCAGCAGTGCTGATGGACAGCGGCACTCCCCGCAGTCTGGAAGAGCTGATCGGTGGTATTCCGGGAGGCAGATCCAACCGCCAATCAGCTGCTCGTGCTAAATCAGGTTGTGCTGAAGATGACCAGGCTGTTTGCTATTTGCTGCAAGGAGGCAAATTGCTGGGAGGCAGAGGTAGATTTTTTTTCTTGCTTTCCTCCCCAAAAGCTAGGTGCCTCTTATAGTCCAGAGCATTTTATAGTCCAAAAAATACGGTAATTCTTTTCATACGAATAAAGTTGTTCCTTGGAATTGGAACTTCTCTTGTAATAAAATCTCTATTGGAGTGGGGGTGCGGGTTGTTTATTCAAGAGTAACATAGTTAACTTGATCTTATCTCAGTCTTTCTAGAGGCAGTTCATTTCACTGGTTTGTAGAATGTGGTGAGATGTCCCTTTGGCATGTTAATTCATAATATGTCTCCTTTGCAATTATCGCCACTCACTGTTTAAATGTACTCTTGAATGTTCCTGGCATGATGCAGAAGTTCTCTGTCACCGTCTTAGTAATCTACTATTACCCAATTCATAGTGAATTGGTTCTTTTTTTAAAAAGTCTCATAATCTGGCCAATTTATGCATAGCTCTCTTCTGTTCTCTTATGTTTGGACAGGGTCCATACCATCTCCACACTGGTCTTGCAGGAAACCAGCTTTCTGCTTTTTCAGCTGACTATGCTGGAAACATTCTTGCCCCAGATTTAGGCCCATCTGATGACTTTAAGGTCGCCTATGTAAATCTCGGCAAAAGGAGAAGAAGGGCAGCAGAGGATGAGATGGTTAGATGGTGTCATTGATTCATTGAACATGAATTTGGGCAAACTCCAGGAGACAGTGCAGGACAGGGGAACCTGGGGTGCTATGGTCCATGGGGTCGCAAAGAGTCAAACACGACTTAGTGACCGAACCACAACAACAATGTAAGTCCAAGTGCTTCCCCCATGGACATGTTTTCAGCCATGATTATGAATTGCATTACAGGTCTTCGATTTATGACTACAATTAAACCCATCATTTCCATTGCTAAGCAAGACAGTTGTTAAGTGAGTTTTGCCCCATGTTGCGACCTTTCTTGCCACAGCTGTTAAGTGAAACAGTTGTTAGTAAGATGGTTGTTAAGTGTATCTGGCTTCCCCATTGACTTTGCTTGTGATCAAAGGACCCCTGGATATTGTCATTGTGATAAATATGAGCCAGTTGCCAAGCGGCAGAATTTTGATCATGTCACCATGGGGATCAGTGGTGGGTTTCAAATAATTTCACCACCGGTTTGCCAAAAATGTGAGCACATGTGTGCGTGGCTTCAGCACATGGGCATGTGGACAGCTTCCATGCATGTGTGTATGGATGGCTTCCGCACATGTGCACACAGACAGTATACATGCATGCACGCATGGACGGCTTCCGCCACATGACGAGGCTTGACCGAGCAGCCTTTCGGGGCCTGCTTCCCTCCATCTCTGCTCTCTGGGGCAGCGGTTGCTTCTCTCCACACTGCTGGGAGAGCGTCTTGTGCAATTTAGCAGCTTTGAGCTGCTGCTTTCCTCTAAGTCCCATCCAGAAAGCGCTGCGGCTGAGAGAAACAGCATTCAATATGGCTGATGCTTCTCTGTGCCACAGTACTTTCCGGATGGGACTTAGCACAGCTGCTAAATTGCACAAGACACTTTTCCAGCAGAGAGAAGCAGCTGCCGACCCGGAGAGCACATGGAGCATCTCCACGAGCGACCAAGGTTCGGCAAGGGATGGAAAAAACGGCTGCAAGATCTCCGCTGCAGTGCTTTCTGGACAGGACTTCTTACAGTAAGAAGAACCATCTGGTCCATTCCCAAACTGCTTCAGCCATCCTGCGCCCACGCCCCCCCTCCTGCAGCCCTTCTACCTAGCACGACAGGCTGCAGGCCAAATAAATTGCTTTGGCCCAGGGACAGGGATGGTGGGGGGCAGCTAGCTAGGCCACAGTGCCACATGAGATACAGCTGCGGTGAAGCAAGCCAGGCAAGCTGGAGGCCGGGGATGGTGGCGGGGGCAACTAGCTAGGCTGTGACTCACAGGCTTACTTACCCAGGCTGCCTTTGAGGCCAGCGGTGATGGCATGCGGTGGAGATCCAGGGCAAGGCTAAAGCAGGGGAATGGCATTCCCCGACCCGGCTGAGGCGAACGGTGAAGCAAGCGAGGCAAGCTCCGGGGACAGTGGGGGGGGAGAACTAGCTATGCCGCATCATCATGTGGGATGGAGCCATGGTGGCGAAGCAAGCCAGGCAAGCTGGAGGCCGGGGACGGGGACAGTGGGGGGCAGCTAGCTAGGCCACAGTGCCACGTGAGATACAGCTGCGGTGAAGCAAGCCAGGCAAGCTGGAGGCCGGGGATGGTGGCAGGGGCAACTAGCTAGGCTGTGACTCACAGGCTTACTTACCCAGGCAGGCAGATCAGGGCCACTCAGTTGGGCCCCAGGCACTGCATGGGAAGGCAGGCAAGCTGCAGAGACTGCGTGGTCAACGCAAGCAAAGAGCCACACAGTGTGCTATGCCGGGGAGGTGAGATGAGGAGTGACTGAGCAGGGTGGGGCGGGACAGGGCAAGCAGGTGGGCAGGGCAAAAGGGTGGGTGGGGCGAGCAGCAAGTAGGTGGGCAGGGGCAAGTGGTGAGCCAGCAAGCGGGTGGGCAGGGACTGGGCCAGCCAGATGTGGTATTTGCCGGTTCTCCGAACTAGTCAAAATTTCTGCTACCAGTTCTCCTGAACCGGTCCGAACTGGCTTAATACCACCTCCGATGGGGATACTGTAATGGTTATAAGAATGGGAAATGGTCATGTCACTTTTTTCAGGGCCATTATAACTTCAAATAGTCACTAAACTAATGGTTGTAAATCAAGGACTAGTTGTACTGGATAATGCTGGTCCTTTGAAAAGATCTATGTTGCCGTGCTAATTTTTTGCAATAAGTCAGAGTTGAGTTCAGAGTGCTTTCCTTTAGTGATGTGGGAGAAAAAGAAAACATGTATAATGTATGTCATGTGTATCAGGAATACATAGTAGTGAAATGCCTCTGCCCCCTCCTTTTTACTCAGAATGAAGGCCATGCCAGTGGGGAAACTGGCACAGCTTCAGAAACATTGCATCCTCCATCAGTGACTGTATCAGGTTCGTTTTAGACTGAGCTCCAGGAAAAATATAGAAGGGCGGTTAATTGGTATGGGATTTTTTTCATGGAAATGTATGGTAAGTTGATCGCTTATGTTCCATAGTAATGTCTATAGTGCAAGAGTTACCAGTAGACTCCAAAACAACTAATTATTGTGATTTGATTAACCTATTTTTCTCGCTCTGGTTCAGAACAGATTGTTCTAGAACAAGCAAAGCGTTGTTTTGCACCAAAATTGCAAAACTCCTTTTTTATATCAGGCAGGCAGATGTAGTTCACAGGTGTTCTCATCAAAAGATTCTAGCCCCAAATGGAAGGGGAAAAAAACCCAAGCCATTCCCAGAATGAATCAGAGTGACAGGTGGGCAAAAGAGCAATGTTGACCATTTAATTGCTAAATTAAATATAAAGGAACTATTTTAATGCCAATAAGCACCAGTTTTGTCTATAATTATTTCTCCAAACCAATGGCTTTGTTGCTGACAGCTGGTTTATAGATGCTCTTCACGGTATAAGTATTAGTTTGTTTTTAGTGTTTTCCTTATATTTTTGTACTTACTTACATTTTACTCTTATTAGCCATAAGGATCACTTATTTTAGGGCAAATGTATGACATAAATATAACAAACCAACCCACTTTTGTGGAGAGACTATGGTTTTGCATGTACAACCTAATCCTGCGCATGCGCAAATGAAACTTCGCGTGGTCATCTGCCACTTGTGTGGCCTGGTTCCCAAAGGGCCATGGCCCAGTCCATGGCCTAGGGGTTGGAGGACCCCTGCTACGGCTGTTCTAAAAGCAAATCAGTAATAATTTGTTTTCTTCTGCTACTTATCAGAGAAGCAGAGGCATCTTCAAGATTTTTTTAAAAATCAAGATAGCTGCCATACATAAAGACAATTGAAGCCTCACATTTGTAAAAAAAAAAATGGTGAGGCTTCAGTCACACGGTCACCATATTGACTTTTCTGACACACACAATCATATATCTCTGAATTCAAGGGAGAAAACGTTGGCCTTGGTGCTGTTCTTGACATCAGTTAAAACCTTACTTTTCAGAAGCTCTTTCATAATGGATAAGCTCTGGGTAGTTTGGGGTAGAGTCCAGGGATGGCCAAACTATGGTTCTTTGAGGATCTGTGGACTTCAACTCCCAGAATTCCTGAGCCAGCCATGCATGCATGGCTAGCTCAGGAATTCTGGGAGTTGAAGTCCACAGGTCCTCAAAGAACCATAGTTTGGCCACCTCTGGTAGATGTAGTGCAAGTCAATTGTACAGTAGCTTATTGTCACCATGTAATTATTTTATTTACTGTAACTTTATTATTGGAATCAGAATTATAAGCAGTTCAGAGCTGTTGATTTGAGTGGCACATAAGCATTAGTAAAACAATCAATAAATCTTGTCCAATGCTTACAAATGTTAAAAGGCTTCCTCCATTTATTTTACTTGGAAATGACTTTTGACTTTAAACATACCGATCAGTCCTGGTTGCCTCATTTACTTTAAATTAGCACCTCCTTGCTCATAAGAGCTTCCCGGTGCTTTCTTTGAAGAAAACCAGCTCTGCAGGAGATATGAAAAGTATAAAAATAGAGTTTATAAAGATTGATGGAAATGAGGCCTCTTTTAGTGTTGCCTGTATATACATCCTACTCTGTTCTGCCTAATTTCTTGACCAATGGTGAAAAGTCCTGAAAACCATATTTCCATTGCAATGTTTGCAATGAAAAGTAATTGTTATACAAAACATATTGTTTCTTGTTTTTGTTTTCACACCTAAAAGAGAAAAATGGGTTTCCGGAGTGCCCAGGGAATGTGATTGGTAACATTATGAATGGGTCAAATGCTTCAGCTTTTTTGAGGACGTCAAAAATTTTAAAGGTTCTGCAAAGTTTAAGGGAATGTTCCCTCCAAAGCCCTTAAATTCCCTCCAAAGCAAAATGTTTGGCTCTATCTTTTCTGGAATTGGTGTAGGTGCTTTGGGAGTATATGTGGAGTTACAAAATGGTCCTCAAGACACATAATTTATAATCTATAGGTGGATAGGTTTGCCTGAAATAAATACCTTCTTAATTTTCTTTACTATGTAGTTGATTTAAACATCACTGAGCCTCAACAGACATCGATGGTGAATTCCATTATGAAGCAATTTAGTCTACCCAGCTGCTGTGGCCTAGAGGTAGAGCTCTTGCCTCACAATCAGGAGGTTGTGAGTTCAATCCTAGGTAGAGGCAGATGTAAGGGTCTCCTGCTTGGGCAGGGGGTTGGACTAGATGACCTGTAAGGTTCCTTCCAACTCTGTTAATCTGTAATTAATCTATCTATATGGCATTGGGTTGATCAGTATCCTTCTGCCACTCATTGTTATTAATTGGTCCCAAATTTTAATCATATAAACAAGGGAACAAGTTCTACCTTCTCTAACTCATGTGTAATTATAGACCCCTATCCTTCTAGCCCTATTGATATATAAAGAAAAACTGCAAAGACTTGAATACTTTATTCTTCCCAGGCCAATGATCTATTCAAGATTTCTCCCCATAAAGTTGTAGGCTAAACTTTATAGGTAAAGAAACAAATCAGAAGAGGTGAAGACAAAGGCAGGTACGAGAATGCTAATCACATCCTTTTTCTATACATTTTAAAGATTTTTGCAATGGAAAAGGAACTTTTGTTATATAGGCTTACCCTTTGACCCTTTGTATCCTAAATCCTTGGAGTAACTTTATGTTCAGAGAATACCTTTGTACAATGGTACATTTTTAATCAATTCTAAGCAAATACATAACATAGGTGGGGATCATCTGGCTCTATTAAGTTAATACTTTGTTGTTTTTCTTCTTGTCATGCCCATTTAGTCTCATTCTTTGGTCTGATTAAGAGAAAAAGTCTGAGAAATATCTGAGGATATCCCTAGAGTGAAGTGAGAATATTTAGTCTTTGAGTCATGAAGTGTTTGGGTACTTTCCGTCCTAGAGTAAATGACTAGTAGCTTTTGAAGCAGATAGCTAATGCTGTGTTGTTTATAAACTGGAAGCTGCTCCAGTTCTTTCATATCGTTCCATTACCAAGATTTCTCCAAGAAGTTCAATCATTTCAGGCCGTGTAACTTTAATACATACAACTTTGTAAAGTTAATTTGTGGAACTGTTCCACTGAAAATGTAATCCAGCTAGGCTGTTTCATATAAAGCCTCCACTATATGTACGTTGTCTTTCATGTTAGGGAAGAAATGATTGTTGGAACAAATCCAAGAAAGAGTTGAAGCCATCCATGAACCTAACAGTCCAGACAGAGCTGCCTTACCTCAACTGTAAAAGAATTCTGATAAGAACAGTCTCAGTCAGTAACAATTTACTTCTCATAAAATATGAATGTATGAATCAGATTATATCTCCAAATTTCCATAATGGGGACTAAATAATATCTCTCTGTTTTGACTCATGAGGAAAAATAACATCGGTGTTCAGTAATCCCAGAACAGTATTTGGGAAATATGTTTTATTCTATTTCAAATTTTATTATTTAAAACAAAGAGGGACTGCAGGGAATTGTAAGTTTTTCAGTATAATGTACACATACCATAGACTAGAACTCAAATATTCTTAGCAATGCTCTTGGGAAAAAATATTTTATTATTGCCTGATAGAAAGAATTCCCTTTTATCTGCAACACTCCTAAAGGTAAAGGTAAAGGTTCCCCTCACACATATCTGCTAGTCGTTCCCGACTCTAGGGGGCAGTGCTCATCTCTGTTTCAAAGCCGAAGAACCAGCGCTGTCCGAAGACGTCTCCGTGGTCATGTGGCCGGCATGACTAAATGCCAAAGTGCACGGAACGCTGTTACATTCTCACCAAAGATGGTCCCTATTTTTCTACTTGCATTTTTACATGCTTTCGAACTGCTAGGTTGGCAGAAGCTGGGACAAGTAACTGGAGCTCACTCCATTACATGGCTCTAGGGATTCGAACCGCCGAACTGCTGACCTTTCTGATTGACAAGCTCAGCGTCTTAGCCACTGAGCCACCACGTCCCAACACTCCTACAACACTCTTTTCCCTTAGACAGCACTGATGAAAAATGAGGTACCCTACGGCTTATGGTGGACCACCACAACTACATTTGGTCCAGGGTCATGAAGCTTAGTGACTACAGCATCATACCTGTGTTGTTATTGTTGTTGTTTTCATTTTCATTCACTTTTGTCCTTCCTTCTGTGTAGTATTGTGCCACTGAGTATGGTGGAATGTAGTCAAGAGGTGCAGGAGGGTTTTACGAGGGTTTCCAGGGGCTGCTTAGCGCAGCTTCTAGAAATTATCTGCAGGATTACTTCACCAGAACTCATTTGGGTTATTTCAAATCATCTATTAAGAATTACAGCAGTGGAAAATTGCACTGTCCCAATCAATTTCCTACAAATATAGGCATGTGGTAAATGCTACCACAAAGTACAAGCTGCTTGTGAGGCTCTGTCATGTATCAAATATGTGAAAATTATCACCGGTTGACAAATACAGACATGGAAGCATGCAACTGCTAGATTACAAGTATGTGCCAGAAATAGAGCAATTAAATAGTGTTTCAGACTGCTCAATGTTGAACCTCTCAAAAACAATAGAAAGAAGAGCTCTAGCTTTATTTTTGTCTTTGCATGCACCAAAATAAATGTATGAGGTTAACATTATTGTTGTAACAGTAAAGCTTGTGTTCCTGTGATAATTGTGCCAAACTTTGCAAACACAGTTTCAGGAGTATTAGTGATCCTGTTGTTTGGTTTCTGCCTTTATGGATGTTGCTGAATTCTCTATTCATAATCATGAGTATTTTGTTCATTTATTCATTTACAATGCTTATATTCTGCCCTAGTCCTGGAGAATTCTGAACAGTGTACAGCAATATCCCAAATGAAATTACATAACCACAAAACCATTAAATTAAATATAGGATTTGACTGCCCCTACTCAGGGCTACTCTGAGCCAAAGGCTCATTGAGATAGTAGGAGAAGGAGGCAGCTTGTTTTGCACATATGTGTTTGTTTGTGTGTATAGATCTTGGTCTTGATCTTCAAGCAGGTCTTAGAGAGAAGGCCTGGCACCTTCAGAAATTTAAAGAGACAGATGTGTATATCCTGAGACATCTGCTGCCTGAACTACTGACTTATGCCTCCAAGAAGGCAGATTCCAGATCAAGACGGACTGAAAATTTTATTTACATTACTATATTTTATTATTTAATTCACCCTGAATTAAACATAGGCACCTTGTAGGGGAGATAGGTGGCATAAAAATGGATAAATAAATATTATTTAATTCATGTGTCCTAAAATCCCATCTCCCTGCTACAGAAAAACAATGCCTGCCATCTCTAGATGTGGTAATTGAAGCTTCAGTTCCAAAGTCCATTGTCATCTAATGGCAAAACATCCTAATTCTAAATCACCATAGTTTTACTCTTATTATCTTCCACTCTATTCAGTGGTGGGTTGCTGCCCATTCGGACCGGTTTGCCCGAACCGGTGGCGGAAATTTTCCCCCGCTCGCCAAACCGGCAGCGATGACCAGGTGGCCACACCCCCAAACCAGTATTCCGGTAGCCGCTCCTTGAAAGCAGCTGGCAAAGAACCCTCTGGGCATGGCAAAGGCTTCTGCGCATGCGCAGAGGTCATTTCCTCGACGTGAAACGCGCACTTCCGACGCAATGCGAACTGGCAGGGAAGGTAAGTGGAACCCACCCCTGACTCTATTACCTTCTAGAGGAAAATAAATGTGGACGTTGACACTGGAGAAGGACTCATGTTGGTAGCCCAATGCCTTTTGTTGAAGAAAGAGAAAAGAAGAGGAGCGAACCATCAGTGTGATGTCATGGATCAGGATGGGACAGAATCTTAGTAACAGAATGGAACTGGTGAATTTTAGCATTTCATTGCAAACATTCTGCAGTGCTGTGGTTCTCAGTTCTAGGCAAAGCTTTCTCCTGGCTGTCTTCCCATGCTCATCTGGATGTTCTTCCTGGCCTAGGTAGGGTAGCCCTAATTTAATGGACCCTGCATCAAAAGATTTTAGATACTAGAAGAGATAGAAGAGACTGGAGTATGTTGGAGAACACGATCTTTCTCTTGGCCTTGCTGTTGTTCTGCTGATTCTGTATCTTTATTTGCCAAAAAAAAAAAAGTCTGCTGATATAGCCCTTTTTCTCCAAAACAGACAGATTGTAACAAAACACTTTGGCATGGTAGAATGCAATAAAATTATGATTGCATTGGGATTAAAAAGCATTCCATAAAAGAAAATCACAAGTGCATGTGATTTAAAAGGCAGCAACATTTGCATCTTGTTAAAGTGATGCTACCAAATGTTGTGTTTTCAGTAAACCCATACACAAACACACATATACACACACGCACACACACGCACACACACACACACACACATATACTGTGTGTGTGTATACACACACACACACACATACACACACTGTATTTACATGTATGTGTGTCTGTGTCTTTGTGTGTGTGTGTGTGTGTGTGTGCGTGTGTGTGTGTGTGTGTGTGTACAGGATGTAAGGTGTTCCAAGGAAAGCTGCCTTTTGCAATCAATTGATGGTGATTTTGTTAATGCTGATGTTCAGGTGGTGCTCCAGGTGTTTTGGGATTGTGCCCAACATACCTATTAATATTGTTATTATCTTTCTTTTCTTTTGCCACAGTCATTCTACTTCTATTCTCAGATCTTTTATGTTGTGATTTTCTCCAATTCTTTTTCGTCTGTTATATTGTCTCCAGCTACTGCAGTGCTCACTATTCAGACTTTTTTGGTTTTTTTAATCGACAGCTGTTAAGCTTGAGGTGTTATGTGGCAGGTGCATGTCTGTTTGAATTCTAAAGTCCCAGATCGCTTCAGTTTCTTCATTTACTACTACTTTGCCTATTTTATGATCCCAATTCCAATGCACTATTGTTGCTACTTTGTCATACTATCATTTGTTGTCAGTCTGTTCGATCTTCTTGCAGCAGCTAGCTAGTGGTCCATTGTTTCTTCAGCTTCTACTGAAGAATTTGCTTTCTGCTTTCAGCATTTGCTTTCTGTTACTGTCTTCTAAATTATGGCTTTGTATACATTTGTTCTTAAGGTATTCTTCTTCTTCTTCTTTGGTAAAGTGACCAGATTTTTTTTTTTAAGCGGGACACCGACGGGGGGCGGGGCCGCCTGGACATTAGCGGTCTTTTGCCCTCTGCGCATGCGCAGCGTTCTGCAGCGTTCTGCATCAGGCGCCTCTCCACCGTGTCCTTCACCGCCCTCCAGTGCATGCCCGGCGCCTGATGCAGCCCCACCCTCTCGAAAAGGCCGGCGTCGTGGTGGGCGGGGCGGCCCAAGCGAACGAGTCGCATCCATGGCCCTCGGGCCGGCGCTGGCTCAGCAGGCTGGGGCCGCCGCCGCAGCCTTCCCGCCGCCGGGACTGGGGGCCCAGCCGCAGCAGCAGCAGCAGCAGGCCTCTCAGCTCGGGCCGGCCGTGGGCGGCGGGCGGGCGTCCTGCGTTGACTCCTCCGGCGCTGGCCGGGATGGCCGCCGCGGGCGAGGAGGAGCTCTTCTCCATCAGGTCGGCGGGCATCGTGGCCGCGGGAGAGCCAGCGCGACTCGGGATCCGGTGCAGCGTCCCCTGCAGCGAAGCGGGCAGGCGGGCGGGCGGGCGGGGGGGTGGCCCCCTTAGGCGGCGGCGACTGCTGGCCCTTCCCAGTACGGCACCCCCCCGCTCTTTCCTGCGGCCGGAGCTGCCGGGCTAGCGAGCCTCCCCCAGCCCTGTGCAACCCCGGCCGGCTCCCTACCTGGCGGCCGCTATTTATAAACTGCCCTGCACGCGAACGGCTCTTGTGAAACTTGCCAAACTTGTGAAGAGCCCTTGCAAAGCTGTGCCCGCCGAAAATTGTATTTGTCTTTCGCCCCCCATGAGCCGCGGCCGGCCGTCCCTGCAGGGGAGAGCCCGCCCCCCAGCCCTCCCTCGCCCCTTTCAAAAAATCGGGACTTTTTAAGAGGGCGGGCGGGACGCGGGACAAACCATTAAAAAGCGGGTCTGTCCCGCCAAAATCGGGACGTCTGGTCACCTTATTCTTTGGCATCCTTCAGTCTCGAAAGACTATGGTGTCATGCTCTGAAAAGAGTTCCTAAAACAGCATCTAGTGTGGCAAAAAAGGCCAATCCGAGAGTGGCAATCTCTTCCACAATGAGGGCAGATACATTCTGTCCCCTGCCCGGCCCCTGGATTTTGCTGGTTCCGGGACTGCCTCTTTACCTCAACCTGCCGAACAAGTGTGTCTTCAAAATGGAGAAGGCCATGCTGCATCTTTAGCCTCCAAGTTGTACGATTAGAGGTCAAGGTTTCCCAGCTGTTAATGTCCATTCCCAGGGCCTTTAGATCCCTCTTACAGATATCCTTATATTGCAGCTGTGGTCTCCCTCTGAGGTGCTTTCCCTGCACTAATTATCCATACAGGAGATCTTTCGGAATCCGACCATCAGCCATTCTCACGACATATAATTTGCTGTAAGCAAGAACTGGTGCGACCATAAAATAGAAAAAGTCATAGAAAATGAAGAAGTTAAATTGCTCTGGGACTTCAGAATCCAGACAGACAGGCAACTGCCACATAACACCCCGGACTTAACAGTTGTCGATAAGAAAGAGAAAAAAGTCTCGATAGTGGATGTGGCAGTGTCTGGAGACAGCAGAAGAGAAGAGAAAGAACTGGAGAAGATAACAAAATACAAAGATCTACAAATAGAAATAGAACAACTATGGCAAAGGCAAGCAAGGGTAGTAAGCAAGGGTAGTACCAATAGTAATAGATGCCTTGGGTGCAGTTCCAAAACAACTGGAGCACCACTTGAACACCATAGGCATTGACACATTTGCCATCAGTCAATTGCAGAAGGTGGCTTTACTTGGAACTGCTTCCATCCTGCGACAATACCTGTAACACTGTCCAGATTTGCCTATTCCAGGTCCTTTGTAAGGACTCGATAAGTAGACAAAAATGCCAAACCCAGTTTGAACATCTGGCTGTGTGAATAATAATAATAATAATAATAATAATAATAATAATAATAATAATAATAATAATAATAATAATAATAATAATAATAATAATAATAATAATAATAATAATAATAATAATAATAATAATAATAATAATAATAATAATAATAATAATAAAAAATCATCATCATCATCATCACCATTATCATCATCATCATTTATTTGTTCACAACAATGTAAAGTTACAGCTGTCAATTGTTTAGCTGGTATTAGCCTTCGGGTGCATCGTGTTCTTGAGAAGAACCTAGGATGTTGTAATGATTATGTAATGAAATTTGGCACACACACTTCTAAATCTTGAATCTTGATGATCAGTATAAATGTAATGTTGCTGTGATTTTGATAAGATAAAGTTTTGAAAGGGCTTGTTGTAACATACTTGGGATTTCCTAAGAATGTTTCCTAGGAATGTTTCAGAGATCAACAATTTGGTTGCATGGTTACTGAAAATGAAAAGTGATGACTGAACAGAGGTCAAACACCATCCAAAGTGTGATTGAAATTGCATGTATGTGTAGCAATAAGGCTAAACTAGATATACACAGTTTAAACATCTCAAGTATCTGATGTTTAAAAAATAGGATAGAAACATTGGTCATTTGATGGATGACCATTGCTAAAACTGGACCAAATGATCCACTTAGTGTGTTGCAAAAGATGATGGATTAAGGCTATATAGAGATAGCATTGCATAGTGTTGGCCATGGCCACTGGAAAAGAGATGAATAAAATTACATCAGGGTAAAAAGGTTACTTCATCTTTACAGGAATAGTGTCCTAGTAATGATGTAAGGAAATGTGGATTTTAGATTTCCTGTGAATACATGCAATTTTCATTCTCCATCAATCTTTTGTTTTGTGGTCTGCTGATGATTATGTTTCAAAATTTCTTTTTTTGTATTCCATTGGTTCTGTTAAATCAAGTAAAGTTTGCTAAATTCTTTTATCACTGACTTCATCTCCTTATTCAAACATTCCACTAACAATATCATATAACACTGGAGTAATAATAAACTGCCTATTTATTTATTATTATTTATTATGCTGAACTCTGTAAACCGCTTAGAGAGGGCTATAAAGTACTATGAAGCGGTATATAAGTCTAAGTGCTATTACTATTGCTAAGTGCTATTGATGTATCAGCCACCTAGATAGCGAGATAGTTTGGCTAACATATAATACACATTGGGTTGTAACTTTGTAAGTAGCTGTACTTTTCTTTTTCTTCTTCATACTAAATTAATGGATTTTTAGAAGATTGATTTTATAATCTTCTTCTTAATTGGAGTTTTTATTGTTAGCTCCCTAAAATAATGGCATAACATGGCAAGCGAAAAATATAGTTAAATAATTGTGTCACAAAAGTGATTAAATAATAAACATAAATAAATCCATTGGGGTCTACAGGTACTTACAGATACTGAGAAGTTGTGGGTAGGGAGTGTTCAAATTGCAGTTTAACTTGATTTTGGCAGATACAGAAAAGCACACTAATTAGTAAATAAGATTGTAATGAAGATAAAATTATGTTATTAACAATGGATGAGGAACTGCGGTGGGTTGCTCCCGGTTCGGCCCGGTTCTAAGAACCGGTAGCGCAGCCGGCGGGAGGCTCCGGCCACCCACCTGAGACGCTTCTGCGCATGCGCAGAAGCGTTGTGCGAGTGCATGCACAAACCGATACTAAAGGGTTTTAGAACCCACTACTGATGAGGAACCATAACCTGCTTGAAAAGCTTTAAGTGAAACAAAATCCAAACGAAGTCTAAAAGTTTAGTTATTTATCCCTAAATTTATAAAATAGCTTTCTTCAGTTACATCAAAAGGAATTCCCATACTAAATTTCTCTGAATCATATCATATCTGGCTGCTTAAAAGGGACAGCTTCTACATGGAAATAATAGTGCTGCCCATATATGGCATGAATATTTGCTGTTCAGCAGCGTCATAGCCAGAACAATGTTCTCTGAGGAAGTTTTGCAAAGAGAAAGAAACATTCACTGCATAATCATTACAGGAGAAGGTTAATAATAGATGTTACTTTTCAGTAGTACTCATTCTGGAATGCAAGGAATCTTCTCAGGAAGTGTGTGTGTGTGTGTGTGTGTGTGTGTGTGTGTGTGTGTGTGTGAGAGAGAGAGAGAGAGAGAGAGAGACAGACAGACAGACAGACAGACAGACAGACAGACAGACAGATTATAAGATAAATTATATGCATACCCACAGCAGTAAAGTTACACTAAGGCTTCTTGGAAGCAAATTCTGTACATGGTTTCTTGATTTTATTTATGCAGGAAGAAACAGTGTGATGAGTGCTAAATGAGACTAGGTACATGTTGACAAATATAAAATATTTATTTGCAGCTGCTGTGTGGAGGCCACAGAGAATTCAATATTGTGCTGGATATATCATTAATCCCTAATAAGAAAGATTATTTGAGGCAGATATATTCATACAAAAATCACTGTCAAATGCATGCATATTTACTCATTGGCACACATACTAATTGGCACACAGCAATACAGACTAGAAAATCTTATCTGTATTAGTTCCGAGTTATAATACAGAATTGGAGGCAAGTCACATTTTTTACTGTAACTAATTGTAATCCAGTTTATCCATTTGTGGATGATGGCCTGATCCTTTGAACAATGAACTTATTTATATTATACCTTCCTTGTTTAAAAGTAATCTATTGATTTAAAATCCAATTTCGATATTGCCATGTGTCTTATATCAACTATTCAGGAGTGTTGAAGAAAACAGTTGCCGAAGGATATTTGGGAGTTGAAATCCAAGATACCTGGAGTACATTAGGTTAGAGAAGGCTGTTAAATGCTGTGACAGCTTGAATTTAAAATGTGCCCTTTTGCCTATTTTTCTGTCTTGTGTTGGGAAGAGGGAGTTAGTTTCCTGGAAACAAATGTTAAACACAATGTTGTTTTATTATTGCTACTCTCATGGTAACTTCTTGTAGCACAGGGCATTGTTTTATGCTATTAAATGATTTTGAGTTTTATTTTCAGCAGTTTTTTTCTGCAGGATATTGAGGGTATTTTTTAACTGTCACAAATAAAACAAATATTTATGAATAAAAACTTCCAAAAGCTGCTGAAGGGAATCTTGAGAGCTTCTGAGCTAAAAAATTGTACTTGGGGCATCTACTGACTGATTAGGCGAGGAACTGCTGGAGTACAATTGTTCAGGGGTTAGGTGAAAAGCTTTCTGTGTATGTTTTGAGATACTTCTTGCATTGTAAGACAAAGAAACCTGGGTGCTGAAGAATCAGGGGTTGAGTTGAAGTTACACCTTGGTGCAGGAGTGGGTTCTGACTTACCTCGCTGCCGGTTCACTTCCTCCCGTGCCGCAATGCCATACCGTGAGGCCGCAGTGCTGAAAACTCAGCTTCTGCGCATGTGTACTTCACCCTATAATGACTTAATAATAATAACAACAGAGTTGGAAGGGACCTTGGAGGTCTTCTAGTCCAACCCCCTGCCTAGGCAGGAAACCCTATACTACTTCAGACAAATGGTTATCCAACATCTTAAAAACTTCCAGTGTTGGAGCATTCACAACTTCTGGAGGCAAGCTGTTCCACGGATTAATTGTTCTAACTGTCAGGAAATTTCTCCTTAGTTCTAAGTTACTTCTCTCCTTGTTTAGTTTCCACCCATTACTTCTTGTTCTACCTTCAGGTGTTTTGGAGAATAGTTTGACTCCCTCTTCTTTGTGGCAACCCCTGAAATATTGAAACACTGCTATCATGTCTCCCCTGATCCTTCTTTTCATTAAACTAAACATACCCAGTTCCTGCAACCGTTCTTCATATGTTTTAGCCTCCAGTCCCCTAATCATCTTTGTTGCTCTTCTCTGCACTCTTTCTAGAGTCTCAACATCCCTTTTACATCGTGGCGACCAAAACTGAATGCAGTATTCCAAGGACTTAATTGTCCTAGAACAGCCCAAATCCCTTCAAGATAAAAGAGAATGAAAAGAAAAAAGAATGTAAAAATCTGCTTGTTTCTATATTATATCATAATAGTTTCCCTTTTTTCCACCATGAAATAGTTTGAAGGAGGATGACTTTGAGCAGTTTTTCCCCAGTGGAAGTTTAATCAACTATTTGTAGTCCTCCAAAATATAAGAACAAATCCCACAAATCATAAAAGTATGTGCCATTAAATGTTGTCTATGGCAGAAAATATCCATTCCATTTATTTATTCATACATTCATTCATTCATTTGGTTTACAAGTCAACATATTGCAAATCTCTCAATGAAGCGTGGATAAAAAACAAATTCAGCCACTGGTTCACAAGAAAGGCAGTATGAACAGTTAAATTATAAATATAGAGGGGCACGTGACTCTTTTTTCTTTTCTCTTAAGTGAGCCAGAGGGTAATAAAGTTGTTTAGTATATATAAAACATGAATCATGAAGGTCTTGAGTAGAGAAAGTCTTTATGAGAATATAGCTAAAGGATAAGATCTTTTTTAGAGGAACAATGTGGGGGAATGAGTGGGAGCTATTTTTCCAACCACATTTCTTTCCTCTGTTGCAGGTCTCCTTGAAAAGAAGCAAATATTTATTCCCTTGAATGTGATTAGACACAATGCAAGTCATGAAAACATCAATCCTTCAACTTACAGCTGTTGCAATTCAATTAAACCAACATCTTCATTTACTTTACTAATAATAAAAGCATTGAGAAAAGCGCAGTCTGAGCTTGAGAAAATATGAATTGAGGTTTGCGGCACTGACATCTTGAGAAATAAAATTCAACAGCTGCCTCTTTTAATAGTAATATTAGTGGCCTATGGTGACTGTCTTTTTTTGTCACATTCGGAATGGGACAACTCGCCACAGCCAACTCATTACGGGGCGTGCATAAGCGCACCATCGTGCCTACCGTCCCTGTCCTTCTATCCTATTGTCTAAATTTACCTATACATACTTTGCTTTTGTTTATGTTTATATCATACCTGTTATCTTGTACACGTGTTGACTAAATGAATGAATGAATGAATGAATGAATGAATGAATGAATGAATGAATGAATGAATAACTCACCGAGGACCCCATTTCATGGTATACAGAAGCATTTGCAATGGTTGGCCAAGGAGATGTCAATGACAAAAGTAACATTGCACCAATATGACAAAGCTTAGTCCCTTTTTGTCACGTAGTGAATATTGTCAGTTGTATGTCTATGCAGGGTGATGCATCCCTATTCTAATATTATGGTACATTCCATTACAAGCAGAACATGTGATGTGATCTTATGCGCATGTGTGCATTCCTGATTCTCCATTATTTTCTTCTGGCTCTAACTCTTGATCGAGAAGGTCGCATTTTATAGCAGAGATGTAAACAATCAGGATTTATTGTTTTTGTACCGAAATAAATATTTTCTATTAGACTTTTAACTTCGGCTTTATTTCTAAATGTCTGAATTCCGAGAGAAAGATCAACATCACCTCTATGGAGATTTATTCTCCTTAACACTTTTGTACATGTGTCACAACACTGTACACATGTACAAAAGAGATGGAGCTTGCATCATTGCTGAGAGGACAGTGTTGCTTTCATCGTTTAGATGAAAGTGCTAGATCCTGCAAACAGCTCTGATGGTGCCACTTAGAGGAAATGATTTGTGTGTTTTTACAGAGGAGGAACCTCTCTGAAATGAACAATGACTAGTGAAGCAGCCCATCTAACTTTCACACAAAGTGTGTTTGATATAGGATATATATGGAAGAATGAAAGCTTAGCTCCAAGCTAACTAACTCTTTGTAGGTGAGACTCAAGAGGGCACCTGTGCTTACAAAAACAAAGACAGGAAGAAAGTATTTTGTGATTAGCAATCACACAGACAAAGAGCAGGCAGTGTAAAAGATGGACATACCCCCTGCTCCTCTATTCAATAGGATGTAAAGTCAGAGAGTCCTGGAAACTGAAGGTGTTTGTTATGTATGCGCATGCGTGGCTGGAACGCTTCACTCCAGTCCGCAGGTAGTGTGCAAAAATACTTCAGATATATTGGCTAATGGCTGACAGCTCTCTATAAAAAGCACTGCCAGCCTACAGCCTTTGTCTTAGTTAGAATGCAGCTTAATAAAGATATTGCTGTTTAAATCGGCTTCGCCTCCATTCATCGCCCGAACTTATCAGTGTTCTTCCAACATTCCTCGTTTTAATCATTTCAGTAGTTTTGCTCCCACCCACTTATGTAAATAACTATCATTCTTAATTATGGGGAAAGAGAAAGCACCCTTGGATATAGATCTGAAATGGTAAAATTTCCCAATCTAAAATTTAACATCATTGATTTTATTAATCAATGCATCATTATTAATCTTGCATCAGACTACAGTGGCTAACTATCATGAAGGGATAAAACTGGCTCTTAAAGTATCTTGCTTTGGGATCATTATTATATAATTCTTAGTACAATTCCTACATATTAAAAATGCTTGCAAAAAGACTTTCAGGGAAGACATGGTCATCAATGGATCATCAATGGATTGGACACAGCATTGTAGCAAAAATCAGTGATCAGAAGGTGTATTCTGGCTGCTTTCTATCTCTCCAGAAAAAGGAGGTATTATGAGATATGCACTCCAAACAGCTGTGCCTCACAAGTTGACTACAGGAAATGAAGTTTTTATGATTGGTTCATGAATGGAATACCTGGGAGTTGAGGAAGTTCCATAAGCTTATAGCTGTTAATGTAGCCTATATAGACAAAAAGCTCAGCTGAGCCTCATTTCTTAATCATTTTTGGAATTGCTTTTTAATTGCTTTTCATATTATTAAGAACCTTTGGTTTGTCAAGTTTATTACATTCATTGGGTGACTTTCTTTCAACTCTCGGAAAAGTAAATTTTAGGAGCAAGACGGGGTGGGTTCCAGTTACCTTTGCTATCGGTGCGCATCACGACGTTTCACGTCCCCTTGTGCAATTTTACTCCCACGCATGCTCAGAAGGACATTTCAGCCTGAAACACAGCTGAGGAGCTGCTCAGCTGTGCTTTGGATGAAGAAATAAAGGACAGAATTCACCTGCGGGCGGGCGGGCTTTTTTTCAAAGCAGAGGACAAGGAGAAGCCATCCAAACCCAAAAAAATCAGCGAAAATTCCCAAAAAAAGATGGCAGCGCGCACGGACTGGCACAGACAGTACCAGAACTGTGACGCCAAAATTACATCACCAGTGGGTCGCTAACGGTTCAGGAGATCTGGTCCAAACCGGGAGGAACCCACCCCTGGAGCAAGATTACAAAAGCCTTCCTGTGGGAAAATGCTGTTGTTTAAAAAACAAATATGATAAGATGGGACTTTGAAGATTGGACAGTAGAGAGAAGGGGGGGAAACCTAAAGATTATAATTAAAGAGGAAGAGCACTTAAATTCAACTCACTAATACAGAATGAAGCAAAATATTGTAACTTTGGATGAATTTAAGGACATTTGGGAACAATGGACTCGGAAATTTACCTTAATATTTGCTATCATGGACAAACTGGATTTAAAATACGTTACAGAAGAGGAACAAGTTACCCTGGATAATACACAGACTATGGCTGATTCAAATGTGGATTTAAAAAGGATGTCATAAAAATGATATGAAAAAAGATGTTACACCATATATACAAATGAAATTGGATGATACCTTAATTAAAAGAAATACTGTATATACTGTACATAATAAACCAGAAGAGTGACTTGGATAATTTTATTGTTTTGGATTTATTTATTTATTTATTTATTTATTAGTGAGATTTATATACCGCCTCATAGTGCAAGTACTCTCTAAGCAGTTTACACCATTAAGCAATGTATATTTACATTGCCCCCAACAATCTGGGTCTTCATTTTACCTACCTCAGAAGGATGGAAGGATGAGTCAACCCTGAGCCAGTGAGATTTGAACAGCTGAACTGCTGATCACAGTCAGCTAAAGTAGTCTGCAGTACTGCACTCTAACGCTGCGCCACCTCGGCTCTTTATAAAAGAGATTTGTTAATGAATGAAGGTGAATATATGTGTCCCAGGATAATGTTGCAGGATCCAATCTGGGTTGGTCACCGGGACCAGAGGTTTTGTCTTCTGAGCTTTTGGACTCGTGCTGGAGCCCATCTTCTTTCTAGCAGAGTGTGCAATGGGTGACTGACCCAGATTAGATTTGTTAACATTTCAAAGATTTTCTGAAAAGAGACAAAGAGAAAATGAAAAGAAATCAAGTTCTGGGATGTTAGTTAAGGAGATTAAAGATCAATATTGTTAAAATTAAAGAAAAAACTATAATGTTGGTTAATTTGATCAAAGGTATATATACTATTGTTTCTGGTAAACAGTTACTATATTAAAATAAAGGAAGGAATATAAAGTTGGTTTATTTGATTAAGGTTAAAATATATGTGTTGTTTTCTGGTAACCATTAATGGACTTTTGGGACTAGGACTGAATCATAAGGTTTTAATAATTTGCTTACAGAAAATAGATGAGATATTGGAAGAAAGGATATTTGTTATATTTTCAGAGAAGGTTTCATTTCTTCAACACTAGGCTGTTTCATTTCTGAAGACTGAACAACTCACAAATAGTCTTTATTTATTGATTAGCCCTTGGGCCATATCAAAGTGCAAAGTTCCAGAAACAAATTATTAATATAGTAAAGAAAAAGAAAAATATATAAAGACATTTCCCCCTTCATCACAAGTAGAAAACAATTTCAGTTAATTATCAGCTTCTCTGAAAATATAACAAATATCCCTTCTTCCAATAAGATTGGAATGTGATGAAGGGGGAGAAGTAATGTCTTTATATATTTTTATTTTTATTTACTATATTATTTGTTCCTTTTTTGTTCCTTTTTTATATGTTCCTTTCTGCATTTTCTATGTCCTTTTCTTTATTCTTTATTTACTTTTTAGTTTGTAGATGGCGAGTTTGAAAAGTGAGATGAGTAGCATGTAAATTAATTAATTAAATAAATAAATAAATAACCTTTTATATTTCTAACTGCAAATTTTAATAAAATTGTTCTAAAAATACAGTTGCAGGAAGAAGAAAAGATTTGTCATGTGTAAGCTACCCGGAGAAAGTTATCTTGAGGAGTTGCATACAAATATTTTCAATGAATAATATTCATTTTCTCCACATCTATGCTTTGGGTTGACTATAGGAGTAAGAATCACTCAATCATCTGAAAAAAAAAGCAGTCTTAATATCTCAAGTGCTGTGTGAGGATTGAAGATGGTGAGCAGGAACCACACTTCCTTTGCTGGAGAAAATGTCCATGCTCTCATACCCTTGAGGGCACAGCAAAATACCCACTGATTCAAAAAGGTTGGAGGAAAAAAAAACCTAGAATTTAATTTCACTCCTTCCTCTTTCTCCTTCACTTGATTGTGATGAATTACAGTAGAGAAATTTTCACTTCATTATGGGCTCATTCTAACCTGCCATAAATTATTAGTCTAAGAAAGTCTTGTCCATGAGTTTTAAGTCAAGAGTCCACTTCCTGAATTATCTGAAGAGAGAGAAATGGAGAGAATTCCATTCATAAACACTTCCTGGGAAACAGCTTATGTCCTCAAGAGCTTCTAAGAATATGAATGAAAAAAGTAAGGTTCTACATTTAGGCAAGAAAAACAAAATGCACAGGTACAATATATGTGGTACCTTGCTCAACAGTAGTAACTGTGAGAGGGATCTTGGAGTCCTAGTGGACAACCATTTAAATATGAGCCAGCAGTGTGCAGCAGCTGCCAAAAAAGCCAACACAGTTCTAGGCTGCATTAACAGAGGGATAGAATCAAGATCACATGAAGTTTTAATACCACTTTATAATGCCTTGGTAAGGCCACACTTGGAATACTGCATTCAGTTTTGGTCGCCACGATGTAAAAAGGATGTTGAGACTCTAGAAAGAGTGCAGAGAAGAGCAACAAAAATGATTAGGGGACTGGAGGCTAAAACATATGAAGAACGGTTGCAGGAACTGGATATGTCTAGTTTAATGAAAAGAAGGACCAGGGGAGACATGATAGCAGTGTTCCAATATCTCAGGGGTTGCCACAAACAAGGAGAGAAGTAACTTAGAACTAAGGAGAAATTTCCTGACAGTTAGAACAATTAATTAGTGGAACAGTTTGCCTCCAGAAGTTGTGAATGCTCCAACACTGGACGTTTTTAAGAAGCTGTTGGATAACCATTTGTCTGAAGTAGTGTAGGGATTCTTGCCTAAGCAGGGGGTTGGACTAGAAGTCCTCCAAGGTCCCTTCCAACTCTGTTATTGTTGTTATTGTTGAATCCTTTCTCTTCCTTGGCTCCTTGCCCATTTGGATGGTAATCATCTTGCATTTCATTGGTTAAGAGTCAACATCTGTTTGAGGGGATCAAGGAACTACCTATGAAAGTAACCTGTAGTTCTAGAACCATAACAAGAAAAAAAGAAAGTCTAGAACCATAATAAGCACCAACCCTTAATTCCACGGGGGAGTCTAGAAATGTTCTTTATCAAATACTCACTCAAACTCAGTGATTAAAGAAGCTCAGCCTTTATTACTGTGTATATATTCATTTTAAAGGAAAAGTATTCTCTATCTGTAGAATAAGTGAATCAAAGCAACCAGATGTACAATAAGCAAAGGATATCCGGCATATACAAATACATTTTGACTCATTTTACTCTGGAAACTGGGTCTAACCTATCAATAAGCTCACAGGAAGCTAACGTTTTTCCTCTTAAAGATATTTTTCTATGGAAAACTCTGCAGAATACTTCATGAAGTATGCTAATCTCAAAGCAGAATTTTCTCCAACAAAGTGTAATAGGTAAATGAATTCCAATGAAAGAATTTAAACACAAACCAGAGCTGCTGACTACTCATCAAGGAAACATGCTTTTATGTTGACGTAAATTACCTTCAATGTTTAGAGATCCCTTTCCAAAATATTGTGCAAGACGGTTGCCTATTCAACCCAATATTACTGAAATCAGATGAAAGAAAGTTTATGAAATCCTAAATCTGAATTAATGCATTCAAAACGTTATACCTTATCAGTACAAAATAATTTTGCCCAACTTGACACCATTCAATAGCATTAGACTAGAACCGCCATCATCTCAAGTTTGCACGGCTGTTGGCAATGCTGGCAGGAAATGATAAGATGTCTAGTTCAATGCATCAGGAGGCCCCAGATTTGGGGAGATTGATGTAAAACCTCTCTGCAATATATGTTCAAAAGTTGCATTCAGGCTACACTTGGAATCAGGTTACACTTAGAAATTTGGAAGATGGGCTGAAGAAAAGGAAACAAAAGAGATGGAAGAATTAAATTACTGAATGTATATACTACTAAAACTCTTGTGCTTGTTTGATACTTTGTAACCTTCAATTAGGCAAAATTGGAAAGTATAGGGCAACAATTATTGAACTAAGGTAACTCAAGTGGACTAACATTCAGAATATCAAGATCCATTGCTCCCAAGGGAATGAAATTTGGGGAACTTGTGGCTACTTCAGTTTAGCTATAGTCAGGAAACTCTGGAGAAGCTGGCTGTAAGATCCTGCCTCTCCAGTCTTCTCACAAAAGCAGAACTCTTGAAATGATTATCATTTCAGAAGGAACTTTTATTGAAAGACAGTGGTAGCAAAGGAAATGTAGGCAGGATCTGAAGTTTCCCGCTCAAAGCATTAGGTTAAACCGCTACAAGCAAAGCCCCTCCCAGTGTCTAGTTCAACATCGAGCGAATCCCAAGGTGCGAAGATGTTTTGAGAATCTCGGGCAGAGAAAGTGATAACTGTCAAGTCCCAGGCACTTCGCTTTTGTTTTCTCTAGTGGTGAGATAAAGCAGATGGCTCACAGCACATTCTTTCCCCCCTCCCTAAGATGACCAGAAACAAATTCCTTCCCCTCTTCCTATTTCCCACAAGGTCCCGCAAAGCAAAGCAAAAGAAACCCCATGTACAGAATCCCCCCCAAGCCTCCCCCCTCCCACCAGAATGGCAGCGTCCATATAGAGGACTATGGGACCTGACACTGGCAGAAAGTCGGAAGTTGCTCCTGCTCCCATTGCTTTTTTGCCCACTTGCGGCCATTCTTCTTTATTTAGGTAAGAAAATACCTCTGAAGCGATAACCCAATGGGACACAGGTCATCTAGCAAATTTATAAAATATGCTGATCCTGTACTACTTCTGCTTGAGGAAGATTGCAGTACATATTCAATTTAGGCCAGAATTCAAACCAACCGATAAAATAGGAGAATTTAAAGCTTGGAAGTATCCAGCGGTGGGTTGCTCCCGGTTTGGTCCGGTTCGGCAAACCAGTAGCGGTGGCGGCGGGAGGCTCCACCCACCCGCCCGGGACACTTTTGCGCAGAACCAATAGTGACAGGATTTAGAACCCACTACTGGAAGTATCCCATTCTCTTTCTCTTTCTTTTTTTAAAACAAGTTTAAGCAGAATTTAAGAAAAAGTGATAAGTGAACAAAATAAGTAAAAACAATGGCATAATTTACAGAGTAAGGAAGCTATTCACTCTTAGCCTTAATATTATTTATGAAGAGAAAAACAAAATATTTAGTTGGAGTGAACAACAATGACATTCCATCTATTATTGTAGTAGGAGATTGGTGCATTGTGATGACAGGAAATTAAAATTGTAGCCTACTATCCCTCAGGACAAGTTGGATTGTTTCCAGACTGACAATATAATTCCAAATTCCAGCTTGGAACAGACACCTGGACTTATGCCATTTCTACAATGAATTAACTGGAGTGTGAAATAATACAGCACCAAAAAAGTTGAAAATATAATAAGCCTGCAAATATTCTTATGGATGTTTCCATAACTGGTTTACTTTCTCGTCCTCTCATATGAAGCTGCTCATGGTTCTCTGTGTGTTTAGCACATACATTTGTGCAAGTTTAGTGCAAGGTGGATCCTGCATTGCTATAGTTGTGTTTTTCTCCTATTGCTAGCTGATGTGTCCAGTTATAAAACTACCGTGTTTTCCCAAAAATAAGACCCTGTCTTGTTTTTTTTAAACCCTGAAATAAGTGCTTGGCCTTATTGCCATGCATTCAAAAGCCCGATTGGGCTTATTATCAGGGGATGTTTTATTTTGGGGGAAACAGGTTATATATGACTAGACTAATAAAAATAATGAAGTGACATATATAAATGTATGCTATTTACAGGTATTACCTGTGACCAGGTCCTTTCTTTACCTTACTTGCAAGTACAGCATTAGTAGACATCGCATACTTTGAAAACCAAAATAAAGAAATTCATCATTTGGCACGACCTAAGCATAGCTCATAAAATTATCTGCTACAACGTCCTTTCTGTCAACGACTACTTCAGCTTCAACCACAACAATACACGAGCACACAACAGATACAAACTCAAAGTGAACCGCTCCAAACTTGACTGTAGAAAATACGACTTTAGCAACAGAGTGGTAAATGCCTGGAACTCACTACCTGACATTGTGGTTTCATCACCAAACCCCCAAAACTTTACCCTTAGACTGTCCACTGTTGACCTCACCCGATTCCTAAGAGGTCAGTAAGGGGCGTGCATAAATGCACCAGTGTGCCTACCGTCCCTGTCCTAATGTTCCCTCTTATCAGTACTCATCTTATGTATATAAACAATGTTATATCTATGTATATTACCAACACGTACTTGACAAAAATAAATAAATAAAATAAAATAAAATAAATCATTGTTCATCTTATGCTTTCATTACTTTTTCCACAATCATCCTGTAAGCCAAGCTAAAATTTCTCTGTAATATGGAGAAATTAAAATTATATCCCAAAATAAAGAGAAATCCAAATATTTCCACAAACAAATATTAGGATCAAAAATAGGGGACAAATCCCACAAACAATTTCGTATTCCCATTTAGAAGATACAGAAGCAATACAAATAGAGCTACTGGTTTTCAGCTGTAAAACTCCAATCAACCAGTAGATGCCAGTAAAGGGCTAGTGAAGTCTTCTGCAGGCCTTAATGGCTAGAACTTATTTTGTGTTATAATTAAATGTTGCAAAATACATAATACAAACTAATGAGTAGTAAGTACAATATACAATGAAAATGAAATTGTTCCTCAACACAATGTAACAACAATCCTAGTACTAAACCCAAAAATCTAACTAGCACAATAAATTCAGTAAAGTACAGTATAACATAATAAATATGCACATCAGATCAACAACTAACATAATGTTGGTAATCTATTTCAAAACATTTAATCCCAGTGAATTTCCATAAGGTAATGAACTTAGCCAAAAATCATCTATAGTAGTAATAATTTTTCCACTAGAGCAGGACATCAAATAACATTGTTTTTAGTTCCTCTTTTAAAATTATATTAACTCAGACCCTAACTGAAAGTTCAAAGGATAGCTTCATAAAGCTGGCATTAGATAAAGCGAACCCAGAGATAACATTTTGTAGTCCAGATGAATGAAACTGGCAATAACAAAACGGCTAGTTTATTCACCAAGGCACACCCGGAAATAATAAAGCATGAAAGAGTGTCTGAACTGAGACAAGGAATCTAAATTAATAGTAAGACTGGATTAATAGCCAATGTTCTTCTCATAAAAACAGAAGGATATCCAAAACAGTTTTCAGAAGATTTAATACTGCAATCCATATATCCTGAAAATAAAAGGCGAGGGGGGGGGGGTAGAAAAAGAAGGGTTTGGACAAAAAGAATAAAAGACAATATACTAAAATATATGTTGGGTCTTTTGTTTTATGATAGCATAAAGCCCTTGTGGCAAATTTGAAAGGGAAATTAATTAGTCTACAAGGTCTCCCTGCATTATGATATGCTTCATCCTGTCATTCTTCAGAATGGCCTGAGCCGCCTTGAGAACAGTGACTTCTTTGATACCACTTCAGTCAAGATATGTCTGCTTTATAGCTTGAATTTCTCCTTATAATTTTTTTCAGTTCTTTTCTCTGGGATGGTTTACATCACTGTTGGAATCAGGGTCTAAATCTAATATATTGCGTCTTTCGAGAAAGATTTAAATCCCATGTTGTGTGAGCAGACTTCTGCTTGCGTGATTAAATTCTCCCATCCTCTCCTCTCCTCTCCTAGTCCAGTTCAGCTCCAAAGTCTTCTCTAATCCTCTTAAAAAGGTGTTGAGGGCAAGTGGGAAATTGCAGAGGGGAAGACGTAATCACTTCCTCTTTGTTCTATTGACAGAAGTTGTTCCACTGGTGTCAAAGGGAGGGAAGTTGAATTTCTGGTAAGTGTGTGAACATTCTAGGTTTGTTCTTTGGGACATGCTTTGCAGACTAGTTGTGTGAAAAGTGAGTTGTATGGAAACAACTGTAATGGAAGTATCATCCTTTTTTTCCTTAGATACCAAAACAGAATGGTGAAAAAATGAGAGGAATCAAGACAGTACCTTGATGTTCATGAATATTTATCTATCTACGATAGAGTCAAAAAGTTATTCCATTTTCTTTATATATAAGGTATAATTAACAACACAGGAACATGTAGCATAACAGTCAACAACATTTTATGAGGCAGGGATACATGCTCTCATTCTAAGGTGGAACATTGCTATTGAGAGAAACGGTGACTATGTTGAGAAGTAGGGATGTGATCCACAGAGACCAGCTTCATTTTGATGTATGCTACATGTTCCTGTGTTGGTAATTATACCTGTCCTAAAGAAAATGGAATTACTTTTTGACTCACCCTTCTATCTATCTATCTATCTATCTATCTATCTATCTATCTATCTATCTATCTATCTATCTATCTATCTATCTATCTATCTATCTATCTATCTATCTATCTATCTATCATCTATTGTAATGCCCACCTCCCTTGGATGTCCAATACCTCTAACCTTTTAATTGGTTGATAACCTCCCAGATAGATTATTTCAGAAAGTTACCAATAGGTAGTTCATAAAATTTTAATACAAAAAAGTACTGATAAATTATTATCATTGGGAAGTGAAGTGCTGGTTGGGGGGGGTGTTGGGAAGGTTGGTTGTGGGTCGGACCCCACCATCACAGGACCCACTGACCACACGAAACATTCGGAAACCGACTCACAAACTAAGAGAACAAACCACCACCCTCATCTTCCACCCGAGCTACAGATATTCACCACAATTGCAAATAAACAGAGTTTTCTTCATGTCTCAAATAATAGAACTTAGGATAATTTATTGAAACTGAATAAAGATTTATTTGAGGGTTTTTTAAAAACCCAGCATTGAAATTTGCTGCTGCCTGATGAGGTGATGATCATAAGTTTAAAAAGGATTCATTAATGCCATCAGTGGCTACTAGTATATTTATTACTTCTTTAATCACAGGCAACATATTTGAGGAGACACAACATGGAAGAAAAGTTTCACTTCCATATCCTGTTCATTAGCATCTGGCTGTCTACTCTATGACACGGAATATTGTCCTGAATGTGAATATGCTGCTCTTCCTTGAAACCTGTTAGATTTTAATGTTTTAAGTCTAAATTTGTTGGTTGTGAATGTGTTTTTATATGCTTTAATCTTTTTTTTATTATTGCGCTGTATTTTTATTTTTTTATTATTTTTGACAGACATTCATCCAGGAAAGTTTTTGCCCGGGCAAAAGTAGAACTAAGTAAATATATGCAGGAAAAGAAAGAAACATGCTTTTAACATGCTAATGCTGAACTTACAATATTTAACATAATAGCTCCCTAAGAAATTGGGAGTTGTTTGTGGTTACAATATGGTTGTATAAACATGTATAACAGTAAGCTGTAGTAAACATCTGTTGGGCTTTGGTTTGGATATGAAGTGGTGCAGCTGTGCAACGTGTCTTAACCAGCAGACCCTTCAAGACAGATGCTCTTCTGAGTCAGATAATGAGCAGTTGAAACTTGTAGGCTTAATCATGGTCTTACAGTAGGCTTTGGCAAACAGAAGGTTCCATAGGGGGGAAGTCATATTGCCAAGGGGACAAAAGGTGTAGGAGTGAGCTTTGGAAGCGGGAAAAGAATGGAAGGAAGATATTGTGGTTAAACTGGGTTCATTCCAGCACCTTCCAAAATTCCAAATGAAAAAGTAACAAAGAGTAAAATCTATTTGTTGTTAACCAAGTTTCTACATTTTTTGTAATGCGAGGAGTAGAAATTCTTTTCTGGATTTTATAACAGGGAAAGGTTCCTTTTCATTGTAAGGAGACATATGGCTTTGATATGCCACAGGAGGACAACTATAAATGAGATTAAACTCTATCCTCTATGGTCCATCACAATGGATCACTGTTCAATAATGTAGCTGACTAAAGTAATATGATATACTGTACATCCCAGATGTCTTAATAGCACAGAGCACTCTCATCTCAATTCTCAATCTTTTGGTCATTGATTTTTAAATTTCTTTGATTTGGGGAGTTTAATGAGCAGAGATACATTCCAAGTTTCAGGAATGTCCAAAAACAAAAATTGGATTTATATTCTGCCATTCTATTAGATGAAAGTACAAGAAAGCAGCTGGCAATAATTTTACTTGTTTTGTTCCAGCCATATTTTCCCCCAAAGATGGCATGCTTTTCTTTAGAAATAAAAGTGTTACTAGTGAATTTTGAGAAGAAACAGCAATGGTCAAAATGAATACTGAGAAATGAAAACTGACCACAGAACTGTGGCTTAAAAATCTTGCTGAGTTCTGATAGCTGGTAATGAACACATCTCCTTATGTTTAACCAGACAATTCTTCCATAGCACACTGTTTAGGAGGGTATGCATAGACTCTGGCTTAGGCACACTCTTCCAGTTTGTTAATTGTGGCCAGTAAACGAACTTTACCAACATCCCCAATTCATTCTCCCCTAATTGATGTCTATTGCTTCACATGAAGAGAATATTAGAGGTTTATAACAGAAGAAGACCGTAGGAACAATTCAAGGAGTCAGTCACTGAAAGGCCTGGTCCAAGCAATAACAGTGAGGCAACAATAGCCGCCCTTTGGACCCAAACTCTGTTTATTTATCAACTGATATTTATTAATCACCTCAGTCCCTTGTTTTTATTTTCACAACAAACCCCCAAAAAAACTTAACCCCCCCCAAAAAACCAGCACAACAGACAAAAATGTGCAAGCAAATGTACAGGTGTCCACCCAGAATCAATTGGCTGACAGAAATTGGAAGGTCCTAGTATCCCATAAAGAGGGTAGTCCACCACTTGAAAATCTGCTGCCTTGTCCCCAAGGAGGAGAAATTTTCAGCAGACCCTCTTGAGATGACCACACACCACACACACACACACACACACACACACACACACACACACACACACACACACACATGTATGTATATGTATATGTGTGTGTGTGTGTATATATATATATATATATATATATATATATATATATATATATATATATATATATATATATATATATATATATATATATATATATATATATCCTTCAATATGTATATAGGGAAATACAGCAATATATTAAGCCCATTGTATGTCATGTCTCCCATATTATTTATCTGAGAATATTATTTAGTTGCTATTTTTTAACTTAAAAAAGAAAAACCAGTCTATACCAAGAAAGAATTTGGCTTTTAGTTCACAATTCCTGAAGATCTCAACCATGTTGAGCACCTAGAATTAAGGTGAAATTTCCTGACGTTGAAAACAGATATCATTGGAATGGTTTACCTTCAGAAGTTATGGCTGTTCTATCACTGGAGGTTTTTAAAGAAGAGATTAGACTGCCATTGTCCAGAATGGTATAAGATCTTCTTATGGGCAAGGGATTGGATTAGAAGACATCAAAGGTCCCTCCTGATTCTGTTATTCTGTATTCTAACTAAACTGAGATTTTTGGTTTAAAAGTTTACCAACACAGGAACATGTAGCATACATCAAAATGAAGCTGGTCCTCTGTGGATCATATCCTACTTCTCAACATAGTCACCGTTTCTCTCAATAGCAATGTTCCACCTTTGAATGAGAGCATGTATCCCTGCCTCGTAAAATTTTGTTGACTGTTCTTTGAGCCACTTCTTCACTGCAGTTTTCACTTCCTCGTCACTGGAATAATGTTTGCCTCTCAAACCCTCTTTTATGGGGCCGAAGAGACCTGCATACATTGCTATAATCTAAAGTATTGTCCTCAAACACATTTTGTAATTGTCTGTGAATATTCACAGGGGTTTCCCCCTCAGCAACAAGGAAGTCAATCACTGCTCTTTGTTTTTGACGCAACTCTAAGGGGGCAGCCATTTTGAATTTTCCTTGCGAGTCTAAAAACCTGAAAAGTAAGAAACAAAATATTTCAGAATGTAAATGATATACTCATTTATAACTGGGAAAAATTTCAGATATTTTTTATCAAAAACTTCACCTGAAATAAAGAAAATGGCATTACTTTTTGACTCATCCTCGTATAAGTGAATGTGAGAAGGATGGGATTGTGAAGTGAGCCATCATTTATGATGAGTGTACAGCTTGTTTCAGAAGGTACATCTCTAATATTGAAAATATTTGTCCTCTTTCCTGTCATGTTTGCTACATTCTAAAGTCAAAGCTTTAATAAAAGCATGTGACATATTTAAAAAAATTTAAATTTTTTGAGAGAGGCGATATGATTTCCACTAACTTGCTACAGAAAAGCAATCGGCCCCGCTAAGAAACCACAGCAACGTGTTAAGCTATATAAAACATGGAAAACAAAACAAGATGTATAAGAAGTCAATGACCTAAGAGGACAGATTCTGTATCATGTCAGCAGTTGAGATAGTGTTTTAGAGATGAAATCAGTTTAACTATAAAGTAAATCTGCTAAGAGAAAGGATCTTGAATTCTTTTGAGCATAGAGATTCCAACTGGACAGCAGTGACTCATCACAAAAAATATTCTGACAAAGGATTTAAGAGGAGGGAAGGAAAACTTTTAAAATTAACTTCATTGTTAACAAGGGAGGGAACCTAATCCCAGAATGTGAGCAATAACATATTCTAAAAGGGAATATTAAGAAATGTTTATACAGTGGAATACTTTTATATGATTAACTTCTGTTTAAAGTTAAACAAACCGCTCTTGATGAGAGAACAGACACTTTTTGTCAATTTTTATCTACTAACAAAAGAAGAAGAGAAGCACATGGTATAATGCACACATTTTTCCAAATGCTAGTCATTTGAAAATAGTCTCAAATAAATCAAAACAAATCCAGGTACTCAAGATTTTGTACTGCGAATACCATGTAAAGCAATTCTTGTCATTTTCCATTTTAACACTGGTGAAACCACATTTGGAATATTTATTTATTTATTTATTTTGTGAGATTTATATACCGCCTCACAGTGCAAGCACTCTCTAAGCGGTTTACACCAGTAAGCAATGTATATTTATATTGCCCCCAACAATCTGGTTTCCTCATTTTATCTACCTCGGAAGGATGGAAGGCTGAGTCAACCTTGAGCCGGTGAGATTTGAACTGCTGACCTGCGGATCAGTGTCAGCTAAAGTGGCCTGCAGTACCTGCCTCTAACCGCTGCACCACCTCGGCTCTTTTTATGAACATGAATAGTGCAGCCAGTTCTGGTCACCACAATACAAAAAAGATGTTGAGGTCCTAGTACAGAGAAAAGGAACGAAGATGATAAGGTTCTGGAGGCTAAACCATATGATGAACAATTGATGATGTTCATCTATTGTATTCGAAGAGGACCTTGACATCTATATTGGGGGGGGATGTCAAGACTTGCGCGTGAATTGGATTAAAGTGAGGGAGAGGTGCACATAGTCAGCCTCACTCTCTCTTCTCCGATTCCATCTTGCTCCAAATAGCAGGACAAGAGTCGAGACAGTTGGAGATGGGCTGGGCGCAGTGGTTGACCAGGGAATCTTTTGTGTCTTGCCATGCTCTTAGCGTACCACATTGTTTGCAGACACAGCCTTCATGACCGTTGTCCTATTCTAGTAGATTTTATCTGCTTAGTCTGCCTGAATCTGTCTTCACATGCTAGGGATAGACAAGTCCCAATCTCACGGAAGGTCGATGACCCAACAGCTACTCCCAACCTGGTTTGACCAGCCTGTCGAAGCTGTTGCCCGGGGTGTGGCCGCTGCGCATGCTACAGCTGCTAGGAGCCACAGGTGAGAGCTGAGTGATAGGTGGGGAGCAAAGGTGAACTAGCTACCCTAAAAGCTGCCCTAAAATGAGCTGCTGTAAAAGGACATGACATGCCCCTACACCAGAGGTGCTACCCCGTCCTGAGCACCCCATACACCCCTGATGAACAATTAAGGAAACTAGGTATGTAATGAAGAGAAAGTCTAAGGATGACATGATTGCAGTCTTTCAGTATTTGAGGGACTGTCACAGAGAAGAGGGAGTCAATTTATTCTCCAAAGCACCTGAGGTCAGGTCAAGAAGTAACAGGTGGAAAATCGTTAAAAAGAGATCCAACCTAGTCTTAAGGAGAAATTTCATGACAATGTGAATAATCAGTGGAACGACTTGCTTCCAGAACTGGTTGGGTGCTCCATCACTGAACGTTTTTAAGAAGAGACTACAGGCATCTGTCCAGAATGGTATAGGGCAGTGATGGCGAACCTTTTAGGCACCGAGTGCCCAAACTGCGTGTGCATGCATGCATGCCCAAACTGAAAGATGCGTGCACACATGTGAATGTGTGGACATGCGTGCATGCGCAGCAGAGACCCGAAGACCAGCTGGCCGGCGGGAGGCAGGGCATCCCAACACGGACAGCGCGGCAAGAGGTAAGATCTTTTTCTTTCATGAGCTTCTGTTTCGTTGTTTGCAGGGAAACAGAAGCTCACGAAAGAAACGCCATGGAGATCTGATCTGGGGCGACGGCGCGCGTGCCAGCAGAGAGGGCACTGCGTGCCACCTCTGGCATGCGTGCCATAGGTTCGCCATCACGGATATAGGGTCTTCATCTATGTTCTATGTGCCATTGTCAATTCCTAGTAATTACACAGATTTGTTGTATAATGATCAGTTGCTAATTTGATCCTTCAGATTATATAACATAGACCTATAATGTAAATACAAATATACTGTAGCATTTCCGATCAGTTATCAATATGTAATATTTCTACAGAAAAATTTAACTGTAATGTTTTTAAAAATATAAATGTTAAGTAAATGTTTTGAAAAATTATCTCATCAGAATGTAAGATATGGGCAATATTTTCAAGTATTTCAGAAGTGACTTTGAAGAATTAAAGAAACAAACAGGCTCTTGACTTTGTTGAACATTATGAAGCTCAGCTGTTATGTGTTTTTATTTTTTATTATATATAAAATAAAATATATTTATTTGATTTTATGTTTAATTGTAAGCAATCCAGAGTCACCCATGTGAGCTGAAAGAGTTGATAAATAAAATCAGATCGATCAATCTTAGACTGTGAACCAGGGGTGAGTTCTAATTTTTTTTTACTACCGGTTCTGTGGGCATGGCTTAGTGGGGATGGCTTGGTGGGGTCATGTGACTGAGTGGGTGTGGCCAACTCAACATCATTCACGGCAAGATGGGGCGGCACCTTGCTGTGAGTGACATTGAATTGGCCATGGCCACTCAGTCACATGACCGATGCTGCAGAGACAGGGAGATTTCCTACGTATCTCCCCCCCTCTTGGATTGACAAAATAAAAGCCTGCCTGCCGAGTAGCCCAGACTGGAACATGGACATGGCTAGGGCGGAGGAACGTTTAACAAGCTCCAAACTGTTGTTGCAAACCTGGGTTTTGTTTTGGGGTGGGTTTTTTTTTGTTTTTTGCCAGTAGCCCCTTGGAGATGCACTATTTTTTACAGAACAATTTCTGCGCCGCCAAATCTTACTGTAGCTTGTTGTTGTGGTGCTGCTTGTTGCTGCTGTAGTCGTCTGGGCTGACCAAGTAAAGAACTGCACCAGCTCAGAACAACTGCGTCTGTCCTGAAGCCCCCTCCCCTCCAAACCATTCTCTGCTGCCCTTTTCTATAACCGGTAAATATATAATATTAAAAAGAAGTCTGTGGATCATTTTAAGCAACTTGAAGAAAATAGAATTAATTAATTAATTAATTAATTAATTAATTAATTAATTAATATATAATGTATGTATATATGTGTGTGTGTGTGTGAGATAGAGAGAGAGAAAGAAAAAATATGTGTGTGTGTGTGTCTGTGTGTCTGTATCTGTGTGAATCTGTGGGTATGTGTGTGTGTGTGTGTGTTTGTGTATGTGTGTGTGTATACACATACACATACTTACGCACACATATATTATTCTCTCTGTCTCTCACACACACACATACACATAACAATATACATGCATATATATTACAATGCATTTAGCACAAGCAGTTTTTCCATTATGATGAATGGGTATCATAAAGGTGAGGCTCCTCTCAAATCATATCATCTTTGGCTCTAAAAATTGGCTGTCTTTGTCCATTGTGAAGCAGGCAACCATCACATAGCTTGATTTATACATGTATTGAGAAATGTGGTAGTATTTTCTTTGTGGGTTCTCCCAGCTGTTTTGGCTTTCTTTTTACCCTAATAGCACAAATAAATTTAAAACACCCTTTGCAAAGTTTTTCATCTTTTTTTTTAACACAGTGCAAAATCTTTGGAGAAAAAAAAAGGCAATCTTATCCAATTTAAATCTCACTTTTTATCTTCTGTCCTACATCTGTCGAGGTATGTTTCTCATTAGGGTTTTAAGGAATTTCCGTTTACAGTAAGTTACAGACTGTTTTGGGATGAGGTCATTTTATTTGTTTTGAATGGCTTCTTTATAAAAGAAATCTAATCCAAGAACGCCCTTAAAGAGTGTTTGACACTACAGGATATTAACAGTAATGTCATTACATATGCAAACTTATGATAGTAAAGTAGATGTAGTTAAAAAGTACAGTTGTATCCAAAATGCTTACGTTCATAATTGCTATTATTTTATTGTCTGATTGCTTTTATTGTCTGATGCTTTTATTTTATTGTATTATGTACAATATTATGCATTCTTTCTGCTCATAGCCCTTGATTTAAAATGGTAGATAAAAATGCAGAAAAAAAGTGCAAGTTTTAAGCAGGCTCAATCTTCTTAAATTCAGAGGTAAATTTCAAAAGAAATGCATTGATCCTAATTAACAAATGTTATTTTTAAAAAATCAGGAAATCCTCAATGTGATCTGTTTAAACATTGCCAACACTTTATAGTTTTTATAGGGTCAGATCTTTCTATAAATTTCATCCCTTGAGGCATAAGGAATAAGGTGCAGTATACTTTTTTTTAAATTGCTCAACCAATATGTCTACATTTAAAATCTTTTTTCTTTCTTTCCTATGTAATGACTACTGGTAAGGAATGCATCCAGTTCTGTCAATTGTCAATTTCCAAAGATAGTCAACTTTTGCTTTCCAAAGAGAAGTTTGAATTCAGGCCTCACGTTGAACTGATGGCCTCCAAATTGGTCCAAAGTCTTTTTCAATGGTGGAAGAATCTCAAATTGTCTTAATTTGAACAGAGTCTTATGGTTGCTGCACATTTCTGCTTTTGACTTTTTCTCTGGCTGCATTTCAATTGCCAAATTATTTCTATTCCAAACAGATGGACACAGGTGGGGATATATGCAGTATGCACCAGTTGTCAATTCAAATCCAATCCATGTCATCATCCAAGAAAATCCTTATTAGGATACCCCTAGAGATTCCCTTTCAAGACTGCATGCATTTCTTTCCTCTAATCTTTAATCAAGAAATTGATTTGGAAAGCAAAGCTTGGGTTGAGGCAAATGGAAAGCTTTCTTTTACACAGAAAGATTGCATTCTCAGCCAGCAAATAACATTCCATCCTCCTGATCATAATGAGTTCAGCCCAGAAGGTATTGGCTGCTCATTATTGGCTGGGAAGAATTTTTTCCATCCTGTTTGAACTGACCTAGGGGAGTCATGTCTGTTTGTGATTTCATTTCTGTGACTTGGGTTCGTTTTTTTACAGTCTCCATAGAGTTACCAGTATCACAGCTTAACAGGTCAAAAAGGCCAGTGAAAAGGATAGGAGAAATAATCTTGTCATTATTGAAATTATGGCCTTAATGCTTTTAAGGGAGGCTCCAGTAAAGATCCAGAACAGTGCAAAGACAACAGGGACCATGTTGGAAAAAAGATGGAATCATCTTCATTCTATATACCAGTGTTTCTCAACCTTGGCAACTTTAAAATGTATGTACTTCAACTCCCAAAATCCCCAGATAGCAAGGCTCACCTAGGCAGTGAGATGGGCAGTATCTACATTTGATAAATTCTGGGAAATCCACACTTCTTTAAGTTGCCAAGGTGGAGAAATACTGCTCTATGAAATGCAAATACCCAATTGTATAGTTAAACACACAAGACTTTAGATAAAGAGACAACATGGGCCCAGATTCATGTTATAATGCAAAGGATTCTTAAAATTAACATAAAATTGAAACTTGAAGTTTTTCTTCTAGCATTATTAGACAAGGAGTTGGAATTTTGTAATTGTATATGTTGTCTGCAGCAAGAATTATACATGCACAGAGATGGAAAGATATATCAATCCCACAACAGAAGAATGGATGGAAAAAGTGACGGAGCTAGCAGAAATGGCAAAATTGAGTATTTTAATTAGAGAAACAATTATGTTTCTACTTGGAAAGTGCTTCTGAGCTTTGTGCATGTGATAGAAAAAAACCCTCTTGACTTTGGATTTTGATGATTAATCTAGTTTGTTGCTGTACAAACGGCGAGTACTTGTTAAATTGGTAAAGTAAAATATGGATGTAATTTTATTTTGCATTTTATTGTGCTAAAAAAAGTTGAAAGTCATGCTTTCTTCCCTTTTATCTTACATGTTTTCCTTTCCCTTTCTTCTCCTTCCCCCTTTCTTTATTGATAGGCCCCAGTTTATGCAAGTTGGAAGAAAAGTTTACAACTCCATCTCCTTGAGTACAGGTTCCCCACAGGGCTGTGTCTTGAGTCCACTACTGTTCACCTTGATGACCCATAACTGCTGTGCCAAATCTGCTACAAATCATATTGTGAAGTATGCAGATGACATGGCAGTGGTGGGTCTTATCAGGCATGACAATGAAGATGCATATAGGGAAGAAGTGAAGGCTCCGGTGGACTGGTGCAATAAAAGTAACCTGGTTCTAATCTAAACAAAGGAAATCATTGTAGATTTTAGAAAGAGCGGGCATAGTCATACTCCACTCAGTATCAAGGATGCAGCTGTAGAGGTGGTCAATAGTATTAAGTATCTGGGGGTGCAGATAACTAACAGTCTGAACTGGTCTCTCCACAACTATTCCCTTAGTTAAGCATGCAAACCAATGTCTGCATTTCCTGTGTCGGATGAGGAGAGGACATCTTTCTCCTTCTGTCCTGGCCACTTTTTACAGAGGCACAAGTAAGAGCATTTTAACAAACTGCATCACTGTTTGGTTTGGTGGCAACAGTGCCTCAGATAGAAAGTCCATACAGAAAGTGGTAAGGACAACCAAGAAGATTATAGGACGCTCACTTCCTATTATTCAGGATACTGCTTATAAGCGCTATGTGCTTAGAGCCCAAAGCATTGTTAGAGACCCCACACACCCACTTTATGGTCTGTTTTATCTTCATTTCTAGCAGAGCTACCAGATTCTGTAACAGCTTTGTTCTCTATGCCATCCATCTGATAAACTCGCAAGATTCGCTTTTTTACCATGTACATGTATACATCTGAACTAGACTGTGTTGTTTCTTTGTGTCATATAATATATGTGGGTATATGCATATTATTTATTTATTTATTTATTTATTTATTTATTTATTTATTTGCTTATTTGCTTATTTGCTTATTTGCTTATTTGCTTATTTGCTTATTTGCTTATTTTGTCATGTTTATATACAGTAGTGTATATTGGAGGTGGTGACCTTTTGAGAACTGTACAATTTCATTTTAATGTATGCCGATTAGTGTACATTCAAAGTGACAATAAGGTTATTTTAAGTCTAAGTCTTCCTATTATCTTCATTTTCATTTGTATTTTATACTATGATAATCTTAATAAAATTCTTGGGGGGGGGAGATAGACTTGTGCAGAAGCCTAGTGTCTCAGGGACTATTCCAATATTAAGAGCCAAGATAGTGCTTGAGTATAACCAGAAGAGGGAGGGACAGAGGAAGAAAGAGAAAATATCCCATCATCTTTGGTAGAAGTAATTATAAACCATAAATATTGTTATAATCTTCCTCATGGTATCAGTTTTTATCACTTTCTTGCTGACTGAAAGGAAGTTCCCTCCCTCTGGCTCATAGGAGATCAGGAGGAGGAACAAAATGGATCAAATCAGCAAATAAAAAAATAACAAATCTTGCTTGCAATTGCTAAGAAAACATTGTGACAGGATTTAATTTATGTCATGACTCATCAATGGTTCATCTCCAACTCCGTTTTCAAACGTAGGAATACAGCTAGTAAAAATTGATGGAAGAATGCAACCCTCCGGTAGTGGCTGGTGGTTTGAAAGTGCTCCCTCCATCTTTTAACTTGTTTTTAATTGTGTGTTAATTCTGCTTTTAACCCTATTTTTTAAATGTATTGTTTATGGTTTTAGAGCTTTTGTTTGTAAATTGCCCATAGTCACTTAGACAGTGAAATGAGCAGAATCTAACTTTTGACAAGTAAATAAATAAAATAAGAATACAGTAGGATTGATCCAATTATTGACCTAGCCCCCCCACACATACACACTGCTTAAAGAATAATCCTTCAACATAGATTTGAAACCAATAAGTTTCTTTTCTTTGCATTTTTAGAAATTAGGTACTGATGTGAGAAAGAAGTAATATTTGGATACTTGGATTAATCCTTCAAAGGATGTGATTTAGCTTAAGGATCACCAGTTAATGTAGTACTGTGCAAATACAAAAGAAATATCATGATATTGCATATTTTAAAAGAGATATTACTATACATTTACAAGTTTAAAGAAAAGAAGGACTAGGGCTGACATGATAGGAACAGAGGTGGGTTCCTACCAGTTCGGACCGGTTCTATAGAACCATTAATAACTTGGCGGCCTGGGTCACGGGAACCAGCACCAACCCAGGCCTGCCATGCCCCCGAGCTCGGTGCCATCTTGTTTTTTGCTTCTGCGCATGCGCAGAACCTTTTTTTTAGTATTGTGCATGTGCACGCACGCGCAAGGCCGGCCCACCTGCGCGGAGCGTCCCAGAGCGAACTGGCAGTAGGAGAATCCAGAACCTACCCATGGATAGCAGTATTCCAATATTTAAGGGGTTGCCACAAAGACTGGATCAATCTATTCTCCAAAGCACTTGTAGGCAGGACAAGATGCAATAGATAGAAACTAATGAAAGGAAAAATAAACCTAGAACTAAGGAGATATTTCCTGACAATTAGAACAATTGATCAGTGGAATGGCTTGCCTCCAGAAGTTGTGGGTGCTCCGTCACTGGAGGCCTTTAAGAGATTGGACAACCATTTGTCTGAAATGATAAAGAGTCTCCTGCTTGTGCAAGGAGTTGGTCTAGAAGACCTTCAAGGTCCTTTCCAACTCTGTTATTCTGTTACAAATGTTTTTTTTTTAATAACAAACTTTGGAAGATAGTCTTTTAGAAATCAGGTACAGCACTTTATTCAGCAGAAAATATGGATCCAACTTATTCTGAACAGTTGGTCTCCCTCATTTGTCAGTGAAGAAATGGCGAAAATGGTACAAGCGTACTAACTAGAATAGGAAATGTAGGAAGGTAATAAATGGAAACAATTCAACATTTAAAAACAGCAGTGAGGTATCACATGAGTCAATGTTAAATTCCAGAACTGAAATATTTACAGCATTCTAATTTACGCTGCGGGGTGGAATGAAAAGGTTTCCAAATTCACAGATAACAATTTAGTTAGCTTAGCCATGTCAGATGGCCCACAGGAAGTTTCAGCAGAAAAGTTGAACTGACAGTCGTCAGTTCAAAGTTTTAGTACTTTAATCTAAAAAGTAACAATCTTTGCCAATGTTTAATTCTCTAAGAATCACAATTTATTCAACATCTAACAAATAACTTCATTCCAAAACTGTAAGCACATAACTACACAGGAAATCCATTTATCTCCTGTTTGTTTTTGCTGGGGTTTTTTTTTTTTTTTTTGCTTCAGTTTAGACATATGGAACTACTAAATTGATTAGGGAAAGAGCACTGGGAAAAAGGGTATTTAATCTTCTTTCCATGCATTTTTTTTCCCATTTGAAATTCATTCTTTTAACGTGGCTATTAGTTCTACATGAGCATACATCTCCTGCAGGGGAAAAGTCCTAAGTTCGATTAGTCTCTCTTATAGTCTTGCTGGAAAAAGCTCTTTCCTCAAATCCTAAGAAGCCAGTGGAACAGTATTCCAAGCCAATATAAGGTAGCTTCCTAGCTTCTCATTTCAGCCCTACTCAGGGGTGGGCTGTTACTGGTTTGCCCGGGTTTGGGCAGACCCATAGCTAACGTTATGGCCGGTTTGGTGAACCGCCAAGTCCCACCCCTGGCGGGGCCCATCCACCCCACCCTGCCCCTCCCAGGAGCATCTTGTTGTGTCCCAGCACCGCAACCCGACCAGAAACACACACACAAATGTTTGTAATAATCAAATAAAAGTATCTCTTTACTAATAAAGCTTCTTAGTAAAGGCACAACAGGTATAATGTCCAGAAAAGATACAAAGAACAGAGTCTCAAATGCCTATGGGCTCTTCATGGGTTAAGTTCAAATACAGAGGCAATTAGCTTCCTTATCTCACTTGAGCTGGTTCAGATGATGTTAGCTTCCAAACACAAGAACTCTGATGTCAAGAAACTCCAATAGGTGCTCGAGAAAAACTGGTGTTGTTTTCAGCACGGATCTCTGACTGCGCCGGACTTAAATAGGCACTGAGGGCGTGGCCCAATTAGCCCTCAATGCTACCTCTGAGGAGACCTCCGTTTGCTAAGCCAATCCTGCCTGTTAGCTGCTCTACGAGCCCTAGCATCCAGCAGAGGCTCCTCTTCCTCTGATGACTCACTTTGCTGAGCAGGTGCAGAAGGTCCTGGCTGGTCTTCCTCCTCTGGCACTAAGTCTTCATCACTGGCAGACTCAGGTGCCAGGTACACGGGGTGGTCCTGCTGCAACATGAGGGGCTCCACGTCCTCCGGGTCCTCCATCATCTGCGCAGGACGCGGGCAAGTCACAACACATCTTTTGGATGTGAGGTAAGTGCAGGGCCCACGTGGAGGCTCAGGGAGGTGAGAAAATGGGCCTTCTGGAAGTCCAAAAACGGGCCTGTTTCCGGCTTCCAGAGGGCTTCCAGAGCCTGGGGGAGGCAGTTTTTGTCCTCCCAGAGGCTCAAGGAAAGCCTCCGGAGCCTGGGGAAGGCAAAAACGCCCCCCGCCATGGTGCAGGAGGCCGACTAGGCCACGCCCACCATGGCCACGCCCACCCAGCAACCGGGCAGAGAACCCGTTGCTGAAATTTTTGAAGCCCATCCCTGGTCCTACTTATCCTTTGCTTTCTGTTCACTAGCACTACCTGTTTTTGTATTGAAGTACAAATAAGAGGCAAGTAATTTGACAATCTCACTTTTTATACCAGAGAACGCATTTATTTCTTCAAATTATTTCTTCATTTAATCAATTTGCCAACTTGCAACATGATTGTTAAACAAAAAACAAATATCACAATAAAATCAATCAAACTGGGAGAATGCCAATTCAGAGTAGACAACATTTAAAGCCCAATGTGTATGGGAAGATCCAAATCTTTAACCATTACTTTGATCTCAGTGTTGATGTTACTTTAAAAATACAGTTCCTATTAGATGAGAGATGTGTTTGCATTACCATCACTAAGCTATAGAGGCCTTTTCTATGAAAGAATTCAATCCTGGGAATCATTAGCATGAGGGAGACACGCCTTGGGTCTGTTCAATGAATTTCATTGACACATTCCTTTATGTCTTCAAAAAAGACTAAAGTACTTGCTGTGGTTCAGTATCCCAGAAAAAAAAATGGGCTGGACCTTGTCTCAACCACAAGTCCATTGCCCCTCTCAGTATCTGCATCTCCCTGCTGTGTTACTAAAGCAAACATTTAACCCTAAGAGTCAGAGATCAACCAAATCCCGCCTCAGTTTAACAATAGCTCCATATTTTCAAAAGCCTTCCCCTTAACTACACATTTACAATTATAATTAACTGGCTGTTTTAAAGTCTCATTGGAATCCACAGCTGCTTTCAGGAATCCTAGACTTTGATTGGTATTATACACCATTCCATTCCCCTTTATCCACAGCCTTCTTCTCTTGACACCAAATTCAAATGAATTGATTGACCTATGGGAAAAGAAGACATCCCCTGCTTGAACAGAGAAAAGTTTCTCTAAGAAATTCAGCCTTCAGATTAACTCAAATATGGGTTCTATTGTGAGGGAAGGATCACAATGCTTTTACCTGGTTATCGGTACAGAAAAGAACTGAGGTGATCATTAACAGGCATCAAACTCTGTAGTTTTCTGTTCTAAATTTGACCATTGCTATGATTCTGTTGAAAACTCCACGATAGTTATTTAACGGATATATTTCATGGAGATTTGTTTAATAGATCTATTTGTAAATCAATTAGCAGAGTCAGCTTGCCTTCAGAGGTTGTGGGTGCTTCATCACTGGAGGTTTTTAAGAAGAGACTGGACAGCCACTTGTCTGAAATTGTACAGGGTCTCACTTGAGCAGGGGTAGACTAGAAGACCTTCAGGTTCTCTTGTGCTCTATTCTGATTGATTGGAGATGTCCAGAAAACACACCACTGTACTAATAGGGGACTTTAACTACCCTGATATCTCCTGGAAGACAAATTCTGCAGCAAGTGGAATATTAAATAGGTTTCTGACATGCATTGCTGACAGCTTTATCACTCAATAGATGGAGGAGAGAACTAGACAGTCGATTATATTGGACTTAATACTTACTAAAAGGAATGAAGAAACTTAGGGAGTGGAAGTTGTAAGAACTTTGAGAGAGAGTAACCATGTCATACTAGAATTTACCATAATGCAGACAAGAGTAACTGAACAAAGTCGCTGACTTCAACAAACTAAGAGAAAGAATAGAAAGGATTCCACGGATTGGAAATTCTAGAAGGAAAAACAGTTCAGGATGCTTGGGAACCTCTAAAAAATGAGATAATTGCCCCAACAAAACAGAGAAAGAAAAACAAGGGACTCCCGACAAGGCAAGCTTGGTTACACAAAGCTCACTGACAAAATAAGGGTCAAAAATATAAAAGGACAAGTATAAAAAATAGAAAGAAGGGCTTATAAGAACACCAGCAAATAGCCCAAATCTGCAAGGACAGAGTCAGGAAGGCGAAGATTCAGAATGAGCTAAGACTTCCAACAACAACAATAATAACAACAACAAAAGAGTTTATTTTGATATGTAAGGAGTAAGAGCAAAGTCAAGGAAATGATTGAGCAACTAATGGGAGAGAATGGCAAGAAGATGACAGGCAGCAGGGAGAAGCCAGAACTGCTTAATTCCATTTCTAAATCTGTCTTTACACAAAAAATAGTTCAACCTGTCAAAAGCAGCACCGTGAAGAGAGTAAAGGCATGCAGGTCAAAATAGGTAAGGAATTGGTTAGAGAATACCCAGTGTCTCTCCTGGACCCAAGGTGCTGAAGGAGCTGGCAAATGTAATTTCAGAACCAATAAATGAAATCTTTGAGAGCTGCTGGAGTATGGGGAACTGCCAGAGGACTGGAAAAGAGCTGATGGAGTTCCAATCTTTAAAAATAGGAAAAAAGTGTATCCAGAAGACAAATCAACTTGAGATTAATACCCGCAAAAATCCTGGTAAAGATTATCTAGCAGCAAATTTGTGAGCACCTAGAAATGAACAAAGCAATCATTAGAAACAGATCATGCCAGACAAATCTTATTGCTTTCTTTGATGCAAATTAGTGACTAAATTAGTGAGTCAGGGAAATATTATATATAGAGATAGATAGATAGATAGATAGATAGATAGATAGATAGATAGATAGATAGATAGATAGATAGATAGATAGATAGATAGATAGATAGATAGATAGATAGATATAATATACTTAGATTTCAGTAAGGCATTTAATATAGTAGACAACAAATAGAACAATGTGGATAAAAATAGAACAAATAGAACCCAGATGGATTTGCAATTGGCTGGCCAATCACACTCAGGAGGTGGTCCTTAATGGAACTACATCTATGTGGAGAAGAGTATACAGTGGGGGTTCCTCAATGTTCTGTCTTGGGTCCAGTACTCTTCAATATCTTAATAAATTATTTAGATGAATGGATAGAAGCAGATCCATCAAATTTGCAGTTGATGCCAAACTGAGGAGAATCGCCAAACTTTAGAAAATAAACTCCAGATTCACAAGGATCTTGACAGACTTGAACATTGGGCGCCATCCAACACAATGCAGTTCAGTGGTGAAAATTGTAAGGTCTTGCACCTAGACAGGAAAAATCAAATGCATAGATGTAGAATAGGCAGTTCCTGCCTCAACAGTAGTAATTGTGAGAGGAATCTATGGTAGGTGTCCCAGTGAGCCGCAGTGTGCTGCAGCCGCCGAAAAAGCCAATGCAATCCTAGACTGCTTCAATAGAGGGTTAGCATCAAGATTTTGAGAAGTGATAGCATCATGCTCTACTGTACTGCACTCTATGGCCACATTTGGAATACTATGTACGGTTCTAGTCACTACAACACAAAAAAGATGCTGAAGCCCTACAAAGAATGCAGAGAAGAACAGCAAAGATTTAGAGTCTGGAGGCTAAATCCTATGAATACAGTTAATACCATGATTGTACTCTCTCCCTCTGTAGGGAAATTGTCACGGGGTGATTTTCTGATTGTCAGCTGTACTCATATGTATTCATATGTCGGGCACTATGACCCAGAGGTTCTTAGCAAAGTGAAGCAGTCACATGGGGTGTGATCTGCGCAGATGTGAAATTCCTTTGTACCCCTCCCTTACTTCTGCTGTAGTCCTTCATCAAGAAGGACACATATTTTAGCTGCCAAGATGTAATCATTAAGTATTAGGTTTTTATATTTCTTTTGTACCTCAATAAATATTTTATTATTAGACTTTATACTCGGGTTTATTTTATTGTAAATTGATTTTCGAAGCAAAAGATCCAATCACCTCTACAATTTATCTTTCTCAACTTAACAGAAATTCTAACACAGGGGATTCTAACTCACAGGTTCTGATTTAATATCAGGACCTGGATTCATTACGGTTCTTTGTTGGGACAGCTGGTTCCTCTTCTCCTCCATCAGTGTCCTGCTGCTGCTCAGCATTGGAGTCCTGACATTCAGTTAGCTGTGCTGGTGTGAAAACATGCTTTATTCACAAGCCTTCTAGAGCAGGAGTGGATAGCTTGAGGGCTGCAGGCTAAATGCAATTCTCGCTTCCCTAGAAAGAGTCTAAGATCACACCCCCAATATTGTGCAAAATGGCAGGAGTAATTTTATTTATTCATTGTGATTTTCACACATTTGCAAACCTGCCTCCCCCAGCTTTTTTGCTTCCCCCCACTCCCAAATGAATGGGTGTGTGCACTAAGACTTTGTATGCAAAATGCCCTATTCTTATCCTTAAAATTTTTCCACACTCAAAGCAGCCATTTGAATTTTCTGCTGCTCTTTCTCTGATAAATCCCTATGATAATTGGAAGGCTGAATTGCAACACTTGACATGGAAAACACTGTCTACCAATTGCTACCTCAAAAAAAAAAAACCCTTGTCTAAATATAAACCACATAGACCTTTGTGAATTAGGCAAAGGTCTGAGGGGATATCAGAGGAAGGAACTGGGAGCTCTTAGTAAAAACACTTCATAAGCCACAACGAGAAAAACTACACAATGTACATATCCCTCTTTTACACATCTACTGAAGTTCGCTTTTATTGGTCTCAGATATAACAAACACAAATAGAGAGGCCAAAAAAACCCCCTCCTAAGAACAATTTCAGTTTTCAATAAGTTCTAACTCCTTGTTCCCAATTCATGCCATTACATACAGAATAATAAACAAAATTAACATTATTAGCTTCAGAAAAAAAATACCCACAGGTAGTTGTAAGTTACCCACAACTTTAAACTAATAGTGATAATGTTTGATTGCTCCCCAGCAGAGAGCACTGTACACACTTAAATAGAAGATGCACTTGAAAGTTGAAAATTATCTAAAATCATTTGAATACTGATGTCCTCATTTAAATATTGAAGTATAGGAAGCTTTTCTAATGCTACCGGTAGTTATAGCAATTAGCTACAAAGTAGAAAAGAAAAATATGGCACCATATCCACCTTCCTTCCTTCTAGCAAATTAATCTGTAATATAGTGCAACTCATTGGTGCAACTCATTGTAACCTGTTTGTCAGTACTAGAGTGAATTTCCAGAAAAGCACAAGAACATTACTTTCATCAGGAACTGACTGGTTAATTACACTGGTATAGTGTGTGTGTGTGTGTGTGTGTGTGTGTGTGTGTGTGTGTAATATTTCACATTAATTAAAATTCAGTTCCATATCACAGCAATAGTGAAACCGAATAATCATTCATAAGGAAATGCAAGAATCACTATGCTATAAAGTTTATAAAACTGATACAAGCAAAGAAGGACTACCTTAAGCAGTTGAAATAGAATCATTTTGTAATAATAAAATTATAAAATTATACAGTATATATAAAATATTTTCTTATTATATTTGGTGAATATATTTGCTGATAGAATCATGAGCAATTCTATAGGGCCGTGATGGCGAACCTATGGCACGCGTGCCGCAAGTGGCACGCAGAGCCATATCGGTGGGCACGCAAGCTCAGGTCTGCCAAGCTGATTTTTGGGCCTTCCGGGCCCACTGGAAGTCGGGAAACAGCCTGTTTTCAGCCTCTGGAGGGGGTGGGGAAGGCCGTTTTCGCCCTCCCCTGGCTCCTAGAAAGGCTCTGAAGCCTGGAGAGAGCGAAAAACAGGTGTGCCATTGTGTGCTGGGAGTGGGAGGAGTCACACGCGCATGCCCGAGGGGCGCACATGGAATTATGAGTGTGGGCACACACACGTGCGATCTCCCCACATTCCCCCTTTTGGCACGTGAACCAAAAAAGGTTCGTCATCACTGCTATAGGGTTTCCTAGTGGTAATCCTTAACAATCTATTTTCAGTATTGATTGGTGTTGATGGAAGTTGGAATTCAGTATATCTAGGGGGAAGCGGAGGAGGAGGAGGAGGAAGTTTACACTCAAAAGTACCAAACTTTAGTTTCTAGTGCTGAGCCTGCATTCCCCATACAAGCGACAATGGCCTTGAAAATGTTAATGGTGTAACAACTGGAACTGAGCCAAGCCCTTAGAATTAAGTTGTGCCAAATTATTTGTTATTGTTATTAGATCTCCTTTCTCAACTTAAAAATAGAAAAGTAATAAAACATGACTTTTCTAAATTCTTTGTTTTACTCTAGAAACCTACATCTAGAGTAAAAGTATATCATATGTTTTACTATGTAATTTTAAATAATATAATAAATAACATAACACATAATTATTGGGACACTGCTCTCCTGGCCAAAGTGTATGGCCATCTAGACTACTAATACAAAATGCAAAGTATGAGTGAAAGGACTACTTATCCTTGCTATTGCTGATTACTCAGACTATATACAGTAGTATCGTTTAATTCTAAACATACAGTTCTATTCTCAGCTGTACTGTATGATATATTGAATATACAGTATGACTTGGTAAGGAAATAAAAATAATAAATTACGCTGGCAGTGGGCTTTAGTTCCGAAGTCACTATCAACAAATCTTCATTATTTTAATTTGTAGATTTGTGTAAGACTTTTGGTTGGAGAACAAAAATGTTAATCTACTGTTTAAGAGACAGAAGATACATTGTGCAATTTCCCACAAGTATTTTGGCAACTTCCAAAAGTATTTCATTCCATCTCATCCCTTCTACCTGCAAATAAGTCTTGTTACAGCCAGCTGATGTTTGAGTGCAATGCTGCTGATAAAACTACTGGTATATTTTTTGTCCATTTAGCCTTGATTCCTTCTATTTGATGCTGCATAACCAACATGTAGGGAATTTTTTTCCATTTGGTAGTATGAGGTATTCTAAATGTAGAATAGATACCTAATGGTGTCACATGACCTGCATTACATCCCCTAAGTCAGAGATCTTCAAACTTGGCAACTTTAAGATTTGTGGACTTCAACTCCCAGAATTGTCTGGAGAATTCTGAGAGTTGAAGTCCACAAGTCTTAAAGTTGCCAAGTTTGGGGACCCCTGCCCTAAGTTATATGGTTATTTATATGCCATGGAGGATTTTGTCTTGCTACTAAATGTTAAAAGACATTTCAATTCCTTGTAAGCAAATCTTATATACGATATATTGTATATACTATATACCGTATTTTTCGGAGTATAAGGCGCACCAAAGTATAAGACGCACCTTAGTTTTGGGAGAGGAAAACAAGGGAAAAAGGCCTCTGCCTCCAAGCAATTTGCCAAACAGCAAACAGCAAACAGCACAGATGATATACACTGTTTGCTGTGTATTTCTGTGCATGTGTGCCTGACCCATAGAAATAGCAAAGAAATAGCAAATGTACATTATGCCAGAAAGTTTTCTTAAATGTAGTCACACTAACTCTTCCCAATTATTTAAATAGATCTACTCCAAGGTAACTAAACTCTAATACTAAACAGGACACTGTTACATTTCATACTATACTTGTACAGTAAGGTGACCAGACGTCCCGCTTTTGGCGGGACAGACACGCTTTTCAAGCGTGTGTCCCGCGTCCCGCATTCTTTTCAAAAAGTCCCACTTTTTGAAAAGAATGCCCGGATGTCTGGTCACCTTACGCTATGAATGAGTCTGGGGAGGGGGCTGGGCGAAGCGCTGCATTCCTGAACAGAAAGCGAGCGAGTGAGGAGGAGGGGGCGGGGTGGGCGAGCGAGCGATTGAGTGGAGAGGCTTCTTCCCGGGCTGGGAGGTGAGGCGGGCTTGGAGGGAGGGAGCGGCTGGCAGCAGCGCAGCTCTAGGAGACTGAGCTGCTAGTCCACGGCTAAGGGGCGCCGCCATGGAAGCCTGACACGTGCACCCCCCCACACCTCCTTTAGCGTGGCTGCGCCTCCGCCCCTTCTTTCCCAGAGGAAATCACTGGACCTCCGCTCCCTCCCCGCCCACCTGCCTCCGTAAAGGACCGCAAGGACACCATCGGGCGAAGAGAGAAGGGGGTGGATAAAGGGCGGGGGGGGACCAGCCGGTGGGTCCTTCCCCCCCGAGAAGAACATGTGCTGAGCGGCTTCTATCCATGGCAGGTAATGGGGCTTGGGTATCCTCAGGGATCGGGAAACACAGGCTGAGCATTTCTACCAGCCAGCCAGCCCAAGCCATTGCCGGCTCCCGAAGGGGAGGCGGGAGGCGAGGAAAGGCCTCCCCCCTCCCCCCCTCCACCCACCTGGATGCCGACATTTGCCTTCAACTCAAACTCAAATGGAGAAACCCACCCCCGTCAATGGTGTCCCGCTTGAAGAAAAAAAAATCTGGTCACTTTATTGTACAGAGCTGTTAAAATTAATTAAAATTTCTGGAAGTATACATTATTCTCTATTTAAAAGAAGATACAATAGCATTGGGCCTCTTCAGAGCAAGCATTTATTTTAAAAAGCTTCTTTATTTTGTTAAGTTGTCTAGATTTACAGGGATCTCCAACCTTGGCAACTTTAAGACTTGTGGACTTCAACTCCCAGAATTCCACAGCCAGCAAAGCTAACAAAGCTGGCTGTGGAATTCTGGGAGTTCACAAGTCCCAGATTTTTAAGTCCACAAGTCTTAAAATTGCCCCTGGCTCTAGAACAATAACAATAATAAAGCAGTCTTTAAAAAATAAGTCTAATAATTTGAACGTTCTACAGACATTTATAGTTATTCACTTACCCCCTTCCATCCAGTTCAGCAAAAAATAAAAATCTGCCTGTCTCTCACAGCTACTTGCCTTTGTAATTAGTTTCACTTTCATTTTCCCACCTGGCAAACCTAATCAGCTGTCGATGGGGAAACTCCTACTGACTTGCTTGGCTTTACAGGCTCTTCCCTCTTTCCTGCAAGCAGGTAAATTGCTGGAAGACAGAGGCCAAAGGGTGGGGGTGGCTGGGTGGGTGGGGCTGCATTCCGTGTATAAGACGCACCCAAGTTTTCACCCTCTTTTGGGGGGTAAAAAGGTGCGTCTTATACTCTGAAAAATACGGTAGTATATATCTCTTATATATGTATATTGTATAAACAGAGACATAGAATCAAAATCACATGAAGTATTAGTGCCGCTTTTTAACCTGGAATACTGTATCCAGTTTTGGTGACCACATTACAAAAAAGATGTTGAGGCTTTGGAAAAAGTGCAAAGAAGCGCAACTAAGATGATTAAAGGCCTGGAGACAAACACATATGAAGAATGGTTGCAGGAATTGGGTATGGCTAGCCTAGAAAAAAGAAGGACTGGGGTGACATAATAGCAGTATTCCAGTATTTGAGGGGCTGCCACAAAGAAGAGGGGGTCAACTTATTTTCCAAAGCACCAGAAGGCAAGACAAGAAACAATGGATGGAAACTAATCAAGGAGAGAAACAACCTGGAATTAAGGAGAAACTTCCCAACAGTGAGATCAATTAACCAGTGGAACAGCTTGCCTTCAGAAGTTGTAGGTGCTTCATCATTTTTAAGAAGAGACTGGACAGCCACCTGTCTCAAATGGTATAGGGCAGTGATGGCGAACCTTTTTTCCCTCGGGTGTCGAAATAGTGTGCGTGCGTGCTATCATGCGTGCATGCGTGCCCACACCCATAATTTAAAGCCCCCCACTCACCTCACCCCCCTGCGCATGCATGCATGACCCCCCCACTCCCCCATTTCCCGACTTCCAGTGGGCCGGTAGGCCCGTTTTTTGCCCTCCCCAGGCTCCAGAGGCTTTCTTGGAGCTTGGAGAGGGCGAAAACTCTCCCCCTCGCCACCCGGTGGCCCTCTGGAGGCCAAAATCACCCTTCCAGAGCCTCCACGCGAGTCAAAAATCAGCTGGTGGGCACACACATGCGCGCTGGAGCTGAGCTAGGGCAACGGCTCGCGTGCCGGCAGATATGGCTCTGCGTGCCACCTGTGGCACCCGTGCCATAGGTTCGCCATCACTGGTATAGGGTCTCCTGCTTGAGCAGGGGGCTGGACTAGAAGACCTCCAAGGTCCTTTCCAACTCTATTCTGATTGATTGAAAAACCACCTAATGCGGCAGCAAATCTCCATTTACGTACACTCTTACAAAAAACAAACAAACAGAAAACTCATCCTTAGGAAAGAAACATTCTGTTGTGTTAAAAAGAGAAAGGTGAAAGAGAAAACAGAGTGACATAAAAAGGAATAGTTGCAGCTCAAAAACAAACACTTCTTTCTTTGGCTGACTCTTAGGAGAACTATGAGACTATCAATCTATGAGCTCATAAAACTGAGACTTTAAAAGGGAGATCAACACAGTCCCAGTCTTTCCTGTTTCCTGCCTCACAGCTTCCCAACAGGGACTAACTGTTGTCCCTAACAGATTTCCTCCTGGCTCAATGTAACCTAATTCTCCCTTGCCCTCCCCTCCAGCTAGCTGTCATTGTAAGCTAATGGAGCCGATCAGGCATCCCTCAAGAGACATCTCAAGTTTGACTCTGCTTTCCCCTGCCAAACTAAACTTTGTAAAAGAACTTGTTCCCACTGCTCTTTATATTCTGTTCAGTGAATGCTTGGCTGAGCAACAAATTTGATTGCAATTACATTAGCATGTTTCCTTGACAAATGAGTGGCTAATGGGGGTTCCTTACCATCCTTTTATTTACTTATCCATCTATCTTGAAGGGTTGCTAGCTCAGCAACTTTTCAGAGACCAAGTTGAGTAGGTGCCAATCAACCAGTAGACTGGCTCTAGTGGTATTTCATGAATTTGTTCTACAAAGTAATAACAAATCAGAAAGAATGGCTGCAGCGTTCAAAATTAAATGTATTTTCTGTGGATTTTAATTAAGTAGCTTAAGATCAATTGACTGTTCAGCTTGCTCTGTTTTTGTATCATTAAATACTATACTACATTTAGTATAGTACATTTAGTGTAGTACATAATATAATGAATGCTGTCTTTCTGCAGGAAAATATATGTTCTGGTTTTCATTCAATGTGATGAAATTTAATGAAAATTAGCTGTGGACACCTATGGTGGAAGGTGCTGTTTTTGCACATATTTTGGCTCCAAAATGGCCAACAGATGAACAGGAATGTCATGTTCTTTTACAATCAACTCTCTAGTTATTTGCAGGCTTTTTGGATTGCTTCAGATCCATTAAATATCCATTGGATTGCTTCAGATCCATTAAATTTCAATGGAAGATATCATACATGATATACAAACTTCATACATGAGGATTTTCTTTTCAAATTACAATTTGGGGTGTATGGGGTGTTCAGGGAGGGGTAGCACCTCTGGTGTAGGGGCATGTTGTGTCCTTTTACGGCAGCTCATTTTAGGGCAGCTTTTAGGGCAGCTCGTTCACCTTTGGTCCCCACCTGTCACCCAGCTCTCACCTGTGGCTCCTAGCAGCTGCCCTACAGCGGCCACACCCCGGCAACAGCTTCGACAGGCTGGCCAAACCAGGTTGAGAGTAGCCGTTGGCTCATCGACCTTCGGTGAGATAGGGACTTGTCTATCCCGAGCATGTGAAGACAGATTCTGGCGGACTGAGCGGATGAAACCTACTAGAATAGGTCACCAGTCATGAAGGCGGTCTCTGCAAGTGATGTGGTACGCTAAGAGCACGGCAAGACACGAAAGACACCCTGGTCAACCACTGCGCCCAGCCCATCTCCAACTGTCTCGACTCTTGTCCTGCTATTTGGAGCAAGATGGAATCTGGGAAGAGAGAGTGAGGCTGACTATGCACACATCTCCCTCACTTTAATCCAATTCACATGCAAGTCTTGACATCCCCCCCAAGATGTTAAGGTCATCTTCGAATATGATGGATGAACATCATCTCATGTATGTATGTGGGTATATAAGGATTGGAGCTTGTGACTTGGTGTGACACTATTATCCTTTTGACAGAAATAGGAAGCTTCTGCAAACACCATGATATTATCTACAGTACATAACACAATGCAAAACTTGATTATCTATAAACTGAAAAATGATATCCAGTTGTGGAGCTTCAACTATTTATTATTATTTATTTATTTGGTTATTTTTATATGCCGCCCCACTCCCATAGGACTCAGGGCAGCGTATAAAACAACACATCCATTTAAAAGCTTAATTTATATATAACAAATATTCAAATAATCTTCATTTCTTGGATGAGATATGAAAAATAATTAAATCAAGTAAATAAAAATGTATCCAAACATTTTAAGGTAATTATTTTATTAGGAACAAAAAAAAAATCACAAAATTGACAGCAGGCATTCCTTTGGGTTGGATTCTATTACATATTCTCCACTTTGAGATTAATTCTATGATAATTTTAAAAAAACTAAAATAAATGTTATATGAAACTAAAAATAACAAAGACATTAAATTTGGGACAAATTGAAAAGACTCCAGTATGATGTGATTTTAGCAGTGAAATTTCTTGAATTAATGCTCTTTTTCTTGCTCCAGTGAATTATGCCAGATATATTTAAATGAACTTTGAACATTTAAAAGATGTATATTCATACAGAGTGTTATCAAAAATGTAGCAGTGTGCTGATTAGGATCAGTCTTACAGTGTCACTAAATTTCTGGTTTTTTTTTAAAAAAGTACTTCATGTATGCAGTCCAGGATCATGCAGTTATGTGTATAGTTATTTTGAAATTTATTTATACAGAAGCCTTTAGCCCAGTAGAGGCAGCTAAGAAATATATTGCTCTGTGTGTGTGTGTGTGTGTGTGTGTGTGTGTGTGTGTGTGTGTGTGTGTGTGTGTGTGAAAGAGAGAGAGAGAGAGAGAGAGAGAGAGAGAGAGAGAGAGAGAGAGAGAGAGAGAGAGAGAGAGAGAGAGAGAGAGAGAGAGAGAGAGAGAGAGAATATAAACTTTTATTTCTGAAATAAACCTAAAAGGATTATAATAATTGTATTTTAAATTTAAAACAAATTCTTCAGAAAACAGGATAATATCGTAGTGAAGAATTAATGACGGGAAACAGTTTAAGATTTTTTTCTTAATGTGCTCAGCAACTATTTAAAAATTAATTAATAGATATCATTATAGTATAACATAATATCTGTTCAGTTATTAAAGGAATTTGCCTTCTGGGCCACTACTTAATCTAACTGCAATAATGCTTATAACAATGGCTTTCCCATTTCATTTGTTTTACTTTTCCTGTTTTTTAATTCCAACCCTTAGAATGGAATGCCACTAAGCTGAAGCCACATGAATTGGAAAAGAATCAGTTATCAGTGTAACAGTTGTTTTGAAACATTAAAAGGAAATACATTAATGGAGTTTTTAAAAATGCAGCTATTTCCTAAAGTGGCTATGTTAATAATTAAATGTTGTTTAGTATGAAATATGGCTCATCATCGTACAGAATAATGATAAAGCCTATATAAGTCTATGATAAATTTTAAAAAGTTGTACATGAGTTAGGTGTGCTCATTAATTAGCATTCTAAAGGTTATAGGAAAATGTTTATTCTAGTTTTAGAGCTATAACGAGTTTCTCTAATTCTACCTTTTTTGTTTATAAAACTGTCATTCAACTCTTTTTGAAATTCTCCATACAGGCTAAAATGCAGAAGCATTTATGACATTTATATTACCGTATATCATATAATATTATTTCATTGGTGTGGTCGATAAAAGAGTAAGCCAGTTTGAAATTATCATACTGGCACTCAATATCCATGACCAATGGCCCTAATGGGTCTGTGGAGGAAATTGTAAGCAAAGTTTATATTCTTTGCATTTTCCGATGATCTAATGAATGTTTGCAATTTGAGTAATCTGTAAGAAAAGGATTTTGGAAAAACAACTCAAACACATTGATTCTGGAATTAATTATAGATAAAACCCATATAACGGTCCACAATCCACAAGTAGGCTGCTGTTATATAGTAGAAGATTATTGGGACCTGTGTATTGAGATTCTCAGTCATCCAGGTCATGGTTGTCCCAAAGGTGCTTTTTCAAGAGGCAACTGGACTTTTTTGTTTTTCTTTGAAGACGTTTCACTTCTCCTCCGAGAAGCTTCTTCAGTTCTGACTGGATCATGGGGAATGGAAGGATTTATATTCTTACATGTTTGGTGAATGCTTCCAATTCTTGTGTTTTGATCTTGACCCAAATACCCTGTTTCCCCCAAAATAAGACATCCCCTGATAATAAGCCCAATTGGGCTTTTGAGTGCACGGCAATAAGGCCAAGCGCTTATTTCAGGGTTCAAAAAATATAAGACAGGGTCTTATTTTCGGGAAACATGGTATCATCCACATACCTATACCAATGAGTGGATGGAATTCCACTGAAGGAGTTTAGAGCTTTGGTTTCTATCTCTTCTATGTAGAGATTGGCCACAGGAGTATAAATCCTTCCATTCCCCATCATCCAGTCAAAGCTGAAGAAGCTTCTTGGATGAGAAGTGAAACATCTTCAAAGAAAAACAATAAAGTCCAGTTGCCTCTTGAAAAGGCACCTTTGGGACATTATTGGGACCTATTTCCCCAGGAAAGGCAAAATAAGAGCATCTAAATTAAACCACAAACATATTGTAGGGTTATAGTAAAGGTAAAGTTTTCCCTGTCGGTCATGTCTGACTCTAGGGCCATGATGCCGAACCTATGGCACGTGTGCTACAGGTGGCACACGGAGCCATATCTGCTGGCACACAAGCCATTGCCCTAGCTCAGCTCCAGCATGCATATGCGTGCCAGCCAGCTGATTTTTTGGCTCGCGTGGAGGCTCTGGGAGGGCGTTTTCACTCTCCCCAGGCTCCAAGAAACCCTCTGGAGCCTGGGGAGGGCGAAAAACAGACCTGGCCCACCGGAAGTCGGGAAACAGGCTGTTTCTGGCCTCTGGAGGGCCTCCGGGGGGCGTGGGAAGCTGTTTTTGCCCTCCCCAGGCTCCAGGGAAGCTTCTGGAGCCTGAGGGGGGTGACAAACGGGCCTACTGGGCCCACCGGAAGTTGGGAAATGGGGGAGGGGGGTCGTCCATGCATGCGCAGGGGGTAGGGGGCATGGGTGGCATTGAATTATGGGTATGGGCACACTTTCAGCACCCAAGGGAAAAAAGGTTCGCCATCACTGCTCTAGGGCATCTCCATTTTTTGGCCAAGGGATCCAGCATTGTCCATGGACAATATCCATGGTCATGAGGCCAGTTACCTTCCCACCAAAGTGGTACCTATTAATCTACTGGCATTTGCATGCTATATAGTAAGGCAACAGTAAGGCAACAGAGAAAAGAATATTTTGAATTCTTACACTTCATGTAATCCTGAAATTCTTGGTTTTCATTATGACACATACGTTATTCCTAGAAAATGGATATATCCTAAAAGCTAGAATTAGTGTGCAGATTGGTATTTTTCAGTTCCAGAAATTGTCATCATTCCTTCTTAGATAACTGAATAAATCAATAATTTGGACTTGTTGCCATATCAAATTTTAAAAGCGGCCTGTTTGTGGATGCTAATATTACAAATCAATCTTTGGGAGAGAATAAAAATCTTCACATTTCTTAAGTGTATTGTTGTCTTCTTAATGAGCTACATTTGGGAATCAGAAAACAACCACCACTATTGCATTTGAAAGCATTTTTCTCCAAATCATATGGTTTTATGATTGTGTGAATGCTACATATATGAATCAACAATAACAGCCTATATCCGTGATGGTGAACCTATGGCACGGGTGCCACAAGTGGCACGCGGAGCCATATCGGTGGGCACGCGAGCTCAGGTCCGGCACCAGCCGGCTGATTTTCGGGCATTCTGGGCCCACTGGGAGTCAGGAAACAGGCTGTTTCCAGCCTCCAGAGGGGGTGGGGAAGGCCGTTTTCGCCCTCCCCAGACTCCTAGAAAGGCTCTGGAGCCTGGGGAGAGCGAAAAATGGGCGTGCCATTGCATGCTGGGAGCAGGGGGGTCATGCGTGCATGTGCGGGGGTGCATGGAATTATGAGTGTGGGCATGCACACCTGTGATCCCCCGCATTCCCCCCCCCCTTTTGGCACACGAACCAAAAAAGGTTCGCCATCACTGGCCTATACTGTATATCAGGTTATATTGTCCAGTGGTGCATCTTTGTTTTTTCATCTATTCTTGTATCAAGAATAGTGCAATCTGCCAACCAACTGACAAGTGGTACAGAAGAATTAATATTGAGAGTTCTGCCTAAGACCAAGCACTCATGTTTGTTGGGTATTAAATGAAATTGATGTACACATTAGATACAGGTTTAAAGATATCAGCTTAACAAGTGAGACAGAAGAGACCCAGCCTAAAATAAGTTTGTAATAACATCAACTAACATTAACTCGTCTGGCAGCTTCCCTCTGCGTATTACAGTAATAGCTGACCCGACAATACACAGTAGGGTTGGCAAGAAAATCAAATGGTGGAAGTGCTTTGTATTTGCACAGATGTAACTGAACATTTTAATAGGGGGGAAATAGTTTGGTGGTGATCCTTATCTATTAATAGCAAACAAATATTTTAAAAATGGTCTGCATTCCACACCTTGGAAAAGATAAATAAATAAGATGGGATCCTATTACAGTTCAAATAATATTAGAGAAATGTAGTATCCAGATGTGAGACTAGAGGGAGAAATACTTTTCTGCATTTGCTATTTAATGTCAGTACATGAAAGAAACTGGGTGGCTTTGATTCTCCAGATTCTTTCTTAAAAATTTAAAGTTGTACAAAAATCTGATCAAGGTTGGTCTTGCAGGAATGTCACATTTAGCCCTTCAACTGTGCTCTTGCCTGAGATTAAATTTATGTGCCAAATCTTAACGTATTAACAGAGTTGGAAGGGACCTTGCAGGTCATCTAGTCCAACCCCCTGCCCAAGCAGGAGACCCTACATCTGCCTCTACCTAGGATAGAACACACAACCTGCTCTATTACTCTACATGGATGATCTAAGTCCCACCCAACTATGTTATTCTGTTCTACCAGTGGTGGGTTCCTACTGGTGCGGTCCACTCTATCGCAAAGGTAGCGGCAGGCTGGTGATGTCATCAAGAGGCTACCGACCCGATGCGGTCAGTTGCCGGTGCCTAGGAGCCGCCATCTTTTTTCGTGAATTTTTTGGTGATTTTTTGCTTCTATGCATGCGCGGAAGCAAAATCGCACTGAAATCTCATGAGGGGAAGCGCGCGTGCATGAGATTTCAGTGAGATTTCGCTTTTGCGTATGCACGGAAGCAAAAAATCACTGAAATCACATGTGCACGCGCGTTCCCTCGCAAGATTTTGGCGTGATTTTGCTTCCACGCATGCACAGAAGCAAAATCGCATGAGAGGGCACGTGCACATAGCAAGTGCGCGTGCGCACAAAATGTGGTGATGCGCGCACAGCACACTGGTAGCAAGGTAAGTGAGCAACCTGCCCCTGTGTTCTACTAATATTTCTTTAATGTGTCCTCCTGATTCAATTCATTTGATCGTTAAATACAAATTAATTAATTGATATGCAACTCAGTTCCTAACAACTCTGGGCCACTTACATGAAAAAATATTAAAATCGAGAAAATTGAGAAAATAATAAGAGACAAACCTAAAAGAATAGAAGTTGACAAGGATGACAAAGAATGTGATAGAAAAGCAGACTCACCTAATTGAAAGGGGATTTGCTCGCCCTCATCAAAGGTCTTAGCAAAACACCAGTGTGTGTGGGGGGGGGGCATCAGGATCTCAGAGGAAACCTCATGCTACAGAGAAGGCACACTTCCGAGGTCCCAATAAATGGCATTGTTTAATCAAAGGATCCCAAGGCACACCAACCTTGCCAGATACTATAGAAGATAGGCATTCCCTCAAGTAACTAGGTTGTCAACTCGCAAAGCATCCCTGGCCTGCTCTTGAGTTGCCATAGGCAAGGGGGGATGGGAAACCGACGAAGCAGCACAGCAGCCAAAACAGAAGCACATTCCAGACTTATCTCTCTCAAAGCTGTCTCCCAGGGTTACCTACAGCAGCCAGCGCGAAATTGCTCCATTGGCAAATGTGATTGATGACACACCCTGGGGGAAGGAGGGAAACGGGGTTATGATTGGGGCAAAAATTACTTGGGGTCAGAGTTGGCTTCACCTGGAACATGCCTACATGAAGCTCCTTATAAATAACTGGATTTCTTTTGAAGCTTGGCTCGAGGCTCATGATTTAATTAGGGCATCCTTCGGAACCCTGGCACAGGTGCCATGTTCTAAAGTACCTTGAAAGCAAACAGGCAGCCATTACAGGCATATTGAGGCCTACTTATCAACCCCAGCACTGTGGCATTCTGGAAATTGAAGCTGCTGGGTAGAGCAGCCTCATAGAATGCATTGCAGTGGTCAAGATGTGAGTTGGCCAGGGCATCAGTGATTCCTGGGCTTCCTAATTGAGGAAAGGGTGCCAAGGTACACTAGATGAAACTGTACAAAGGCATTCCTGACCACAGGTACTACTACTTGCTCAGTGAGCAGAAGTTGCTCCAATTTGCACACTTTTGCAAAGAGGGATGGGGAAATGCAACCTATTTAAGGTCAGAAATCAGAGCTGGGTTCCTGCCGGAGCTGCCAATACGCAGCTCCGGTAGGGAGCGGTGGATTTTGCAACTGCTCCGGAGCCCTCTCTGCTGGTCCACCCAGCACGTCGCCATTTTTTTCGGTGATTTTCAGGCGATTTTGCTTCTGCGCATGCGCAAAAGCAAAATCACGCCAAAATCTCGCGAGGGGACGCACGTGCACGAGATTTCGGCAAGATTTTGCCTCCGCGCATGTGTGAAAGCAAAATCGCACCAAAATCTCGTGCGCGTACATGTCCCCTCGTGAGATTTCAGCGCGAATTTGCTTCTGCGCATGCACAGAAGCAAAATCACGCGAGGGTGCGTGCATGCGCGTAGCGAGCGCATCCCCCCCAAAGCATGGAGATGCACACACATGGCTCCGGCAGCGAGGTAAATGAGCAACCTGCCCCTGTCAGAAATGTATTATTCTCAGATGTAGGTGATGTAAACACCCATAGTCATTCAGTCTTACTAAGACTGAGTTGGAAATGGGTTTCCTCATTCAAATCTTCACAGACTCCAAGCACGGGACAGAATCTTGACAGCCTCATTTGGCTTGATTGGGGTCAAGAGTCCCTCGGGAGTAGGGCGGCCTAGAAGAACCAATAATAAATAAATAAATAAATAAATTCAGTATCAAGGTATTGTTATAAGCAAAACACAAATCAGCAGATGACTTCACCCAACAGTTTTATGTAGGGTTTGAAAAGGAGGGGAGATGCTGAACCTGTTTTGATGATTTTTTTAAAAAAAGTAATAGTCCCAGACTGTGTAGAAACTTCATGTGATGAATTCCAGAAAAAAAAAATTATTAAGCCGTCAGTTCCATAAAAGGAAAAGCCATAAAGTATTTTTTGCCTTATTAATGTTGGATGAAATTATTTGAATATATTCTCAAAAAACAGGAATCTAATGAGTAAGAACTACAGTAGCAGTTCTGTGTAATTTTAACAGAGAAAGAAGGGTGTTTTTTTTAAATTGGAAATATATGGGATGGGAGAAACAGCCCTTGTGTAGAGTAAGTTGTGAGGTGCTGAGGCCACACTTCCAGCTACATGTTTGCTTTGACTTGCCTATTGGTTAGTACTACCACTTATGGTAAGGTATCTGTTGCTGACCATTTTATGCCTGACAACCCATGTACACATTTCTGTCTTATCTTTTGGCAACCAGCAAAATTCCATTGGCATGCCAAGAAAAATGACTTTCCTATTGATGGCACTGAGGAATAAATCCAGGAAAAAAACTGAGAAAAACCCGTGGTTGAAAGTCAAAAATGAGTAAGAAGATACAACTCCTCTTTGAACTTGGCTATAGTTCCATTATAGTTTCCTTTTTCCCCAGTTAGAAACATTTGCCATGAAGTATTATTTGGCTTCCTTGCTCATTGTTAAGAACAAGCACAAATCATACTTGGACGGTACTCAATCTGAAATACTCATAGATTTTAAGATATGAAAAGGCAGAATAGAAGTCAAGGTGCAGTATTTATCAGTAGCCCAATTAATTTCTTCATAACCTGCATTTGTAATTCAGGAAATGCATTTCATCGGTGTAGCTTAGTTGTGGATTAATACAAGTGTTCAAACCTGTTTCCTGTTCCCCTTTAGTTCCATCTCTGCTTCTGACTCTTTGGCATGTTTTTTTACTAAGAACATTACTCTATACCAGTGATGGTGAACCTTTTTTTCCTCGGGTGCCGAAAGAGCGTGCTTGCGCGCTATCGCGCATGCGCGAGTGCCCACACCCATAATTCAATCCCTGGGGAGGGTGAAAATGGCCTCCCCCACCACCCTGGAGGCCCTCCGGATGCCAGAAACGGCCCGTTTCCCAACTTCTGGTGGGCCTAGTAGGTCCGTTTTTCATCCTCCCCAGGCACCAGAGGCTTCCCTGGAGCTTGGGGAGGGTGAAAACGCCTTCCCCCCGCCCGCCGGAAGCCGAAAACACCCTCCCAGAGTCTCTGTGTGAGCCGAAAATTAGATGGCCGGAGTGCACATGCACGCTGGAGCTGAGCTAGGGCAACGGCTTGCGTGCCGGCAGATATGGCTCCGCATGCCACCTGTGGCACGCGTGCCATAGGTTCGCCATCACTGCTCTATACTATTTCCTGTACAAAAGCATGTACAGGAGGCGTTTACAAAACTAAATATCCAGAGGAAAACTAGATTAAAAACAATATGTACTGTACAATAAAAAGAGGGTGAAGAAAATCAAATAAGAAACAGAATGTGTTAATCCAACATTCAGAGAAGTATTGGGTCTTCTATAGTGCTTAAAATAGGTAAGCACTATAGGCATAAGCAGCTTGCAAAGTCATGGAGGGAACATTACTGAGTGTAGGTACTACCACGGGGAATGTCCACCCATGAATCATCACCAGTTGATATTTTGCAGTGCAGCTTTCCACCACAATTGCATTAAACATTAAAAAGCACTTGGGGCAAAACAGTGACTTTGGACACCTCAATACAGAAGTGCTAGGGTCCAAAGGCACACCCAAGAGTACTTTTTGAGGCCATTTCTTGCAAATAGAAATAGAACCACCATAACAGCTCAGGCTCACAAAGATGGTTCTGGAGGATGCAATAACTGGCGGTATCAAAAGACTCTGAGCAGTTAAACAGGATTAACAGAGTCATGTTCCCTCTCTTTCTCCTGAAATGGATCATCAATCAGAGTAATCATGGCTAACCAGGTTCAAACTCATTGTAAAAAAGAGTAGAAATAATTGGTTTCTTCCAAGAATACCAGCCACAGCACAAATATCACTCTCTCAAGCACTTTGGTCCAAAGATGGCATTTATCTTTCAGTAATAGTTGGTGAAGGCCTCTAGATTTTTAGGGAAGTGTCTTCTGAGTGTAAACATGCATACCAAATCTCAGAGATTAATGAACCATAACGAATACTTGTGAAATTTCCTTTATTCTCTGACGGTCAACACTGTTAGTTTGACATGTCAGAAATGTCCTAGAAGGACCATTCTTGGCAAAGGTTGTATCCCACAAGATATTAGGGTATTCACAGTCCTCTTTCACTACTTCATGCCCCTGGAAAGAGACACAGCTTGTTTTTGGAAGGTATTATGCAAGTTTTTCCCTTGGTTGGGTAGGCAATAGTAAACACCAATAATACCACTTAGTTTAATCCAGATACTGTGTAGCATTGCCAAGTTCATTCACTTAACTTTCTGATCAAATGTATATAGAGTAATTTTAACATATACAGTAACTATTCTAGTGTTTCTGTTAATTCTGAACAAATAGTATCCTTCAATTTCTATATTCCAACTATGGGAGTCATTCCATCAGACTTCCATTTTATATATATTAACTTTGTCTTCCCTTTCTTTACTAAGAGTTAATCTTATTTGCTATAATCTGAACAGTAATGTATGGACAACAAGAGTCCAAGATTGTTAAGATCACACAATGACCATAGTTGCATTGGAGGTGTGTCAAAAGTACCAAGGCACTTCCTGGTTGAAAGGATTAGCTGGTGACATCACTACTGCCCAGGGCATGTCCAGTTGGGGACTTCTGTCATATCTCTGGCAGGAGCTAGAGTGAAGACCAAGAACTCAGGCTGTCCCACAGCAGTACTCGGGTCTCAAACATGGGCTTGCTAACCTCCAACCCGGCATCCTAACCACACGAACCACCATGCTTCTTTTTTTTATTATTCAAAAAGTTTTATTAGTACAAAGTACAAACATTTTTTATTTTTCTCCCCCCTACCCCCCTAACCCTAACCCACCCACCCCCTCCCACCCCCCGGACTTCCCAGAGAGAATACAGGGCATAATATCAGTAAGATAAATTTAAATTAAGTTTTTAAAAAAAAAATTCCCACCTTATTGTTTAAAAATTTCAACTCCGAATTGTACACATAAAAATTCCTTCCTCCTCCTTTCCGTCATCTATCCTGCAAAGCATTTCTTCACTATTAAATAGAACTTAAATGAATATTATAGGCAATAATCGTGTTAAATACAAAACCCTTAAACTTCATCATAAAGTCAACCACTATATAAATAGCATAACATTACTATATATCAGATTATTAACTTCAGAGAAATTCTAAATCTCTAAAAAATATTATTAATAATGATTTATATATATATATATATATATATATATATATATATATATATATATATATATATATATATATATATATATATATATATATATATATATATATATATATATATATATATATATATATATATATATATATATAAGGCTAAAAAAAGGGGGAATACAATCTATCCTGTAAATTCAGCACTAACTCCAAACTTTGAATAAGCCTTCTTTTCAAACAAATTATGATATTTTATAACTTAATAATTTTAAATAAAAATTCCAGCTCTTTCTCAAAATTAAATAAAACTTAAATAAATATTACACCAATAATAACTAAATATAAAATACAAAAATCTTAAACTTCATCATGAAATCAACCACTATATTAATAGCATAATAATACTATATATCAAATTATTAGCTTCAAAAAATATTCTAAATCTTTAAAAAGTAATAATAATAGGTTAAAAACAAAAAAAGAAAAGAAAAAAAAGAATGCAAGTAAAGAAAGAAAATTAAGGAAAGAAGGGAAAAAGAAAAGTACAGTCATATTAGCAACCATCTGTCCAATAAACTTCAACACTGCATCTTGTTGTATCTTGATTATGGTTGCATCTTTTTGTAACTTGATAACTTGATAAGTTACAAAAAGCCACCATGCTTCTTATGACGATAGTAATGGTTAGGAATGATGAGAGTTACATTTTGGTGAAATATGGAAGATATCATATGGGTCACCATTATTATACTACTTGATATTCAGCATTGCAAAGTCCTGTTTGGTCAGATAGGGCATCCTTAAAAACAGTATTTCTTATGTGTGTTTTATTTATAGCCTCTAAGAAACCCAGAAGAATACATGATATCTAGCCAATGAACCTGAAGCCAATGTTCTTTCTGATTTTTCATTAAGTAGTATGATAGATTCCCATTAAACAGCAATCTTACTTCATTTTATATTGCACAAGTCTTTATATGAAATCTTTACCCAACTGAATTTAAGTTTAAGTTTCAAACTTGCCATCATCCGAACACATATCTATTGGTCCGGCTGAGCTGAAACCCAGGCCACAGTAGCATCATCAAATAATTCTGAACATGATTCCAAAAATCAAATTTCTCCCACTGACACTATTTGAGTAACTATTTACACATCTATTTTTATTTTGTTTCTCCCTTCCTTTTCCATGGACCTTAGCAATGGATGAGAATACAATCTGAACCCCAAGGTGCTTTAGTTTTTCCCCAAGATAATCAAAATCCATCTTTGATATAATTGTAGCTGTTCTTTGCAATACAATTTGTCCATGCATTGATTAGCAAGAAGGGATAACTGTCAGTAAACTCGATAAGTCTTGGGATTTGTTCCACATCCTTGGTCTATGTTCCCGGCATACACATTTGTTTTGTTTCTTGTAATTTTGAGTCAACAATCCCTATTTTTTTAATGTTTTTTTTTCATTCAGGGCACAGCTGCATGCCCTCTGTCCTCTCCTATTCTTTGTTCTGCCGTATTTTGCTCAGCAAAACAACTCAGATTGTTTGCTGTTTTGCTCTGTGAGGGCCATCAAGCTTTTTTTTTAGTTCCAATAAGGTAAAATATGTTTTACAATTCTGGTTTTTACAAGCCCTTCCACTGGGCTTGCTTGATTTGATTGTTTTCCTTGCAGGGAGTTGCTTTCTCCTCATTTCTTGTAACAGTGCCTCCAGTTTTTGAGTTGATCAATCTTCATTCTTATGAACTTTGATTAATTGATTTTGTGCTATCAAGATAGTGTTGACCCTTAGCAATCACAGAGATAGATTTTCTCCAGGATGAACTGGTCCCAACTTGGCTCTTTAGCAGAGGTGCGTTCCTCCCAGTTTGGACCGGTTCTATAGAACCAGTAGTAACTTGGCGGCCTGGGTTGCTAGAACCGGCAGTGACCCAGTCTGCCACGCCCCCAAGCTGGTTCTCTTGGCGGCACCATAGGCGCCACTATCTTGTTTTTTGCTTCTGCGCATGTGCAGAAGCTGTTTTTTGCTTCTGCACATGCATAAAAGCTGTGTTTTTAGCACTGCACATGCGCGAGCATGCTCAATGCGTGCGCACAGCGCGTCCCTGAGCGAACTGGCAGTGAAGAAAACTGGAACCCACCCCTGCTCTTTAGGTCTTCCAACAGTACACCTATTGCCACTGTAATTTGAGTTCATTTAGCTTGTTTTCTTCTCCCCTTTCCTTCCAACTTTTCTGGCATTGTGGACTTCTCCAGAGAGCTAAGTCTAAGGAAGTTTATAATGTCTCCAAGTTTTCATCATTTTCATATGAGCTAAGCACACTCATCTGCTTTTCTAATTCTCTGACAGCTTTTTTTTTATTAAACTGTAATAAGTGGTAATATTATAAGGCTTTAAAAAAAACCTGTTTGCCAATAGTTTTTTGTTCTGCTTATGATTATTTCCCATGCCTTTCATTTTTTAATTATTTGCCCTATTTAAAATTATTATTTTTGAGAATGTATCACTTAGATAGATATTAGAGAGAAAGAGAGAGACAGAGATTTCTATAAATGTAGTCATGTTAAGTTTGAAAAAAATGTAAAATAAAAATAGATACAAAGTTAATAGGACACAGCAAGTTTTAGAATAAAAATAGCAATAACACTTAGACTTATATACCGCTTCATAGTGCTTTACAGCCCTCTCTAAGCGGTTTACAAAGTTCAGCATATTTCCCCCAACAATCTGGGTCCTCATTTTACCGACCTCAGAAGGATGGAAGGCTGAGTCAACCTTGAGCTGGTGAGATCTGAACAGCTGAACTGCTAAACTAGCAGTCAGCTGAAGTAGCCTGCAGTGCTGCACTTTAACCACTGCGCCACCTCGGCTCATTAAAATAAAAAATCATACATTTTGTTACCGAAAATGTATTTTGAATTTCATTGCAGTCATCTGTATTTCTCATGTCTTTGTGCCAAAATACTGAATTTGAGCATTTTTTAAACTTTCTTTCATGGTAGCGCCCCTGTCGTACAAAATCTCTGTAAAATGCTATTAAACCAAATCTCCACCCATTAATGCATGGTGATTATTAAGTAGCACGTTAAAATTGAAATGAAGAGCAATTAAATAAATAGAGTCTTGTAGAGACAAATGCATCACACTTTTCTGCAACTTCCAAATTGTAAATTGTAATGATTTGTGGGAATGACCTTGGAGATAATGGGAAGAAGAGATGCTGCCTAAGGAACAGTCACTTAAGGGAGGGCATTGCCTACAAATGCCTTACAGCCAGAAAAAGAAACTCAGAAAAGAATCTAACTAATCAAGCAATATGAGATTCTGCAAGATTCTGTTAATAAAGCCTTAATTAAAAAAAATAGAATCAATTCATCTGGTCATGTTTTCTACATTGAAAACTAGCATAAATGGTGATTAAGATGTTTTAGTGCATGCATGTCTCCATCTCTACTGTCATTAGAGTTTTGAAAAGCAAACAGCTAAAAATATTCTAAGAGAATTGCTCCTTGTATTTGTTTAATTTTTTCACTTTAATATGCATAAGGGCAGGAGGGAAAAAAGCAGAAAGAAATAGAATTAAAGAAACAAAAACATCTATATTGTATTTGTTATTTATCAAATTTGTATAGCCACCCATCTCACATATTTGACTCTGGGTGGTTCACACAATTAAAATAACGAAAACTAAACAATCAAAACACTGAAATAATTCATTCTAGTTTGTAACCCAATGTTTAAAATGTGATCACACCATGTAATATTATCACTTTTTCCATTACACTGATAAAGAGCCAGCTTATAAACCAATATGAAATAGACGTAAACAGATGTAATCTTTTAACGTTAAAAATACTCCCTTTTTTGAGTGCTGATTGACATGCCCATACTTCTTCATATAATGCTCCATGTTTTGGGTATATAATGTACCTTATAAGGAAGGTACAACTCTAACAATCTTAATTTTAAATCTTTTCCTTAATGTTCCCAATGATCGAATTTGCCTTTTTGTCATAGCTACTATGCATTTAGCCATGCTAGGCGAGGCTGATGGAATTTGGACTCCAATGCACTTATGGAGCAGCAGGTTGCTTGACTGAAGTTAGCTAGATCAATCATTCTGAAGCCAAAGTAGCCTTTGTGCAGAGTAGAAGACATGGAAAAACCACAGGAGGAAAATAAAACAGTGACCAAAGATCTGACAACAAATAAGAGGCAAGGTTGAATGTAGCAGAAGGACTAGGATCAGAGGTGGGTTCCTGCCTCTGATTGCCGGTGCGGCTAATAGCTGTTCTTCGGCGCAGAGCCGAAGACGCTGCTGCCGTTCGCGGATCCAGAGCCTTCCCTGGGCCAGTGTTTCTCAACCTTGGCAGTTTGAAGATGTGTGGAATTCAATTCCCAGAATTCCCCAGCCAGCGTTGCTGGCTGTGGAATTCTGGGAGTTGAAGTCCACACATCTTCAAACTGCCAAGGTTGAGAAACACTGCCTGGGCGCTTTCCCCGCCCGCATGGATGCCGCCAATTGCGTTCTTTTGCCCTCTGCACATGCGCAAAGTGTTCCGCATGCGCAGAGGGCAAAAGAACGCAATTGGCAAAATCCATGTGGGCAGGGAAAGCGCCCGGGGAAGGCTCTGGATCCGCAAACGGCAGCAGCGTCTTCGGCTCTGTGCCGAAGAACAGCTATTAGCCGCACCGGCAATCAGAGGCAGGAACCCACCTCTGACTAGGATCACTGGCCATCAACCCTATAAAACTGTTATATGCTGGCCTCTTGGACTTAGAAACATTAGTTATTCATAGACAGAAAAATAAAAAGAGGTCTAATAATGGAAGAAGGCATAGCCCTCCTGACCCAAGCAATAGCAACAACGCTAAGAAAACAAAACAAGTCATTCCTTAGCCCAATAGGAAAACTAGTGAGGCTCTCCATATGGTATTAGTTATAAAAATAGTTCTGGCCCAGCTGTTTCTTCCTTCAGTTTCTTGCCTAACAGACTGTTCTGTGAAAAAAAAAGAATTAGTCACAGAGGCCAACGGTGAGTCATCTATTGAAGTGACAGAATGCAGATTGTTGTTCACAGGCTCTGCTTCTTTTCATCAAGGTAGACATCTCTGGAATGTCAGAATGGGGAAAAAATGAAGGTCATCTCACTTCCAGCCATTGCTGCTCAACGAATCTGTGTACTTCATCTTTTCCTTAATTCAGCGGAAAGGCATTTTAGATAAGAAGCTTAGGTTGTCAGAACTGGTGAAATACTTAGCCAGATCCCTTTGCGTGTTTTAAACAGTTGCATTACAATAGACACACATGTGACCTACTACTACAGTAGAGATACACATTTTCCATATTTCCTTTGCATATTTAAAAGCACAATACAGTGACCATTTAATGAGGAGATAAATGTCTAGGATAAACCATGTATTGCTGCAATTTATATGAATATATTCTACATTAGTTTTGGCTAGATATCATGTATTATTCTGGGTTTCTTAGAGGCTATAAATAGATCACACATAAGAAATGCTGTTTTTAAGGATGACCTATCTGACCAAACAGGAGTTTGCAATGTTGAATATCAAGTAGTATAATAATGGTGACCCATATGATATCTTCCATATTTCACCAAAATGTAACTCCCATCATTCCTAACCATTACTATCGTCATAAGAAGCATGGTGGTTCGTGTGGTTAGGAAGCTGGGTTGGAGGTTAGCAAGCCCATGTTTGAGACCCGAGTACTGCTGTGGGATGGCATGAACTCTTGGTCTTCACTTTAGCTCCTGCCAGAGACATGAAAAAAAAACCCCAACTGGACGTGCCCTGGGCAGTAGTAATGTCACCAGCTAATCCTTTCAACCAGGAAGTGCCTTGGTACTTCTGACACACGTCCAATGCGACTATGGTCATTGTGTGATCTTAACAATCTAACTCTTATCAGGGGTGTGTTCTAACTTACCTCGCTGCCGGTTCACTTCCGTGTGGGTGACGCATGCGCAGTGGCAAAAAAAAGCCAAAAACAAGATGGCGACCGCATGCAAACTGTTGTAAACTCGGCTTCTGCACATGTGCAGAAGAAAAAAAAGAACACCCGGAAAAAATTCCAAAAAAAAAAAATTGGAAAAAAAAATCCCCTTCCCCCCCAAAGCCAAAAACAAGATGGCAACTGCATGCACAGTGCCGGAAATTTAGCTTTTGTGCATGTGCAGGAAAAAAAACCCGGAAAAAAATTCCAAAAATAAAGAACCAAAAATAAAGAACCCACGGACCCGAACCGACCAAACTGGTTAGGTGACGTCATCGTGATGTCACCAGCGGATTGCTACCGTTTTGGGCGAACCAGTCCGAACCGGGAGGAACCCACCTCTGATTCTTACTATTCCTATTTCATTTTATTTATTGGTCATCTTTCTTTCTGACTTCTGTTGATCTCTAGGTAAAGTTACCTGGGCCCACAATAATTGTGGGAGATTTTGTACATTCCTATTGTTATGAAATCACTCTTGTGCATGCTTTACAACTGTCTCTCCCCTCCCCAATCAATAATCTTCCATTTAGGCCTATAATGGTTCTCTCTACTATTTTCTGTATATTCGTTTATATTGATTAAACAGAGAAAGATGGAATAACATTTGATTGTGTTAATGTCGAGGTTTTTATATAGAAGCATGTAGAATGTGCTACCAATCCTTTCTCTTTAAGAAACTAGTTAAATTGTGAACTGTGTACTGGGAATTCTTGAACTTTACCGATTTAGAATTTACTACCAATAAACAATACCAAATGTTATATATTTTTACTTCAGAGGGTCAAAGTCTGTTCCTGCTGGAAAAACAATAGCATTTGCTTGTATGTAGTAAACCAAGAAATCTTACAGGGGTATTATGCAAGGGGATATGATGAGGGGAGATATTGTCATCAAAATCATTACTATTTATGATAGCCAATAATATATAACATTTATGTGGCTGGGCATACTTTTATTTTTCCTTCCTTCCTTCCTTCCTTCCTTCCTTCCTTCCTTCCTTCCTTCCTTCCTTCCTTCCTTCCTTCCTTCCTTCCTTCCTTCTCTTTTACCCGCTCTTCCTGTATTTCTCTTCTCTCTCTCCTTCCTTATCATTTTAGATAACTTTTCTGGCTATAGAGTCCTTCATGTCAAAATACTTAAGATACTTACATACACAATATGTAAATAGGAAGAGATAGGCTGACCTGAAGTAGCAGTACTGTTTCTTGACTGGGGCTCCCAGATCTGCTTGCAAAAATTTGGGATAACCCCTAGATTGCAGCAAAGCAATTATTTATAGTTTTGCAGGTCTTCACATGAGCATCCTGTGCATAAAAAAAATCATTAGATGTTGGTTCTTGTGGAAGGCAACTCAGCATCAAACCTTGAAGCTTTATAGAAACCTGAAAAATTGAAGACATTACAGATAGAAATCAAAAACATAGAATATGTTTTATGTGCTGAATCAAATTGAAAGTTTTATACAATTCAGGACCCTGTTTTTCAGTGGCCAAGAAGCAGGACACAAACGCAACAGTATCATCCTATTTATGTTCCCTAGCAATTGATACTGAGAGGGAACACAATGGCTACTATTCATGTCATCTATGCAATATCAAGCTGGGTACAAATAGCCTTTCAAAGTTATCCACCAAATCTGTGTGCAGAGTAATTGGGAGGACAATTTCTCTTAATTTCTCAAAGGAAGGAACAGTTCTTCAATAATCTGTCGGGGTAGGACTCTTCTTTAGTAAGAATATTATTGCTATTAGAAAAAAGAAACTAATGAGAGAAGTTTCTTCATGCTGCCAATCCTTGATTTTAATATTATTAAATGAGCATTATAATATTTTCTTGCTCGAAGTCAAAAGAACTATCAGACTACATGTACCACTAATAACTACCATAACCAAGAAAAATAAACTGCCCATATCAATGGGAAGCTCCAATCAAAAAAAAATCTCTCTGGTGGAAAAACAAAACTAGCTATGTAGCAAACTTTAAAAACCACTACAAAAATATATGCCACCAAATGAAGACTGGATGCTCCAACTACCACAATAAACAAGAGGAAAACCTTCTGCGCATGAAATCCAACCGCATCTTCTACAATTTTGTAAACAACAAACTTAAGGTCTCGAGACCCTTCCCACCCCCTAAAAGGACCTAGCGGTAAAGAATGCAATGATGAAACAGTTAAAGCCAACCTCTTCAACACATTATTCGGCTCAGTCTTTATAAACAGCAACGGCTCATGACCAACATTCCCTAGTCATACTACAAATAATTACAATGATTTAACACAAATAGACTTCACAGAAAATAACATTGAAAAAGCACTACGCAGCCTAAAACCATCTTTATCAATTGGACCTGATGGACTATGTGCATATTTCCTAAAAAAGCTCTCCACTGCTATGGCTGAACCGCTAAGCATAATCTTTGAAAAATCCTTCAGGACCAGCTCCCTATCATACCTATGGTCACTAGCCACGGTCATCCCCATCTTCAAAAAGGGAGATGCCAGCCTAGTTGAAAATTACAGACCAATCTCTTTATGCTGCGTCACCTGCAAAGTCATGGAATCAATCATAAACCAATCCATTACCCTCCATTTAGAAACAAACAACTTACTCTCTAACAAGCAATTTGGTTTCAGGGAAAAATTATCCTGTAATCTACAACTACTATACACAAAAACATATGGACTTCAAAACTTGACCAGGGCAAAACAATAGACGCAATTTATATATATTTCTGTAAAGCCTTTGACTCAGTGGTACATGACAAACTACTTCTGAAACTAAAATCCTACAGCATCTCTGGACCCCTACATAACTGGATAGTTGCGTTCTTGTCAAACAGACAACAAGTGGTCAAAATAGGGAGCGCCCTATCAAATCCCGCACCTGTTAACAGCGGTGTTCCCCAAGGCAGCGTACTAGGACCAACACTCTTTATACTTTATATAAATGACCTTTGCGATCACATTATAAGCCACTGCGTTTTTTTCGCTGATGATGTATGCAGTTGCCTTCTTCTCGCAGCCGGATGATCTTGAGGCAGTGTCTCAGGGAGATACTGAAGTTATTTTTCTTTTCCCCCAAGCATTCTCCCTCCTATCCACCCTCCCCAGAGTTCATGACAGACTGTCACTGCATGTAGCGAAGCACAAGCAAGTGTAAGGTGGCAGCTGACAGTCTCCAAACTTCTCCTTTGAAAGTGGATTATTTTTTCCTCATATGATTGAATGAAAATGGGTAGGAAAACATTGCAGGAGAATTAGTCTGTTCAACATTAATACAGATCCATTGACATTGTAGTACATGACAATGTTGTGTAAACCAGGGACGAGTTGCTCATTTACCTTGCTACTGGAGAGTTTGGTGCATGTGCGCGCTATCACGGAAGCAAAATCTTGCCAAAATCTTGCGAGGGGACGCGTGTGCACACAATTTCGCTGAGATTTTGCTTCCGCGCATGTGTGGAAGCAAAATCTCACCGAAATCTCGTGCGCGCATCCCCTCACGAGATTTTGGTGACATTTTGCTTCCGCGCATGCGCAGAAGCAAAAAAGCCCAAAAATTCGGCACCGGAGCAGTTGCGTGCAAACAGCGCCATCTGCTGGTCGCTACTGGAACGACAGAGTGGACCGCACCAGTAGGAACCCACCACTGGTGTAAACCATTTCAAGCACTTTTCCTCACCTCAATGAAGGAACCTCACTTTACAAAGCTTCTTTTGTGAAGCAATCCTCAAGTATGTACATGCAACACCACTCTACTTCACCAGCACTCTGAGAAACAATGTTGTTTATTGTGGAAATACATATATAGACAACTTGGGAAACGCTTGAAAGAATTATGCCAAACTTCCTCCACACTTTACTTGTATTTTAGTGCTTTAAAGGAATCCTTTCAAGTGTCTTCCACAGCTTTATTATGTAGCCATTGTGTTTCATACCCAATGATGCCCTGTCTTCCACTGTTTTCTCTAAACTCTAGCTAAAGCTGTCAAGACTGTTAGTCAGCATTACCTTTTTAAAATTTACTTTTTAAAAAAGAGCTCATATACAAGTGTTAAAAGTTAAGAGCACAATAATGCTACACGATAACATACTGTATTTTTCGGAGTATAAGACGCACCTTTTTCCTCCCTAAAAGTGGCTGAAAATTTGGGTGCGTCTTATACTTTGAATGTAGCTTTTTCGAAACTTTTTGTCCAGCCCTAACTAGGTGCTAACGATCTTCCCAGCTCTTACCTTGCAGGCTTTTTCACTGTTACTCTCTCTGAAGAATGTTTTTCCAGCCCTAAGTCTTTGCAGGGTTTTTTCCATTGCTCTACTTGCTCTGAATAAGTTTTTTTCTAGCCCTAACCAGGTGCTAACGATCTTCCCAGCTCTTATTGTTACTCTCTCTGAAGAAGGTTTTTTTAAGTCCTAACCAGGTGATAAAATAATAAAATAATGACTAAGGACACTAGCCAGATGAATACCTGGTAGGCAGATTGTTTTCCCCTATTTTCCTCCCCAAAAACTAAGGTGCGTCGTATACTCTGAAAAATATGGTAGTTATTATCAACACACTAAAATTATCTGAAAACAAATGTTTATTACCCATATATCCCTTGTTCATGACTCCTTTAACAAATCAACCCATTAACCAACCATGTAGTATTGGCTAAGCCCAATGTTCTTAGCTGTACAGATTATCCTTGACTAACAATCATTTGTTTAGAGACTGTTTGAAGTTACAACAGCACTGAAAAAAAGTGACATATGACTGTTTTTTACACTTATGACCTTTGCAGCACCCCTATGGTCATGTGATCAGAATTGGGATGCTTGGCAACCGGTTCATATTTATGATGGTTGCAGTGTCCCAGGATCATATGATTAACTTTTGAAAACTTCTGACAAGCAAAGTCAATGGGGAAACCAGATTCACTTAACAACCATGTTACTAACTTAACAACTGCAATGATTCACTTACAATTGAGGAAAGAAAGGTTATAAAATGGGCCAAAGGTCACTTAACAACTGTCTTACTTAGCAACATAACTTTTGGGCTCAGTTGTAGTCGTAGGTCAAGAACTGTACTTGTACTGTACTTGTAAACTCCAAACTTCAACTACATTAAAAAAAACTTATAATTAACATTTCTGCTATGTCTGCCCTGACTATTTAAATGTTCAGCTCAGGCTAAATTCCATAGCCTCTTACATTCTTGATGGCTTAGATAACTTGATATATTTGTGATGGGAAATTTCAATTTGGGTATGTGCTGTTCCTGAACTATTCTATAGCTTCATTGAATTTCAAAAAACAAAAAATAAGAATAAAAGATAAATATGCAAGAAAAAAAGAAACAAAAGAAATGTCAGGAAAAAAGCAAGAGGTGCAAAAAGAAAAAAGAAAGAAAAAGTAAAGAGCATAGAAAAAAACGACTTCTGACTTTATTTGGCACAGATAGTAATAAAAAATACATCAGACTCTAACCCTAACGTTCACAATAGTCTACCTTATTTCTATAATCCTATATAATTCTAATCATGAAATCCCAAAATTAAAAATTCTTTTTTTTCAGTTTCTCGCAAAGGTCCCAATGTGGTCAAATAAAGTTGATCAAAGTCTTTTCTTTAATCAAAGCTGTAAATTTCATCATCTCTGACAACACCATCAGCTGTATCATCCATCCTTCCATTATAAGTATTTGTAAGTTCTTCCACTTTTGAGCATATAAACGTCTTGCTGCTATTATTATATATAAAAACAAAGTACCTTAAGATCTTTCAATCTATCCATTTTGTCCATTAACCTCAAAAGAAAAAAAACCTCTAGTTTCAATTGTACATTTATTTTTAAAATTTTCTGAATCAAAATATTTATTCTATTCCAATATTTTCTAGCTTTCCTACATGTTCACCAAAGATGAAAAAATGTACCCTCAATTTGATTACATTTCCAGCAAATATTTGAAATTCCATTACATTTATCCAGTATCAAAAAGCAGTTGTACTTCATTGCTATTCCTGAACTATTTACAGGGTAATTCTGAATCTAGTACTCTATGGAGTACACAATTATCATGCCCACGTATTGTTTTTGTAAACATGGGTAACTTCTCCCCATGTATAAGATATTTAGCCCATTTCTTTCTGTGATGTTATAATCAAAATTGGGCATAATACAGTACTTGAGATGGCTGTCTCATAGATATGATATATTGTAAGCATTATGGCATTAGAATTTTATTCTGAATTCTGAATTCCTTAATGATTACTAGTATGGAATTTGTCCTTTCCCCAACATCTGTCCCCTGTTCCTCAAGCTTTCTTGGTCATTGACCACCATGCCAAATTATAACAGCATATAAATAAAATTCAGACTATGTGCTCCAATGTGCCTCAGTTAAACTTGCATGTCCTTCTGTCACTGGTTCTTTTACATGCACCCAAGTCAGTGACTTACAAAACCCAAGAGAGCCAAGATAATCCCACAGATCCTTATGCAACACACACACACACACACACACACACACACACACACACACACATACACACACACACACTCAAAGCCTAGTACTCACTGCGCACTCTTTCCCTCTTCTACTACACCTACTACTTCTACTCCAATTACTACTCTTTGAGAGTCCTACTGCTGGAGAGCAGTATCTTTTTCTATCTGCTTTAGACTGCTTCACAAATCCACAAATTCACTGCCTTCCCTTTCTTCCAAACACCAACACCCTCAGCTTTTATAATCTACAATTGCTATGCTGACTAGAGAGAGGACTTAATGGGACAAGACAACAGCAGCACAGGTACTGGCTATTTTGTAGGCAGTCTGTTATCTCACAGCTATTTTACATTTATAATATTTGGATTTCTTTGCCATTTTTATTTCAATTTGTATTAACTAGCAGATATGATAATTTAAGTAATTGTCAAAAATAAATTCCTTTATTATCTTCATCTACTGTAGAAAATATGTTCTATAACCAATGGTATAGGGCCGTGATGGCGAACCTATGGCACGCGTGCCACAGGTGGCACGCGGAGCCATATCTGAGGGCACGTGAGACGTTGCCCTATGTCAGCTCCAGTGCGCATGCGCGAGCTGGCCAGCTGATTTTCAGCCTTGGGGATGGCTGTTTTCACCCTCCGGAGGCTTCAGGAGGCTCCCCTGAAGCCTCCGGAGTGCGAAAAATGGCCCAACGGGCAAACCGGAAGTCTATTTTTCTGAACTTCTGGTTTGCCTGTTGGGCCATTTTTTGCACTCCGGAGGCTTCAGGAGAGCCTGAGGGTGAAAAATGGCCCAACGGGGGAGGGGGGCACATGCGCGGGGATGCGTGCATGTGCAGTGTGGCACTGTGAGGGGGTGTTGTGTGCCGGCACGTGTGTGCGCTAGCGCGCATGCGCACTCCCATTTTTGGCACGCAAGAAGAAAAAGGTTCGCCATCATTGGTATAGGGTCTCCTGCTTGGCAGTGGTTGGATTAGAAGACCTCCAACACAGGGGTGGGTTCCTCCCAGTTCAGACCGGATCTCCTGAACCGGTAGCAACCTGCTGATGACATCACTGTCAGTGCCGTTCCGTGCATGCCACCATTTTTTGGGGAATTTTTCCCCTTCCGTGGCTTCAAAAAGGGCCCTCCCACCCGCCCGTGCGTGAATTTTGAGCTTTATTTCTTCACCCAAAGCACAGCTTCATTCTTGGGCACATTCTTGCTTCTGAGCATGCGTGGAAGTCAAATAGCACGAAGGGACACGCATGAAACATCGCAATGAGAACCGGTAGCGAAGGTAAGTGGAACCCACCCCTGCTCCAAGGTCTGTTCCAACTCTGTTATTCTATATTCAAAAATGTTTACCAAAGAAGTTTCTCCTTTTTTGTTCTTCTGTTCTCACCCCAGCGGGAGGATGCTGTAATTTATGAAAGTCATCCTGAGAGAAAGCTATCACTAGAAGTAATAAATGCAATGTGGGAATAATTGAAGCAACATCTGCTTCAAATTCAATAAAAGTTTTGCATCTGTCCTAAAAAATATTATATGGCTGGAAAAAACAATTATATAGAAAAAGGAGGTTGCTTCAGTGGCTAAGTATTTGTTCAAATCAAATAGACATTTTGAAGCAATTATTCATTAGATTTTAGATTTCTCTATCTCCAAACAAAAACTAATGAAGTTAAATAATAAGCACACAAAGTTATACAGGTATATAATTTTCTCACACATATAGCTACATATTCACATATACATACACGTCAGAATATTGCATCAAAAGTTGAAATTACTAGCTTGAAGCTATTAGTCAAATTTGCATCTCTGCAGATTTGATGCTTAACTTGGAACTTTTTTTAAATTCTTGGCAAAGTCATGCATATTTTCTCTGGTCAAACATGTCAATATTAGCAAAGTGCAATGAACATTGAGTTTCGTCATTTTCCATGGAAAGCAGCGGTATGCGGTGTTTATATTACTCTTCTCAACAACAACAAAAATCTAAAGGTTATTCATCTTTGGAGTGAAATAAGACTTTGTACTCAATTCACTTGCATTTTTAAAAAGAATCTCTGTTTAACCAACTATAGCTCTAAAGTATTCCTAATTTTCCAAAAGTACAGGTGTTGTTTTAGATATACATAGAAATATTTTACTGAAATAACTTTTTTTTAAACTTCTTGTGGAAAATCTCTAAAAGCCAAAATAATTGCTTTTTATCTATAAATTATAATCTGCTTGTATACTAATATTGTCTAATAGTCTTTTTTTGTAGCACAGGAAAAAGGTTGTACAATAGACGGGACAAAATGGATACTGCAATGCTGTTGGATCTGAAAAGCCAATGTGACTTGCTTAAGATTGCATAGTTAAAGAAATAATAGCTTTCTGGATTTTTGCTTAATTAACACTTGATTTGGGCAAAATAGCCTTGTACTTAGTTCCTAGATCAGTGGTGGCCAATCTTAAGCATACCATGCACCAATTTTTTCACAGACGAATTCAGATGCGCCATACAACTCAAGCACATTTTTTACCTTCTTACTTTCACGTTTGGGGTTGTAAAATAGGGATAGGGGTAGGATCTGCTTTGCTTAAGGGAGGACAAGGAATAACTTAATCACGCAATTCAATTTTCTTTTGCACTGTAATGGATAACAGGAATTTAAGCATAGAAAAGTATAAAACTAAAAAAAGTGAAAAAGAACAAATAGATCACAAGTACGTTCGTCGTATCACACAGAATATCAATTATGTGGAATTTGAATTCTATGTTCGTGTCAAGAAAAAGTAGTGGCGCTCTTCTTTGACAAACGTAATATATATTTAATCTTGAATCTGTCTTTCAATCACTCTCAATACAAAAACCATGCTAGTACACTCAATAAAACACTGCTTCAAACTCCACACCACAATGGCTCACTCAGAACTGACTGACCATATTGAATGCTCATCGCTCATTCGCACGTGACTTCAAACACATGATGTGTTGCTAGTGCGTGGTGTTTGCGATCGTTTGAGCAGGAACGCGCAATGGCAACACCAATAAAAATATTCATACGTTTGTAAACCCGCCTAAAGTAACATCTCACAAGTTCCATTCTAAGTTTCAGACACCGAGAAGTTGAACATTACCGAAGGCTGTACGAATTGAACTGAGATCACTTTGGTGTTGAAAATATTAAGATGGATTCAGTTATGACACCTATTTTAAAAAAATAAGTAGGCGCAAGGATGCAATGCACCACTTGTAATCATCCAATGCACCACATTTGGCGCATGCACCACGGTTTGGCCACCCCTGCCCTAGATGTTTGCTGTTATATTTGGGATAGAAAATACAAACTAGCCAAATACAAAGAGACAAGTATTTATGCCTTCATATATTTTGTGACTCTCTTTATCATGGGATTTTCTTAAACTGGATATCATATGGTATGTGAAATAAAGAAAATTTTCAGCATGACATTTCATAGGATGAATATGTTCTAAATAATCTGGAGATGAAGCAGAAATAAGACACAACTTCTTATAGGTAGATGTAGTATGTATTTGTAAACACCAGTAACATAAATAATTAAAAACTCAAAAATTGTTTAATAAGAATCAGCAAGCTTCTAAAATGCTGAATCTATGATTTAGAAAAGTTTTGTTTTGAAGAACTCAGATATTAGAAAATTTCATTCATTCCCCAGCAGTGATTTCCACTACAACCAGATGACCATCCATAATATGCAATCCACCATTTACTGGCATTAAAGTCTACCAATTTAACATTTGCTGCCCCATCAACCTCAACTATTCTGTCTCAACAAGACTGAGTAAGTGGTGCTGTACTTAAAGATTTAATTCAGGCAAGTTAAGCAAAGTAACCAATGGGTTCTCTTGGGTCCAAACACTAAGCATTACTTGCTACTAGGGAAATCAAATCACTCTCCTTAATGCAGGGTTGGGCAAGATGGGATGTGTTTAGTCAGATGCTTTAAACTATGAGTTTAACCACCTTTCAAGTTAGCTAACAGTCACTTGAGTTAGGGCAACTTCTGAACACAGATCTAGTGCAGGAGCGGGTTCCTAATTTTTTTACTACCACTCTGTGGGCGTGGCTTGCCAGCCATGTGACCCGGTGGGCGTGGCTTGCCAGCCATGTGACCGTGCGTTTGTGGCTTCTCGAACTGCTGAAGGGAGGGGAGCTGAGATAGGTCCTGCCGTCCATTCCCCCTCCCCTCAGCAGCTCGAGAAGCCTCAAACGTGCGAAAATGCCTAGGATCATCACCACGCGTTCAGGGCTTCTTGGACTGCTGAAAGGAGGGGAATGGAGATAGCTCCTGCCGCCCCTTTCTTTCAGCGTCTCACATGCTCCCTCAGCCATCCTTCCCTGCTTGGACTCCCTGTGGGGTAGGAAGGCAGCGCATGCGCAGTGCCGGAAGCTCGGCTTCTGGGCATGCACAGAAGAATTGTTTTTAAAAAAAATTAAAAACTTTTTTTTAAAAAAATGGCGGCGCCCAGGCACCAGCAACCGACCGCACTGGTACTGTGACATCACCAGCGAGCCGCTACCGGTGCTATAGAGTGGACCGCACCGGTAGGAACCCACCACTGGTCTAGTGTCTTTTGACAGTATTAAAGCTGCGTCTAAATATGGTTCAGCCGACAGGTTACAGACTGGGGAGGAGTGGCGGTGAAATGGAAGGAAACTCCCTCTGATACCATCCCCATCTTCAGTGATAGCTGAGTGATGCTAGGAGGCATCATAATTGATTTCATTAAGAAAATAACCTTCCTTAATTAAAAAAAATCAGTGACCAGAGAAGCTGAAATACAGAATGTTACTGAGGGAGTTGAAAACAAACAAAAGAAGACAAAATTGAAAAACTGATGGAAGAAGGAAAGCAATTGATATGCTCATCCTAGAATAAGAGAGAGAAGGGGGAAAAGGGGGAGGGAGAAATTTGAAGTTGAAGGTCCGAAGTATCTATAGAAGGGGTGTCAAACTCAAGGCCCAGGAGCTGAATCCGGCCCACGGGATGCTTAGGTCTGGCCCACAGAGCTGCCCTGGAAACAGCGAAGGACTGGCCCACAATGCCTCTACCAGTGAAAATGAGCTCCCGAGCTCTGTTTTTGGCTGCGACGGCCAAAACGAAGCTGGAAGAGCACTCGGGACACCACATCCCCCCCGACATGAGTGACATTGAGTTGGCCATGCTCTCCCCATCTCC